>JAJTUV010000247.1:600000-1111781 GCA_021653895.1 Mastomys natalensis
GAAGCGAGATGCAATGTCTTTCTCTTGAGCCAAGCTCCCATTCTGCAGAGGAAAGCTCCAGATTCTCAGTTACTCCAGAGACTCAGTTACCCGGTTCCCTCGAGATGCCCCTAGTTGTTATTGATCCCTGATTTTAAAGGTCCATCTTTGATTTATTAGACAGCAGACAGTGCTATGCTGAGCATGTTTCCCCAAGGACAGAACAAGAGAGGATGCCCTTATTCAGAAAGAGGAGTCAGAGGCAGTGTTTCCTGACCTTGAACTAGCAGGGAGACACTCCGGGCCCCTGGAAGGGAGACCCAGTGACCTCTCCTAGCACTTACAGAATGTTTCTACCTACATATCTACAAATGCGCCTCTTAAGACACTTGAGAAAGGTGCTTTGACTCAGGAGAATGCTTCACTTCCCCAGAAATCTGCCTGGGAAGAGCTCATAGCTGGATTCCGATTTCCTAGCCACATGAGAAGCATAAGCAGGTCTCCCTGGCTGGCTGCCTTCGCTCTCTCACTCGGAGATTAATTTATGCATGCTGTTCTGCTCTTTGAGAAAGAGCCTTAAATAGTGAGGAAAGGAGCTTGTGAATCCCAGTGGGGCATCCAGCCCACGCTGATCCAGAGGGAAGGGAGAAAGGCTGACTTCACACCATCTCTGCTGTCACTGCTAGGGCTCAGGAAGGCTGCCCCTGAGAGCTGGCAGCCAACAGTGACTCAAGCTCCTGTTGCACTAGGGTAAATCTCACTAGGGCAGAGTTCCTGGATTCGCTCTCAGCCCCTGTTGTTCCCAGTCAAGCAGCAAGGCAGGGGGAAAAAGCCAGCCCCAGGGAAACACATCAGAGGCTCCATCCTTGGCACAGGTGGGCTGTCTTTAGGTCAGATGAGAGCCCACTGGGTAAAGCTAAAGAACAACCACCAGCCTGGGTCCAGGTAGATGTTCCATGTTCATCAGCCCTGGCCCTAGAGTCTAGAAGATGTGGGAAAGGTAGGAGAATCTCTGCAGCCTCCTTCCCAAGCGCTCATCCCAGGATGCCTGCAGTCATCCACAGTGCCAGCCTTGAGATACACACACTCAGCAGGCACCTCCACTGCGCAGGTTGCACTCCCCAGCAAAACAGAGCAGCTGCCAGCTTTCTTCAGAGCAGCATGGTATGAGGTTTCTCTCTGGCTTCCCGCCTTCATGGTGCTGTAGAAACTAGAGAGACCACATATGGGCTTGTGGAAGCATCAACAGCTCTGTTCAAGCCCAGGTGTTCCTGCCGGCCATGCTGGACTCCACTGGGCTACATGAGAGTGACAGGCTTGAATGTCCCTTAGCAGTCCTTGGCTGGGAACCTTGATCTTAGGCTTCTGGCACAGCTGCGTCCAGCACTGGCTTCCCTTTTCAAGCAGGTCCAGAGTGCAGACATCCTCACCAAGAACTGAAGCGCTCAAGCAGTGGTTTCACTGTGGTACATACTTACCAATAAGCAACCAATACTAGGGTTCTCCCTGGACTGTGCCCCTCTAGACTTTGAAGCAGTCTCCATCCCTCAGGGCTTCCTTCCCACACAAGCTCATCCTGTTTTCTCTCTTACCCAGCCAAGCTTAAGGATAGTGAAAATCATTTGTCTTAAAACCACCAGCAGCTGTGACCTTTCTCCATGCACTGAGCTTTGCCTCCTAGTCTTTAAGTATCCATAATTTAAGCTCTAAGAAAAATATTTGTGTGTGTGTGTGCGCGCGTGTGCGCACGTGTGTGGTGCATATATGTGTTTTGTGTATATTCTCGTGAGCATTTGGGTGCACATGAGCACGTGCATGTGGAGGCCATAGGTCAACTTTGGGTGTCTTTCTCAAGCTCTCTCCACCTTATTTGTTGAGCTAGGGACTGAGTCTCACTGAACCTTGAGCTCACCAGTTCATCTAGGTCGACGAGCCAGTTAGCTTCAGGGATCTGACCATCTTCCTCCCCAGCACTGGAATGATGGACACATGTTCCTATGCTTGCCTTTTTTACATGGCTGCTAGGGATCCAAACGCAGGTCTCCATAACTGTGCAGCGAGTGCTTCACCAGTCGAGCCATCTCTGCAGCCTCCCAGAAGGCTCGCTGCAGCTGGTTGACTTTAAGCCACGCTTACTAAAAACAGCTTTGAGATGCCAATATGATATGAAGAGCATAGGTGGTGGAATAGGATTGGCAAGACATGTGGACAAAAGCCAAACAGGATGCAGACTGAGAAACACGGAGAGAAAGGCCAGGCCGATAATCCCAGGAGAGCCTGCGCCTCTAAGTGCACACCTAAGAAGTGGCTATGTGCATCATGCAGGTGTAGCTCACGTGTCCCAGCACTTACGAACTGGAGCATCATTGCAGTGGCTTCTGAATGGGCTCCCCACCTCCATCCAGCCATCTCCCCCACTGCACGCCACCATGCTGCCAGAAAGCCACCTAGTTTTGACATGCCCATGTCCTGGGTTGTGTGTGATTCAGGGCCCACCTCCACTGACATCCACTCTACCCCATTGGGAAGATGAGTTCTCTCCTAGGACCCTCAAGTGCTGACCGTCACATTCTCTAGTCTCTCTTATTTGTTTTGCCTTAGATCCTTTCGATAACATTTTGAAAAGAATCATGTGGTCAAACCAGAATCTCCTCCGTTGTAGCTCCCCTCCTTTGCCCATGGTGAATACTCAATGGGTACATACCACACTGAGCAATAGTTGCTAGGTGGCTTGTGGAAACCAAGTTTCTCATTAATGGGGGAAGAAAAGGTATCTGTTATGAAGACACATGTCTTAGCCTGCTAGAAAGAAATACCCCTTCTAATAAAAAACCCTGGCAACCCCTTTTTATTTTAGGGATTTGTCAACCTGGTTCCAATCCTGAAAAAAACCCAGACCCATTGTCCTCTAATCTGTTGTTTGATTTAAATTTGCATTATCATCTTGGATCTGGACCAGCGGAGTAATTGGAGAGAAGGAGAGGAGATAAAATGTGCTTTGAGCAGAGTTTCCAGTTCCATGGAGAAGACACCAGATCCTGGTGAACCAGCAGGGCTTCTGGTGTGGGCAAAAGGAGCAGAGTCCGGTGTTGGAGGGTGACGCTGTCTTCCCTACCTCACAACTCATCAGGAGGAAACAATTCCCTTCCTGTACCTAGTTCCTGAAAGGCAAAATGTGAATAAATGCTGACCCCCAACAGCCCCTGTTTTGTGGAAGCCGTCCTGCCCACACTAGGGCTCCCTCTCAGACTGTGTCTTGGTGTTGAGAAACTGTTTTCTCCGAAAAGAAATAGCCCCTCCTGGAAGGAGCCATAGCAAGTTGACCAAAGTGAAAAAGTCTCAGGACACTCAGAGAAAGTTAAAAGATCAACAAAGCCCTTTCCAAGGCATTAAACAGCTGCTGGGGTGGTGGGGTGAGGGAGCCTGGTGGAGATGGGGAAGGGGAGCCGGTGGAGGTGTGGGGAGGGGGTGAGGGGAGCCTGGTGGGAGTGGGGAAGGGGAGCCTGTGGGAGGTGGGGGGGGGAGCCTGTGGGGTGGGGGAGGGGGGACCTGTTGAGTGGGCGGGGAGGGAGCCTGTTGAGGTGGGGAGAGGGGAGCCTGCTGGAGGTGGGGGGGTGGGGAAGCCTGGGGAGGGGGGTGAGTGGGGAGGGGAGCCGGTGAGGAGGTGGGGGGGGGGAGCCTGGTGGGGGTTGGGGGGGGGTGGGAGCTAGGGGAGGGGACCTGTGGGTGGGGGAAGGGAGCCTGTTGGAGGTGGGGGGAGAGGAACCTGGTGGATGGGTGAGGAACTGTGGAGGTGGGTGATGGGGAGGACTGTGCGAGTCAGGGGAGAGCTGCATGGGAGCACTGGGAAGCCTCTTGTGGTGTCTGGTAGTATTAGCCAAATTGGTGCGAGGTGGTGAGTGGCGGAGTCTGGTTGGAGGTCGGAGGGGGACGCCTGTGGGAGTAGTCCTCAATGGAGCTCCTCATGTGAAGTGGATTGCTTGTCCTGAGTCAATGTACCCAACGGGACTTGAAGTACATGAGTGACTCTCTATAATGTGAATGTAGGTGGGATTTGGTGACCCTCAACTAACCCTCTGTGCGCCCAAACTGGAGACAAAAGATGCGGATTTGAGGTACTCAGGGTCACAAGACTTGAAAATCTCTTGCCCTGTTCTGCTTAATACCACTCTTGCTTCGGTGTATCCATCTTTGGTTGGACATACAAGTCCCTGTCTCATAGGAGCAGAATTATTCCTCAGTCTTGGATGTACTTCCTAACAGACTAGTACAAAGAATGACTCCTCTAGAAATGTGAAAGGGTGTAGGTGGCATTTTATTCCCCCCTCAACGAAAGCCCTGCTGTGCGCTCCAAACTGGAGAACAAAGAAGGAGGTGGCAGGGATTTGAGGAGTGCAGGGAAGACTTGTAAAGGATTCTCATCGCCATGTGTCTGCTTAGCCAGGCTCTTGCTCCTCGGTCCATCCACATGTGGACTTTCCATAATACAGTCCCGTCGTAATAAGGAGCCAGCTGTATTCCTCAGTCTTGGAGGTAGCTTCCTAACCAGAACTGGAGTTCCCAATGATTGGCAATGTATTTAATTCTGCATTTAACAGTGAGTCTCAATGTAGCCCCAGACTAATGGAACCCTCTCTCCATAGGCACAGAGGACACACAAAAAGGTCCCTAAGTGCAGCCGAGCACATCGCTCCTCTGAGAAGAAGCCTCATTCTGCTCCTCCTACAGCCACCGACACACCAAACACAGGACAGGGCAGCAGCCAGACAGCCCTACAGGATAGCCCATCCACCAGATGGCCCTGCTTCCCGGGAACAAACAGGAGTATACCCCACAGCTGAGCACCTCCAGCCCGGCCTGGTCTTTTCAGAGAAGCAAGTCTTTGTTTTGTTTGCCCAGTGGAGGCCCCTCCCCAACTGAACCCCAGCCACTACTGACTGGTTCCCAAAGACACAGTGCATCAGAGTGGAAGCCCAGCCGCCTCATGTCTATTGATGACTTAGAGGGGACCCAAGAGACAGATGTGGACACGGGCCTGCGGCTGTCCTCCTCAGACCTGTCTGTGGTCTCTGCATATTCTGCCCCCAGTAGGTTTTGCAACACAGTAGAGGCAGCCATCTCCTCTGAGAGATGTAGCAGTCACTGGCCAGCACAGAAGAGTCCCAAGAAAGGGCCACTGCCTGCTGCCAGTGAGGTGAGCACAGATGCAGCCTGTGTTTCCCACCCTCTCTCCACCAAACGGTCCCCCAGCCCTGCAGAGATAACGACTACTGGTCTCTCAGCTTCTGGTGCCTCCTTGCTCACAGAGTCATCCACACCCCCGCCATGTCATGACCCCAAAGCCACACAGGGTGTCCAAGACATGCTACCGCCTCCAACAACAGTTGGTCCCGAGGCTGAAGACATGGAGGAGTTCTACATCTGAGGACGTCTTGGCTTTCAGACAGACTCAGTCACAGAAACCTGGGTACCACTGTGCCCTGCTCTTTGTTCACGGGTGCTCTCAGTCCCATTTGCCAGCTGACTAGAACTTAATTATCTGTCTTGGGAGACTGTTAGCATGTTGATCATGCTACCTATCCTTAGCTGACAGGTGCCATATTTCTAGAGATTCAGAAAAAAAGAAGGAAGGAAGGAAGGAAGAGAAGGAAGGAAGGAAGGAAGGAAGGAAGGAAGGAAGGAAGGAAGGAAGGGAAAAGAAAAGAAACAAACACCTGACATTTTTATGGAAATAAATTTTCAACACACTTAAATAATAAAATCTATTTTTGAATGCTCAATTATACAATTTAATGCTTCACATAATTATTTGAAATGAAAAAGAAAACATAGCCAGAGCTGACTTGACAATTGTTCATATTCTGAAAGTAAAATAACTAAGGCCAGAATGTTGAACAGGGAAAGGCCCTCCAGTGACTGGTCCAGCATCAGTGTGCAGTACAGAATGCATGCCTTCCTGATGGCCGCAGTCACACAGGGACCCAGGACCCTAGAATCCAGAAGTGCTGCTTCCAGTGGCTGCTTCATAGGACAGCCATCAACCTACAACAGACAGCAGAATACCTTGCTTTGAAGCCATTCAGCACTTGAAAATCTGGACCTACAGACAACTGACTAACAAGCCTTATAAAGACTTAGCGTGAGTAACCAATGCCTTGCACACCTACAAAATACTCTGAGTATGAAACCTAGTTTTGCACACTCTTCCTCAGCCGACTCACGTTGGTAAGCAAGCCTGCAGACTGTCCCTCTGGACTGTTTGTGTGCGAGTACTCGTTGCCTGCAGTTACAAATAGCAGATTATGTGAATAGTGCTGGGGAATCGGGTGTGAGATTCTCTGACTTTAAAAAGCACACATTTTAAAAAGGGCTACATACATCTCTCTATAAATGACCAGAGCCATCTTTTGTATCTTGTAGCACTGTCTACAGTAAACAGTTAAAATGTTTGGAACATTTTTGGCTGTCCTTTTGATTGTCCATGTGAGCCAGCGTCCCATACTCCAAAGTAAGAAAGTGTAGTGCTGGCCCTCAGGCCAGCCTCCAGTGAGCGCACAGGAGCCTTAGGGAGAGCGGGCACTGCCGCTGCACCAGCTTTCCCCATCTGTCGTCCATTGCTGCCACAGTGTGAAAGGCGTCCAGACCTCCCGGTAAGGCTGTGTTTACAACCCCAACCTCACCGAATGCCAACTTCTGGCATCGAGGGCATTGCCAAATTACCCCCAGGCTCTGTTTATCCTTGGGAAAGAAAGGCATGGGTGATGTTGTTCCCTGCCCAGCGTGGTGCTTCTCGCCCGTCTCTGGAAGGGCCCAGCTCAGAGGCAACCTCGGAGCCTTTCCAGCAGGGCCTTCAAGCTCTCTTACCCATCACCGTCCTCAGACTCGGGCTCACCATCCTCACAAGGAAAGCCTGGGGCTCTGACTTGCCGCAAACACGTTGGATTTCCCAGGACTCTGGGTTCTACTCCAGTGTAAATAAATAAAAGCATGGTGTCTTCTGATTCTGGATCAGGATTAAGCCAACTTCTGAAAAGGGCTAAATGATAAATATTCTAAAGTTTGTCAAATCATGTTTTAAACTTTATCCAAATGTGTTGCTATTGCTCCTATTGCAGCATGAAAAATAAAAGATATGTGAATGGGAGTGGCTGAGTTGCAATCAGGACTCATTTCTAAGAGCAGGTTGTGGCCAGTATCAACAAGTGGCAGTTGGGGAGCCCTCAAGACAGACTGCTGTGGAGGTTGACTCAAGATTCCAGCTGGCCATCAGCTTAGGCTTTCCAAGCCTCTGATGGGATGATGATGATGATGATGATGATGATGATGATGATGATACTCCAAGAAGCTCTCTTTCTCAGGTCAGGCCAGTGGTGGCAGAGCACAGGCTCAGAATGCTCTCTTCTAAGCTGATTCCCAATAAACCCCTATAGCTCACCCCAGCCCAGAAGAATGACTCCAATAGCTGATAGTGATAAAAACAAGTTCATCTCAGGAAAGGAGGCAAAATAATTTAGGGTGATGGCAGGCCTCTGGGACAGGATCCAGAGTCGTGCACTACCAAGAGTCAGGAAGGTAAAAGTGAGTGGTCCTGATCCTGTGGATGGCATTGCCTTTGTCCCCACGGTTACCCTGTTTTGGAACATTGCCCTCACAAGGATTGCTTGGAGCCATCCAATCTCAGATTCTACCCTTTCTCTGTGAACTGTCCCCGCCAATCCTGTCTGCCAAGCGAGTGACCTTAAAAGGTGTCAGAGATACACAAAGAAGAGAGGCTGTGAGTACCCTTCCGCTGTAGCACTCCAGGCTCCTTGGACTGGCTTGGGTATGGATGGAGTCTACAAGGAGTTACCTGTAGCGGTTGGTTCTGATACTAAGTCCTTGGTTCTTATCCATCAATAAAGAACAAGTGGACAATGGACTGAAGATGGGGCGGAACACTTAGAGTTGCAAGTGTAAGGCAGCAAGCAGAATCGAAAGGGGGTTGAGGCAAGGAGTTAGCTGCAGGAAATATAGCAACCAGACATGTGAGTTTTTAGTTTAGAGTGGCCAATGGCCACTCTTTTCCAATTATGCCTGGGATGGCAGGAGAGATTTAGCAGTGTCAGTCACTGAGTTAGCAAAAGCAATTAAGATTACTTGTGTTTTTTTTTTTATCTGTGGATTCAGGAATGTGGGTGGGGGCTAGTAGCATGGCCCATTCCCAGAGCTTAGGCAGGGTAGCAAAAGCTACATGCACCAGCTACCTTCTGTAAAACCTTGCTTTCACCCTGTGTTGACTAGTGCTTTCCTCCTAGCGCTCACCAGTGGATCCTGATTCTTGGAACAGTACTGACCTTACGACAGATACTGGAATCCAATAGGTGACACATAAATTTGTTCAACTGAAAAATGTTGAGATGATGTCATAATCTAGTCCTCTTCTAAAGTGGATTCAGTGATGTAGGGGGTGTCCATCATATTATTCCCTCTATGTTGTCTAGTGAGACCCAATATCTTGCCTCCTTGACCTGAAACCACTCCACCCCCAGCTGTGCCCAGAGGACTGACTACTGAATGTCTTGGTCAAGTTTACACTGCATCCCTTATTCACCTTGATTCTTAATTACTGCTCAGGGTGTCACTTTGTCCTACACTAAGCACAACCTAGCGTCTGCTTTAAGACATCAAATATTTCTCAGTGTGCCCCCAACTGGGCTGACACACTACAAAAATCACCTTGAGTTACATCAGTTGGTTAAGTGTGTATCAGAGGGACTCATGGGAACAGGGATGACCTCTTGTGACAGGAGGAGGGGTGATAGTTGTTTATACAAATTGGCTTTACTGTTGGTGTTCCTTGAGTCTCAAGGCCCAAAGAGTAGGAACAATGGAGGATCACATTCCTTCATCTAGAGTCCCCAGGGAGACCAGATGTCTGCTTTTAGCCAAGAATGCTTTAAGTACATGGCCAATGTCTTTATCCATGGAAAACCAGAAGAAATGTCTGTGTTTGTAGAGCCCCTTCTTCCTGTAATGAATGAATTCCCTAGTCCGTCAACTATCAGGCACCTGATCAGACTAACAGAAAGAGAGAAAAAATTAAGGGCAAATGAAACCAACTATAAAGGAGGACTGTGGGCATAGCTCAGTGCTGTAGCATTCGCCTAGCATACCTGGGGCACCGGGCTCAGTCTCAGCATAAAATGAGGGCTGGAGAGATGGCTCGATGGTTAAGAGTACTTGTCCCTCTTTCAGAATCCCTCTCCTGGCTTTCATAAGTACCAGGGCATGCATATATGCTAAATACTCATACACATAAAACAAATCTAAAACTAATAAAAATGTAAACAAACTGTGGAGTCCTCCATTGTACACCCTGACAACAGCATCAGCAACAGTTCGTGCAGGGAACAACAGGCCTGGATGTCAGCGGAGCTCTGGGATTAAGTGGACAGTGGCCTCCTCCCTACCCAGGTGCCATTGCTCCATGGGGCTACTCTTTGCTGGGTTTCACCTCTCCTGGGTCCCTGGAAAGGCTTGAGAGAATAAAAGTGAAGATATTGTTTGGGGGAAAAGATTTTTGGGGGAAATAACTTTGTCAAAATTCGTTATTTCAACAAATGGATTTGTGAAGGATCAGAAACCTGAATATAAAAATTATATGTAAGTATATTTTTTCAACTTTTGTCAAAGGTTTCTTCTAATTTGGGGACATGGAGGGCTAGTTACTAAATGGCTTTAAATGCCATATTCCCTACTAGTAGATAACACAGGCAAAGACAAACAGTAGCATGGGTCTCTCAGATCTCTTTAATGAGGGACCGTCTGTTGTTTGGTTGTTGTTGTTATTGTCATTGTTGTTTTGGGTTTTTATTTTGGGGTGTTGTTTTGTTTTTGTTTGTTTGTTGTTGTTGTTTTGTTTTTTAAATTTTGTTGGTGGTGGTGGTCTGGGCTCTTTTCATTTTTTTGTTTTTATTTTTGGTTGTTTTATTTGTTTGTTGCTGTTGTTTGGTTTTGGGGGATTGCTTTTGGTTTTGTTTGTTTTGTTTTGTTGTTCAGTTTTGGGAGGGCTTTTTTGGCTTTTGGTTTTGTTTGTTTGTTTTTTGAGAGGATGTCATGCCAGTAATGTTCCTTTTGACAGATGTCCAAGGACATTGTGATGGAGAATGTCCTCTGGTCCCGGCACCTCCTGATGTCATTTGGGATGGTCATAGTAACTTTCTGTTGCTTGATATCACTGAGCAAGTACTTTGAGGAAGTGCTTAGGTTTGTAATCCCAGCCAGTCACCATGAAGGATCGGCAGACGGAGCAGGGTGATACAGAGCCATGGAGGGGCTGCTTTGTTGCTCCTATGGTTTACTCGGCCTGCTTTCTTATACCACCATGGCCTTTTTATACCACCACAGTGGGCTGAGTCCTCCCACATTAGTCATTAATCAAGAAAACTTTCCACACACTTGACCGCAGGCAATCCAATGGAGGCATTTTCTCATTGAGGTTCCCACTTCCCAGGTGACAAAAAAAAAAAGTGTGTGAAGTTGACAAAAAAACAAACCAGCACAAGGACAAAGTCCCACCTGGGCCAGACCCCACCCACTCCTTCCATTCCTTTAGGAATGTCTGTGACAATGACCATATAAGTTTAATGATTAGAAGAAACCTGAAGCCCCATTAAGGCAGCTGTGTCTGTCTCCAGCCCTGATCCCAGGGCTTCTGTACTAGGGTCATCGCATGTATGGTGGCCTGCCAGGGACCATCTCAGGGAGAAACTTCCGGGCCAAAGGGCCTTCCCTAAAGAGGACAGTGGAGAGCTCTGGTGCCGCCTGGTGGCCACTGCTACCAAACACAGCAAACCCTGTGCCCCTTTCAGTCAAAAAGATTTATCAGAATAGAGAGAAGCCATTTCTTCTCTATTTATTATTCTGGGGTTCACTTTCTATTTTGTTTCTCTACAAAGTACTGAGATAAGTTAAATTATGTAAATAGAAATAGAAAGTTAGGGCCAAAAAAGAAGTCTACAAATATATCTAGCAATATGAAGAAAAACATAACTGTGCTAATTGAATGTCCTGAAAGCCAGCAAAAAGGGAAAGGTAAGCAGCTTTATAGAACTGTAAACATAAATATACATATATATGCATACATATAGGTATACATACACATATGTATGTACATACATATACACATATAGATACACATAAATATATGTATATGCATACATATATATACACATACAGATACAAATACATATAGAAATATGTATGTACATGCATATATATATGCACATACAGATACATATATACATAGATATATGTCTATACATACAATTATACATACATATATGCACATACATATACAGATACACATACATATATGTATACTTACACATGTGCAGATATACAAATATGTATACACATACATATACACATGCAAATACACATACATATATACATGCAGGTACATACACTTATATGTATACACATTCATATACACATGCAGATACAGACACATATATGTATATACATACTTATACACGTTCAGATACACATACATATATGAGTGAGGGAACTAGTGATGACTTGTCATCTCAGTGCAAACTCTCAGAGAAAATCAAGCAAATTTTAGAACAGATTCCTAAAATCACCTTCTCTCCTGAATTACTATTTCAGTCCAGGTTAGTGGCCTGGAGGGGAGGGCACCCCATTCTTGTGCTTCTTCAGACATCTTCCAGCTACACTGTGAGGTAGAGGAATTCCTAGGGACTGGCTTCTTCCAGTTTTTTTTTTGAGCTTTTGCATCGTTAGGAAAACTGAGGGCAGAGGCAGGACTAACATGCTATCAAGAGCTGCTGTCCTAGCCTATGCTGATGGAGGGCTTCTGTCCATCTGGCTAGCCCCATCTGCATCCTCAAGCATTGTCTGCAACTGCAAAGGCAGCTTCTGTCCTCTAGTCTCCCCAGCTAGAAGAGGAGCAGACATTGTGAACTAGGTTGTAAATCCCCCACCACGCCCTGTGCCGAGGTACCTGAAAGTACAGAGGAACACGTGTCTCCACACTCCGTTCTCCAACAACGTGGGTATTTGGTTATTTCATTAATTTATTCATTCATTAAATTATTCACTCAACTATGGTTACTACTTATCAAGATTTTAGAATCATCTTCCTGATATCATTAACACAACTAACCTCTGTTTAATTCACAAATGGAGTCTAGAAATTTAGTATCAAAAAGGCCTTCCTCCCATACCCAAGCTGGCATTCACTATGACCAGGAGTGGTCCATCACCTGTAAATAAGGGCCTCGGTGGGTCATTTTGAGACTTCCACTATATACTTTGTGTCAAAGCCCCTAGACTTCAGCACACAAGGGTTCAGAAATGTGGCATTTCTTTTCTAAAGAGGGGCCATAGTTTCCAAGCATGCCAAGGTGGGAAAGCAAGGTTTAGCTTAAGTCAACTCTCCCAGCATTCGTCTCTCCCTCCTTCCCACAGTCAGAAAGTCACAGCTGTGAGAAGCACCTCACCTACCATCATTCCCTCAACCCCATCTTTGAAATGTTTTCTTCCTGTCTATTTCCAGCCATCACCAGTGGAGCTGGACTCTACAGTGTTCCTTCTCAGACCTCCATCTTCGGGCATCCTTTCTCTAACCATTTTCTTCTTGCTCTCTCCAACCTCTAATGTCTATAGATGCTGCTTGCCATTTTTAAACCATTCCCTGCCTAACCCACCAGGGCCCCAAGGTGCCATTGCCTGCTACCCTGTAGCAACCTTTGACCTTCTGGCCTTCTATGAACTTCATCCGCTCCCAGCCCTCCTGTAAGATGCTCTGTTCCATCCTATAACTTCCGGCAACACTGAGCTAAGTCCTCACATCCTCCTCTAGTCAGCCTCTTACAGGTTTCCATGACTCAAACCTTCCCTGATTCCAAATGACCCCCATGTCACCTTGCATTGCTTTACTCTCAGAAGCTAACCTGGCCCCACTCAGCCAGGGCAGAATTGCCCATTGCCTTGTCGCCTTGTTGTATAAGACACACAGGCATGGAGGAAGAAGAAGAAAGAATGAATATACATACTACCAGAGCCTTCGCCCTGGGCAGTGGTTGGAAGCCGGAAACTTGGACTAGCTGAGCAGAGTGAACAGGTTTGAGCCACAGAAGATTTCTTGTCTTATTTTTCTCCAAATGTCCATCTGTCCCACATCCTGTGAAATGGGCCTCCTGTCCTCAGTACCAGTCTGCTCACCCCTGCAAGGGGCTCTGGAGATCTTGGTCATGAAGTTCACTGGCTTGCCAGCTCAACGTTCATCATCCAAGCTGTTTCTGCAGAGCTGTGGGGACCCACCCACCTTTCTGGTGTGGTTTAGAGCTCAGGCTCTGCCCTGTCATCAGGATTGTCTTCCCACCCAGCTACAAACAGCAGCCCTGCAGTTCTCACTAGCCCTAGCAGCCAGGTCACATTGACCATCCCAGGCTACCCCAGCCTGTGCTCTGAAATTTCCCATTGTGTCTCGGCCTCCTTGTACTGCCTTCCCAGTCTCTCCCACACATTCCAGCACACTTTCTTAGGAGCCTGTCACACACCCATGTATGGCATTTTTGTGGGCCTCAAACTCTACTCCACCAAGCACCAGAAGCAAATATATCACAAAGGACTCTCCCTCAGCCCTTTTCAGCTCCTCCTCTTCTTCTTCCTCTTCCTCCTCCTCCTGGTTCTCTCAGTTCTGTTAATGGTCTTGTGAAGCACTCAGACAGCAGAGCAGACAGAGCTGAGCTGAGGAGCCACAGGAGACTCTAAGCTGTGTGACACTCATTAAACCACTCCTCAGCCTTGCTTTCCTTGTTTGCAGCATTTTAGGGATCCAAGCAGGACTCAGGTGAAGCTGGGAAGGTACTAGCATTAGCAGCAAGCTTTCAGAATGAGCTGGAAACCTTAGTTATAAAGATCAACATGCCCAGGTACAGCTTTCATCTACCTTACAAGTTAGCCACAGTTTTCAAAAATACTCAATTTATGTGAATCTGTGGATTTTAGCGTGGATTTTGGAATGCCCCATTATTCTGTTTCCAAGACTCTATCCCAAGGAAATGTTTTAGACAGAGATAATGGCTGTGTATCTGTTCATCACACAGCAGTTTATAATACCAAACCATCAGGGGGCAAACCTGGAAGATCCATGACTCAGACATTTGTAAAGAAAGGAAAATTAGGGGCACAAATCCAGAAGTAACACTTCAAGAGATGTTAACAACAGAAGAGAAAGCCTGATAAAACTTTAAGCTAAAAACATTACTATGTGATTCAGGTGTGATGGTGCATGCCTGTAACCTCGGCACTTGCAAAGAGGAGATAGGAGAGTCATAAGTTCAAAGTTAGCCTTGGTTATGTAGCAAACTTGAAACCAGCTTGGGCTACATGATAGTTTCTCTCAAAATAAATTAATAAACAAATAAGGAGGAAGTAATGTACACTGTACATTATATAAATGTTTGCTGTGCGTTTGATTATATAAAAGCAATCAGAGGAAGATACAGGGTAAAGAACTGTATCAGAGTGGAAATTGCTTCTGTAATCATGAGTAGTATTTTTTCTGTTTTCTTTTTTTTTAATTTGACATATTTTCTATAACAAGCATTTATTACCTTTATGATTTTAAAATATAGATAGTCAAACTGGAGAAGCCTATGCCTTTAACTATCCTTGGTGTCTCCAAATCTGCCTGACTTCGTGAGGCCTCCCTAGGCTTTGAGCCCTGTGGTCCTCCCTCACTCTCCCATCCTAGTTCCACAGACAGCATAGACCAGTGGGGAAAGCCTGGAATCTCACATTTTTAACAACAACCAGTTCCTCAGCCTTCTCTGACTCAGTTTCTTCATCTGCCAATTGAGGATATCAATCAAATACTTCGCTTTACCATGTATGTGTCTTCCTGGTACAAAAACTGCCTGACAGTGTCACTGCCTGTTAGAACAATGATCATGCCACCAGTGGGACCACAGAGGGACCAGGTCTCCAGCCCATGTCTCCCTACTATACACTCCTCCCAGGTTCTCAATGGGGGAGGGGCTCACAATGGTGACTACAGTGGAATGTCATAGACAGAACAGTAGCTTTTGGTCAGAATGAGTTTGGTTTAAAGGACATAAGGTGTGCTTTCCACCTCTAATCTGTGGCTTGAAGGTCATCTCATGTCACTAGGAGCTATATTCTTGATCTTCTAGCACCGGGTCATAGAGCCAAGTGTCCATAGTCCTACCATCTGCCTACTTCTGTCAGTCTATACAGGTGACCAGTTTTTAAGTACTTTGCATACCCTCTTTCCCAAGGCCTTTTCTTGACTTTTTTTTTTTTTTGGTTTTTCGAGACAGGGTTTCTCTGTGTAGCCCTGGCTGTCCTGGAACTCACTCTGTAGACCAGGCTGGCCTCGAACTCAGAAATCCACCTGCCTCTGCCTCCCAAGTGCTGGGATTAAAGGCTTGCGCCACCACTGCCCAGCTCTTTTCCTGACTTCTTGACCACAGTCTTAGTTCTGGTTTCTATTGTCACAACAAAACACCATGACCAAAAACTAAGTTGGAAAGGGTTTGTGTGGCCACTGCTCCCTCGTTGTGGCCCATCATTAAAGGAAGTCAGAACAGAAACTCAAACAGGGCAGGAGCCTGGAGGTACAGAGGCCAATGGAGGGGTGCTGCTTATTGGCTTGCTGCTCATGGCTTGCTCAATCTACTTTCTGATAGAGCCCAGGACCACCAGCCCAGCCATGGCACCACCCATGATGGGCTGAACCCTTCCTCATCAGTCACTAATTAAGAAAATGCCCTATGGCCTGATTTTCTGGAGGTGTTTTCTTAATTGAGGTTCCCTCCTCTCAGCAGATTTTCAGTTGTGTTGAGTTAACATAAAACTATCCAGGAGAATAGTAAAGTAAAAATAAAACATGGCCACCCCTGTGCCTTCACCATATTACCTGTTCCATACAAGTACTTACACTCTACACTTAAGCCAGGGGTTCCCAACTCTCCTGAAACACACCTTGTGCTTCCTGCCTGCAGAGCAAAGCTCCCTTTCCTCCTCTCTCTGCCTTCCCATCAACCTCCTACCACGCAGAGTTCAGTGGAACCACAGCCTCCCTCAGGGGACCTGTCCATCATTCCTGCAGAGCATGGATTCCCACTTCAGAGACACTCCAGGACTGGTTTGTTCCTGCCTTGGGATGGATCACAGGTGATGTGGTCTTGTGGGACACCAGACATACTTATACTTATCCAAGGAAGTTTAAAAAAAAAAAAAAGCCCTTAGTCTAAAGCAGCATCTCAATCAACAATAGCTCAGTGAATGAGCGTGTGCATGCCACAGACTCTCTGTCCAGCACTGTGATATGCATGAAAAAAAATCCCCCATCCCCACATCAAGGTCCTGATTCTGATTAATTTTCTATTTTTATTATGTGCAATTTAATGTCCTGGTGGGCCACAGGGGAGAAAATTATACACAAGTAAGAACAATTGTGAGACCATTCTGAACATGTTTGTGTTTGCCTTGGAATCCACCATGAAGGAATCTCTTCATAAAGAGTTTACTTGCCACAGGGCCCTGCTTCCACAGTTAGCTTTAGTCCATTCATGAAGAAAAAGCCCTCCTGATGAGGTCCCCAGAGGTCCTGCCTTTGGTACTGTGCCAATGGTTTGACAAGTAACCCACCTTCTTCTTGAATACAGGGGCACCTACACAAGCCGGGCAGTTCCTCGGCTTTCTGGTACGGGGTACAAGAAGGGAGAAATTAGAATGAGCCTTTACCTTCCCCTAGCCTCCAATCAAGAATCAAGCCTTCTACCATCTTCTTTCATGTTTGGAGAAGGAAGAGGCCATAGGTAGAGGGTTAAAAGGATGGAGACACTCCAATATACCACAGAAGAATCGGTCTCCACTCCTCCTCCCTGCCAGGTCCTGAGGGAATGCTGAGAATGAGCCTGTGGAGGGCATCCATCTCTGAAGCCCGTGGAGGGCGTCCATCTCTGAAGCCCGTGGAGGGCATCCATCTCTGAAGTCCGTGGAGGGCATCCATCTCTGAAGCCCGTGGAGGGTGTCCATCTCTGAAGCCTGTGGAAGGCGTCCATTTCCTAGGAGGTCTTGACTCAGCACTGTGCCTTCAACACCTGAAATATTTCAACCCTTCTTTGTTTTAAAGAGGAGATGTGGTTTATAATTTCATATCATCCCATACTGTGCACACAGGACCAATGCCTTAAAGCCTTACAGCTCTTGGCACCTGTTAAGCCCAGTCAGGCATGGAAAGGAATCAGGTGGGGTCAGGATCAAACCATTTATGAGAGTTAGATCTGTGACATTTCAGCTGAGTCAGAGCCTGTCCCGAATTCTCAAGTGAGAGTGTTATCTCTCTCTATTTATATGTATTTTACAATACGCACCTGGAATTGGAGCAGAGCTGGCGCGAAGGAGTCACAAGGCAACGACCTTTGCATTCTTATTCTTGTTGCTCTGAGGAAATAGCCAACAAAACCAACTTAGGGAAGGAATGGCCCATTTGACATGTGATTTAAGAGTGGAAACCACCCATCATGGTGGAGAAGGCATGGTGGAAGACTCGCAAAGCAGCTAGTCACATTATGTTTATTGTCAAGAAGTAGAGAACCCTCAGGAAGTGGGACCAGATGACCAACACTCTAGGCCTGCCCCAATCACCTACTCCTACTTTAAACAGTAAGGGAAAGTCTCTGGTGGAAGAACAAAGAGATCTGGATGAACAGGAAGCATTTTATATTACATGGGATGGAGTGATGTGTTTGCAGAGGCCTCACAGCAGTGTGGTTATTCTTCTACCCTGGACGCATACACATTACTGTCTTTGGGGCCACTGGTCTAATTAAAACTGTGCGAATGCCCAAGGCCTTTATAGAAAGTTCCACCACATTCTGAAGAGCTAGGGATTGACTGCATGGCTGCCTTCCAGAGAGCTCAAGAGGTTCCCTTGAACAAGACAGACAGAAACTTCACCTGTACAGTGCACTGAAAGAAGAGCTTTTGTCTCCAACCATTTCCAAGCCAACTTTTTGCACTTTTGTTGCTGGCAGAAAGATCTAAAATACTCTAACAGATCTGAGAAGGGAATGTGCACACACCATACTGAAAGACCCACTCATCATTCACTGAGCATCAACTATGTACCAGGCGCTGTGTATGAAATACCATTGCATTCTTTTTGTTGGGGAATCGCTTCACAAACCACACAAATACCAACCTCAGTCAGACAGGGATAGTTCATTGAGCATACATCCCAGAATTGGTCAACCAGGGCCATGGTCCAGATTTAGTAACTGAACCATGACCCTGAGTTAAGATCCTACAAGGTTTTTAAGCCCAAATCTACAAACATCTGTGCCAAGTTATTTCACCAATCAGGATTTAGAGATAGGGGGTTTCCTTTGTCTTTAATGTGCATTTATCCCATTCCCATTGGTTGGGGTATGCAACTGCAGTAAGAGACTTGCCTTGTCTAATATTCATGCCTTAACTTGCCAACCAGGATGTCAGTTACACACTTACATGTCTCTTCCTGCTAAGTAGGATGTCAGTTCCCAGGGAGGGCTTGGGAACTTAAACTCTTACTCAACCATTACTCAAAATGGAAGTCTTATTCCAAATAGTTTCTTTCTACTGGTGCAAATGTCTCTCTTATGTTGAGGTCCAGCTCAGAAGCAACTTATACCATAAAACCTTATACACAGGTGCAGGAAGTGCTATTGGGTGGTTGATTTAGATTCAAGCTTATTGTGGGTGACTATACAAAACAGTTCTATTGATTTCTATCATGACTGGTTTCCAAAAGCACAGAACACAACAGAATACATACTCAATCTTGGCATTAGAAAGTTTCCTAGTAACAACAGAAACATAGGAGAAAGTTTCCTTATAATGGCAGGCTTGCCAGGTAACTGTTACCTAGGCCTTAATATTTTACCTAGGCCCTAACACTCTTTAGTTTCCAGAACAGCCCATGTGATAGGCTGCATTGTATTTATTTATCCTTCAGGAGGTAGAACATTAGTAAGATGAAGGAATTTATCTGGTCAACGTACAACAACTAATTGCTGTCTGGGCCCCAAATGTTCTTAATGTGATAAATGGGACTGTTGAGCCTAAGGTCTCAGACATGATAAGCAAGCACTGAGTTATAGCCTCAGCCCTTTTTCTATTTTTAGTTTGAAACAGGATCTCTTTACATTGCCTAGGCCATTCTTAAACTTGGTAGGTAACCCAAGCTGGCCTCAAAGCTGTGATCTATCTACCTCAAGTAGCTGGAATTATTGGTCTGTACCACCATGCATGGCAAAGTCTCAATTTTAAATGCAGACCCATCTAACTGCAAAGACACTGCTCTAAGTCAACACACAGTACTATCTTTAACCCCTCATTCTGAAGTAGTTCTTAGCTATAAACAGAATCCAGTTTCCTGGGTAAATGTAGGAAGACACTTGGTATAGGCATGACAGGCCAACCCCAGAATCTCTGAAGGGATGAGAACCAGGTTGAGTGTATACAGCAGGCATGCAATCAAGACCAATGCCAAGCCACTCTTGACCTTTCCTAGCAGGAACATCACTGCCCTGGCCAACCATGACCTGCCAAATCTGGGTATCAGACTTGCTAGAAACCTTTGCTGTGTTTAACTGGTCAAGCTCCCTTCACTGGCTGCCATTTTGCTCGTGTCTCTTCAGAGTATTTCTAGTCAACAGTGATAGTGATCCTTATTGTCAAGTTAATGGTATTTGGGGTTACCATGGAAACACACCTCTGGGTGTATCTGTGATTGTGTCTGTTGAGAGGTTTAACTGGGAAGGAAAGACACACCTTGCATGTGGGTGGGACCATTCCTTGAGCTGGGGTCCCAGACTGAATAAAACGGAAAAAGTAAAGTGAGCTCTAGCCTTTACCTCTCTCTCTGCTCCTGACTACACACTTCGTACTCCTTCCTCCATGCCTCTCGTGACATGATGGACTTTAACCTGTGAGCCAGAAGAGATAACCTTCTTTAGTTGCCTCTGTCAGCTATTTTGTAACAACACAGAAATAGTAACTAATACACACACATGCACACACACACATATGCACACCACTTGCATGCACACACACACTGTGGTAGTTTGAATATGCTTGGCCCAGGGAGTGACACTATTAGGAGGTGTGGCCTTGGAGTAGATGTGTCACTGTGGGGGTGGACTTTAATACTGTCAGCCTGGCTGCCTGGAAACCAGTCTTCTCCTAGCAGCCTTCAGAAGAAGATGTAGAACTCTCAGCTCCTCCTGCAATGCTCCTGCCTAATTAATAATGGACTGAACCTATAAGTCAGCAACAAGTAAATGTTGTCCTCATTAGTGTTGCCTTGGTCATGATGACTGTTCACAGCAGTAAAACCCTAAGACACACACCACACACATAGAAGTAAGCAAAAGATGTTGATATGCTACAAATATTATATGACACTTCCTGGGGGCTTAGTATATGGAGATGTAATGTTAGACCCCAGAATTACAGTCTGACCCCTGGTCCTTGGATACATAAAATCTGACTGTGTGGTATAAGCACCAAATAATGAATTCCAGAGTAGGCAGGTCCCAGTCTCCTTGAGCCGGTGAATTAACACTTGGGGATGGGAAGATATGACTAGATGCTTTGACTCTGAAAAGGAACAATATCATCTCAAAGCACAGAAGGCATAGAAGGACATGTCAGCCTCCCCTAAAACTTGCCCAACATCTATGGAGCAGGGAAGAATGAGCCTGTCCTTTGCACAGGAGAGGAATGAGCTAGGATGCCACTTCTGACACATGGTGGAGAGCATGGAAACACAGGAACTTAATCACTGTGCTGATTGGCTTTGCTGTTAACTTGACACAAGCTAGAGTTATCTGGGAAGAGGGAACCCCGCTGAGAAAATGACTCCATCAGTTTGACCTGTAGGTAAATCTGTGTACCGTTTTCTTGATTGATGACTGTCATGAGAGAGCCCAGCTTTCTGTGGGTGGTGCCCCTCCAGGCAGGTAGCCCTGGGTGGTATCAGAAAGCAGGCTGAGGAAGCTGTGGGGTGTTCTTCCATGTTCTCTGCTTCATTTCTTCCCTCCAGGTTCCTGCCTTAGGTTCCTGCCTTGGCTTCATGATGAACTGTAGTTGTAAGATGAAATTGATCCTCTCCGCCCCACGTAGCTTTTGATCATGGTGTTTTATCACTGCCATTAGAACAAAATGAGGACATGCTCCATGGATGGTGTCTCATTAGAGGTCAAGGAAGGCAGAGAAAGCCATGAAATGAAAGGATATTATTGTGATCGTGGAGATGTGTGTACATGGAATGGGGCAGATGGCCAAAGGAGCCTGCATTCTGGACAGAGCCCTGCGATTATACCAGGCAGGGTTATGGATTACAAACAGCCCACTCAAGCACACTGTGTTTAAGCAGCAAGAGTTTCTGAAAGAAATGAATTAGTGTATCCAGTCTCTGGGAGCTGATGGATTGGGAAACTGCACATCTGGGAGTCATCCCTCTGCTATTGTCACTGAGAGACAATCTCATAGCCAAAGCCAGACCATCACTCTTTCCAAAATTGTGTGCTGCAGATGTTATCTTCCACCCCTTGCTGTGAAATAGGGGTTGTCTCTTCACTGGAGCCTTTCCAGTGATGATGTGCTGGCTTCTAGTGGCCCAGGGCATTCACTCTGCCTTCTCCTATGAGAGACAAGACAGGCAGAAGGGAAAGACTACCCAAGGGTCTGACAGCTACATGTATACAAAGTGTCTGCCACAGAATGGTGTGAACTGTGTCTCACACTTGCTTAGGACACGTGATGCTGAACATGCCTGGACTTTCCTGACCAGACAGTCCCCAGGAACCACAGAAACGAGCTCAAGGATCCTGGTCCTGAAATGGGGGTTTGAGAACAATTAGGCCTGGAGGAAAAGAGCTGTGGGAATGGGTAGGGAGAAAACTCATCCTGAGTGTGTCAGCAATGTCTCTAGGCTACCTCCACATGTGCTTGCATAGAAAACACCTTTCAAATGAGAGGCATGACTTACCACAGCGGGCTTGTATTTAAAAAAAAAAAAAAAAAAAAAAAAAAAACACCCTTCAAATGTGAGGCATGACTTAGCAGCTGTGTAACCAGCTAGTGGGACAAGGATCCATCAGGTAGGATACTGTCACAGACATTCCAGGTCACCAGTCACATGTTTATTTCCTTCTAGGTTAAAGGTGTTTCAAATTTTGTGCAGGAGAGCTAGCAGAATCTAAAGTAGCCCAGGGTGGACAGGTGACCCAATATAAAAATGTTTAGTTGAAGGGATTTATAGGGAAGCTATTGTTTTCTCAAGTCAATCAACCCAGTTTTAGGGCTAGAGAGATAGCCCAGTGGCTATGAGAACCTGCGTTCAAATCTACGGCATCTATGTAAAGAAAATGGGGCATGGCTGCCTGTACCTATAACCACAGCTTTGATGGAGCAGAGACAAGTGAATTTTGAGAATTCACTGGCCAGCTGGGCTCACTAAAACAGGAAGCTTCAAGTTCAGAATGAGGTCTCTCTTAAAGGAGTAAGACAGAGAACAATAGAGGGAGACACTTAGCATCCTCCTATGTACGCAATTTGCACATGTGTGTGCATGTACCACACACACAGCTCATAGATATAACACACACCCTGTATACACAAATAGTCATACCACAGTCACACACAATCACAGACACATAAATACCACAGTCAAAGACACACACAGCACAGACATTAAAACACACACACATGAAACACACCATAGACATACATACCTCATATGCACAATAGTCACACCATAGGTCACATACACACATAAACCATATTCACACATACCATAATACACACTATAGATGCATACAACCACAAACATAGACATACACACATATCCCATAGTCACACATACATCCCATAGACATACACACTTAATATACACAAATAGTCACACCACAGACACATACATATACCAGTCACAGACACACATATATACCATAACACACACTAGAGACACATACAACCACATACACACACACACACACACACACACACACCATAGACACACACCACAGACACATATACACACACACAAAACTACAGATACCCATACAGCACAATTTTTTTTTTTTGAAAAGGCAATTTTAGGTTCAAAGCAAAACTTCAAGCAGAATGCTGAAAAGCTCTTCATCTTCTCCTCCCTCAGATATGCATAGACACCCCCTCACTGGTGTGCCCTGTTGCTGGTACCCCCTACATCAGAGCAATACATTTGTCATTGTCTGTACATCTACTCTGGGGCATTGCCATCACCCAGAATTCACAGCGTACAAGAGGAGTCAGTCCCAGTGTAGTAGGTTGTATGGTTTGCACTAAGTGTGATGACCGGGTGTGTCCATCACTGTGGGGGTGCACAGCATAGCTTGCTGTCCTAAAACCCTCTGTGCTCCCCCATCCCTCCCTCCTCCTAGCACTCACAGCCGCTGATCCCTTCTCTCTTCACAGTTCTGTCTTTCCCAGCATGGTAGATGCTTGGGTTCAAACAGCGTAGCTTCGTTGTTCATTTGCTCACAGTGATGCTTTCAAGTTTCCCTCATCTCTTTAAACTTCTTTTCAGTGCTGACTAATATTCTATTGTCTGGATGTACCACAGTTGATTTAGCCCTTTTCCTACTAGTACATGTTGCTATTGTTAGTTGGCAGCATAGGGTAGGGGAAGGTTAAGACAGAGTCTCATGTAGCCCAGGGTAACCCTTCAACTTGTTGTATAACTGAGGGCTATCTTGAACTCCTGCCCCTACATCCTAAGTGCTGCGATTAAAGTCATACACCACCACACCTTGTTTATGCAGTGCTTAGATCCAAGGTCCAAGCCAAAGGCTTTATATGTGCTTCATAACCATTTTACCAGCTGAATCACACCCACAGCCCCTTACATTTTGGTGTTTTGAAACATGGCCTTGCCATAAAGCCCTGACATATAGACCAGACTGGCTCTGAACTTGATGTCACCCTCTGCCTGCCAGCCTCCACTATTACTGACATGTGCAGCATGGCCAGTTCCCCTTTCACCTACTGAAGGAGACCTGACTGCTTTCAAGTTTGGGTAATGGTAGAAAAAGCCAATGGCAGCATCCATGTGCCCGCTTTTGTGTGTAGACAAGTTTTCAGTTTATTTGCTAAATGCTCAGGTGTGTGGTCGCTGGATTGTGTCCCTGCACTGTTGTATTTTGCCTGCTGTCATTGTTCTGGCCTGCACCTTTGGGACAAGGACAGAGGCAGAGCCATCCTCCAGCCACTTGGAGTAGAGGCTAATGAAGGGAGAGCCAGAAGCCAGAGGGCTCTGGGGAGCCCTGGATTGCCCAAGCCACCATTTCCTTGAATGAGAAAAGGCCCTCTACTTGGGCTACTGTGCTCATGTTTCTATTTCAGCCAAGTTTAGACCTAAGTGGTGCAAAAACCTCTCTTTGTGGCTGGAATAATACCATATGGGCAACAGCCTTGGTTCTAAGAACAACTATGGAGATTAATAAAAACATATATTGCATCTTAAGTTCCATCTAAAGTTTGGGTCCTTTACATTTTCTTTAAAATAGCTATCTCCCTTGAAATGAATCTCCAGGAAAAGGAGACTCTGCACTGCCCTGTGAGGGGAGAGGCTTAGAGCCTATCCCTCCTTAAATGCCCAGATGGCAAAGTAAAAGCAGTATCTGGGTTTGCATACCTGCTGGGGAGGCGATGTGCTTTCTGAGCAGAGATGGAATCCAATTGCTTTTATGAGAAGGCATTCCCGATTTCCCTTGAAAGTCCTATTAAAAAAACAATTAGTCTCCTTAAAGCTCTGCAGAGGAACCAATTCTCTGCACAGCTGCTCAGCCCTAGAAAAGAAGTCAGTGCCAAGGGAGGAGGTATCCCAAGGCTCCTACAGAATCTGCTTCTGGAGCCTAAACCAGCTTGGCCAAGAAAGGAACCAGCTCACACTTGCATCTCCATAGACACAGGAGTCTCCACCACCACAGGCCTATTCAAACCCAAGTCAATCATAAGACAGGAGCCTGGAACCTTCAGGGCTGCTCTGTCTAAGGTCATGAAGCCATGGAGATGAAGCCCAGGATGAAGGCGAAGGGCAACTGGCCACCACGGGGGGAACACATCTCCGAGGTCCCCAGTACTTGCTGGCATGTTCCACAGCTCTTGCTTATACAGTGGGATGTTTTCAACAGCGTATTGTTTGGTTGAGCTGTACACTTGTGTTGAGCAGTTCTAACTCGTGAAATATAGGCAGGTGTCTGGGCGCAGCTTAGTTGAAGAGCAAATGTTTAACGTATATCAGGCCCTGGGTCCATTTCCCAGTACCAACAAGCAATGTTTAAAATTAAGTTAAATAAATAGAGAAAGAGGGAGAAAGACATAGAGGAGTTTTTTTATTTTAATATAACATTATGTTTTGCCAAAATCAACTTTTCTGCTGAGTAACAGGTTTCCCCAGAGACTTTTCCATCCATTTAACAGCTTTCCAGTCATTTATTATTAAGATGATTAAATGTAGCTACAAAGCTTACACACATCTATTTTTAAGTTGCTCCCTTGTGCACATGCTGGCCTCCTGTACCTGGGGGTTTAGAGTTAGTGATGTACTGGTAGACAATGAAGACTCACTATCCATCTCAATTTGGGGTAGCAAGTTGGGGTGTTGGCCACTAGGAGAGTATTTTCAGAGGCTCTGGGGGTGAGGAAGAGCTATCTCACTAAAGAAGTAAAGGCCTTGGTAGAAGGCTGACAGCAGTTGTTAATGTGAAAACAGACGTTAAAAGGAAGATCAGAACAACAATAACTAGTATGGCATGATAACCCAATGGTGCAAAACTAGCACACATACCTTGGTAGTAAATCAACACCTCTCTAGTTAGACTCAAGACCCTCTTAACAAGAGGGAAACCATGCCTGGTATTGGAAACCTAACTAATTACTCAGTGATAGTGGGTATTGGAGGAGAATCTGTAACCTCTAATTTACTAAACCAGCATAATCACTAACAACAATCAAAACATTTATCCATATCCAAATATAAGTATAGTTCTCACTCTTCATTCAAGGAAACTGCTCTTTTAACAGACAGAGACCATTACACAAGACCACAACCAATCAAAATGCAGAGTTGTGGAGCCCAGTCCCAGTGAACACATCTATAAACCCCCCTCACCTAAGGCTCGAGGAATATTGGAAAAGAGGGGGCAGGACGCTTGGAAAAGTCAGAGGATGGGGTTTGGTGTGAGGCTGTGTCTCCAATAACATCATAAAGTAAACCTGTAAAGCCTCACCAACGTGATCACCCAAACATGAGCTGAACAAGGATGACACCAAGGGACATGCCAAACGGGGGAGGGGAAAGCCCACGGGGCCTCCCCTAAACAAAAAACTAAAGTAAGTAAAGCTGGGGAGTCAGAGAAGTGGTCATCCCCGGGGAAGAGCACACCAACTGGTTGTCCAGTGCCAAATGGTCACCACTGCAAGTAACATCATAAGGACTCAATGGGTTCTGTCTAGGAACATATATGCACACAAATATATGTATATATATGCAAATATATGTGTGTGCAATAACAATTAATGAAAAAATAAGCCATAAATTTGAAGGAGAGTGGGAAGGTGTATGTAGATGGTAGGATTGGAAGGAGGGAAAGAAAGGAAGAAGTGTTGCAATTAAATTACAGTCCCAAAACTAAATGTAAACAAATGGAAGGTTAAGGTTAAAGGTGAAGTCTGGGACCCGGAGGAAGATAAGAAGATTTACAGCTGGTATGAGACAGCCTCCCTGAAAAAGGAGAGGCAAGCATGCTGGGAAGCAAGTCAGTGTCAGCAGGCCTGCTGGCTTGTGATACCCTGGGACTTAGAGAAGGCGCTGCTTCCCTGACTCATGGTCTTGCTTCTAACGAAGCTGATTGTAACAGACTAAATTGTCTGTAAGAACAGATAATATGAAGTCCCCACCTACTTCAGGAAAAAGCCCATCCAGACCCCTGAATGGACAGGGAGTCACACTGAGATAGGGGAGACAACCGTGGCTCCAAAGCTGTGAGACGAATGGGCAACACGGTAGAGCACAGCCACAGCGAGGTGAGAACAAAGCACAGCCTGCAAGACACTGCAAGGTTGAAGGCTAGCAAGCCTAGGCTGGCAGGCAGCAACAGTCAGCAGCGAACAGAGCACACACTGCACACAGGGGAGGCTGCACTTCCTCTAACTGGGGAAATCAACAGGGCACGACGACCTCCCTTGTTAGCCGGAGAACAAGTGCAGAGTGAATCACTTCCTAATTGGTTCGGCTTATGATATGTACAGAATGCTAACCAGTCTCAACGGAAGTTCCCCAGTCTTTGTCCTGTTCCTACCATGAGTCCAAAAACCCTAGGCAGGGTAGTTGGATCATTCCTCTCTTGGGAGTCCGCTCAGGACTTTCTCTCCCTTCTCTTAAACTTTCCCTTCCCTAATGTCTCGCATTCCTCTTCTTAGTACACCCAAGCTTTTCTACATCTTTAATCTTCATGAGAGCTATGCTCTTGGGTTTTTTTAGTGATTGCTGATCTTCTAGCCACATCCATCTGGGCATACAAAGATTCCCAGGATGTCAGAACTGCATCACTGGGGAGGACCAAGGCTGTTACCTCTTCAAATGACTACTAACACTGCTTCAGATTGTTTGGCTTTGTTTTTTTCATTTCAGATAAGCACACAACCTCCCTCAACACCACCCCTGAGAAATTTACAAGAAACAACCCAAGTCATTCTGACTCACTCTTTTTAGATAACCCAGCACAAATTTTGCTCATAACACTGAATTCTGTCTTTAGAAAGTTTCGTGTCCGTCGTTTTCCTGAACATGTGATGTATAGCCTCAAACTCCGTACTGTGCTCCACCCCCACATAGCCGTCCTCGTATGTATGTGTCTAATTTTCAGCTGCAGCAGCAGTCCTGTCCTCACTGTTCAGAGTGGTCCCCAGGGATGACACCTCATGCACCCTGGATTTGCCTTTCTCCACTCTTGCACTTCCTGACCAGCTTTGAGCTCATTCAGGGCAGGCCCAGTACACTGCTTACAGGTAAAGCATTGTTTTGTAGTTCTGCTGACACTGGCAGTTAAATATCTTCACCATAGAAGATCTCAGGCTACCAGTGTGGCCTCACTCACAGAGAACTGCAAGAGACGATACAACCACAAAGCATACTGCACAGAGTATTCAGAGGGATTGGGTTCCAATTCCACCAGTTCCACTGGATCTGCGTCTCTGGTGTTAAGACAAAGAGGACAAGAAGACCAATGGCATTTCCAAACTAAACAATTACATGCTGGTGAGACAAAGTCAGTCCCCTAGGTAATATTGGTCAATGTCACCAATCTGTAGCATGGCCGCCCCTCCTTGGTGACTCTGTACTGTCAGGCAAACCTGTTTGTCTCACTCTTCAATATAGCAAGTTTTGATGATGAGAGGAAAGGGGGTATATAGCATGGTGGCAGTCATGGCATGAAACCACATGCCCTTCTCCCCCAACCCTTGGCACAACCTATCATTTCCCAGAGTTCCCTATAGCAACGAAGGAATGGAGTCCTCTGGTGCGAACCTTTAATGACAGACTGCTGTGTTTCCTTCCTGGATGATGAGCCCTCTCCTGAGTGGTCCTCCTCCCTTTCACCTATTTGCCCACTGGTCCTATGGAGTCTGCCTGCATCTCTGCACACTTTGTACCCTTCAGCATCCTTGCTCAGGAGGAAGATTGTTCTTGCCTCTTGCCTTGGCAACACACCTCCTGCTTCTGTTGTTGTCACTCATTGGTAACCTGCTCTGAGCAGACTTGTTCTTTGGGGGCCTGCTCTTACTTGGCATCCTGCTGACCCCAAGAGCTCAAAGCTACAACACCCTGTCTCACTGCTGAGAACCCAGAGCTTCAATATCTTCATCTGAGTTGTCACTCCTGAACAAACAAAATCCTCCTTGTTTGCTCACCCCTCCTTGTCTGTCTACCTCATTCTTTGATGTGGCATCCTGCACAGCTTTGTTCTAGAAACCTGACTGTGGTGATGCGGGAGTAAAGACACTCATTCAGAAAAGCTGGGATCAGATGGGTTGTGCTCACTCTGATGGAGGATGCCTACTGAGCAACCCAGGAATTCAGCATGTCTATTATGTACAGCACAAGGAGGAGCTAAGTTCTGAGTCCCAGGTCTCTGTAAGTGAGCAGTGTCGGGCTGTAAACATCCCAGAGGAAGGAGCAGTTGTCAGCACTTTCTGCACACTGGTCTTAGCTAAAGGTCAAGCTTTCCTCGACTCCAGCTCTTGGACACATGCCAATCCTTACAGCTTGTGACAGGTTTCCACCTAGGTCACCTCATTTGGTCCTCACAGACAGTAATCATAAAGCTGAAACCATGGAGCACAGGTGGCCCCATGGCTTTCCAAGTAGGAAGCACTGGGTGTGGATGGATCTAGTAATATTAAGAAAGACATTGCTACGCCAGGCGGTGGTGGCGCATGCCTTTAATCCCAGCCCTTGGGAGGCAGAGGCAGGCGGATTTCTGAGTTCGAGGCCAGCCTGGTCTACAGAGTGAGTTCCAGGACAGCCAGGGCTACACAGAGAAACCCTGTCTCGAAAAAAAAAAAAAAAAAAAAAAAAAGACATTGCTAACAAAATCATGTTTTTTCTTCACTCTTAATTCCTGTTTCATTATTCATTAAAACTAGAGTATATTCTCTTTTGTCAGTTGTATAACTAATAGCTCATGAGAATAATGATTGAAAGGAAATATTTGTAATGGGCCTTATAGTTACAGGGAATGGATTTTTAATATTTCATCTTACAGGCATACTTTATGGTATGTGACACTCTTGGAACACACACTTGACCACCTGTCTGTATCCTGCTGTTTTCCTGTGTATTGTAGGTAGAGTCTTTTTACAGTCTACTTCCCCAGCCAATTTATAGCCATGGCATAGACATATAATATATCTCTGTGAGGCCAAAGACCTCAAGAAAATTTGTGAAAAGGGAAAAACTTTTATTTCTTATTGCTTTTTTCCCCTTTCTTCATTTGAATAGTTAGGAAGATGCAAAGCCTGGAATTACTGCAGCTACCTAAGAACCATGGAAAAAGCCAAGAGGAGCAAAGCTAAGGCAAGGCCTTACCATCATCGAGCTGCTAAACCAAACCTAGGAAGATATTTTAGAGTAAGAAATGGTTTATTTGTCTTACAGATCGGGAAATATAATCTGTCACGAAAGGGATGGCATGGACAGGAGACTCCATAGTGACAGGAGTTTGCAGCAGGGACTCCTCACCACGCATATTGGTGATACAGGAAGCAGATAAGAAAAGAAGTAGAGCCAGGCTGTAAATTGTTAAGCTCCCCACTCACAAAAGGCTTCACTACTTAAATGAGCCCTCAACTGTCCAACACAGAGATGCTAGATGGGGAACAAGTGTTCAAACACATGAGCCCCCCAAAATCTACTGTGCTTTTGAGGAAGGAAGGGCATACATTTCTACTATCTTAATCACTTGTTATGTGAATTAAAGAACAGATGAAGTTGCTTACCAAACTCAGGTCTATAAGGAATCCCTCATGGATAAGTAGAGAGGGGCTGGGCACAACAGCTCTCAACAAGTGGCCTTCTGCTCTGGTTTTGCCTTTCCCCAAATTGGGAAAAAGTGAAAGAGACAAGACAAGACAAATCTCCAATTTAAATAAAAGCCCAGAAGCTGCCCATTTTATATTTGGTTCACATCCCATACGCCACACATAGCTGCAAAGGAGACTGGGAGGTGTAATTTAGATCTGGAGACCATGTGCTTAACTAAAATTCAAACTGCTTTGTGATGAGAAGCAAGCAAAAATGGATATGAGAGACATCTCATTTGAAAACTAAGCATAGTTGATCTTTCTTGAGACTGGATACACATTTATTTAAGATGAACCCATTCTTGAAAGAGTAGAGCAGATGATGTGAGGGTCTCACAGACATGGACTTGACATCATCTTGGCCTTACTGATCCATTATTGTTATCAGTGATTCCATGGCACACAGGCCTCTGGAATGGGCCTCTGAATTCAGGGCAGTTGTCAGGAGAACAGAACAGAGCCTAGTCTGTGATGTCAGGATCCCCAGTAACAGCAGAGACCAAGCAGTAGACCCAGCGTTTGCTGATGCTTTCATTCTCTGCCAAACTGGGATGGCATAAAAGAAATCCTGGAAAAAGACGTCATTTACCACAAGAGAAAAGAAAGCTTCCAAAATGTACCTAGATTAAAACTTGCTACCTATGGGTGTGAGCAAGCTTGTGAAAAACATAGACAACCACCAAGCATCCTGAGTCACTGACATCCAGAGTCAACAACCATCCACCTGTGGCTTGTGAAAAGCAAAAGACATTTGGGAGAGTCTGGCAGGTGTCTTCATTACAGTTTCTATTGCTGTGAAGAGACACCACAACCACAGCAACTCATAAGGAAAACATTGAATTGGGTCTGGCTTACAGTTCAGAGATTCAATCCATTATCATCATAGCGGAAGCATGGTGGCATGCAGGCAGACATGGTGCTGGAGAAGGAGCTGAGAGCCCTATATCCAGATCCACAGTCAGCAGAAAGAGGCTGAAACACTAGGCCTTGCACGAGCATCTGAAACCTCAAAGCCTGCCCCAAGTGACACACTTCCCCCAACAAGGCCGCACCTCCTAATAGTGCCACTCCCTATGAGACTATGGGGGCCATTTTCTTTCAAATCACCCAGCTGATAATTCTAACATCACTGGCAGCTGAATTACTTTAAATTCCGTGCTCCTAGTTGCAAGAAGCCACAAGCACGCCAAGGGACACCTTGAAAGAACTGATAAGGTGGCTTGGTACAGCAAATAATGCCACCCTTATTGATACAGATCAGTGGTCCTCAGTGGAGCTAAAAGTCTTCTCTATCCAAGTGCTAAGAGCTAGTTTAGTGGAGAAAACAATGCTGTTGGTATTAAGCCTAATTTAGCACATTTTTACACCTAAGGGAGCTGAGCAATGAGTAGATCCCTTTCATTGAGCAAATCTATTTCTAAGAGTCTTTTGCAAGTTATAAAGAATGTGTAGAAGCTACAGAGAGGGAAGGATGCATACCCTGTACATGGTAATATGCACTGGTGCCCTCCAGAAGCACTGAGCAGTTTCCTCCAATCACATAGCCTCTGTGAGATACCTTTCTAATTTTGTCAAAGACCTTTTCTGTATGTAATGATATGACCATGTGGTTTTCCCCTTCACTCTGGTTATGTGCTGGATTAAGTTTATTGATTTATGTATGTTGAACCATCCTTGCATCTTGGGGATGAAGTTTACTTAAGTATGGTGGATGACCTTTTGGATGTGTTCTTAGATTTCATTTGCAAGCATTTTATTGAGAATTTTTGTCAATAAAAGGAAATATTTCATTGGAGCTGGCTTATAGTTAAGGGGTTTAATCCATTGTCATCATAGCAGGAAGCAGATACGTTGCTGGAGAAGAAGCCAAGAATTCTACATCCAGATTTGCAGGCAGCAGGAAGAGGGAATGAGCGACTGGCCCTAACTTGAGCTTCTGAAACCATAAAGCAAACCCCTGAGACACACTTTCGCCAACCAGGCCACACCTACTCTAACAAGGCCACACGTCCTAATCCTTTCAAATAGTGTCACTCTATATGAGTTTATAGTGGCCATTTTCATTCAAACCACCACAGTTCATAAGGGAAATTGTCCTGGTTTTTTGTTTGGGTTTGGTTGGGTTGGGTTGGGTTGGGTTTGGTTTGGTTTGATTTTGGTTTTGGTTTCGGTTTTGGTTTTTTGGTCGGGTCTTTGTGTGGTTTAGGTATCAGGGTAATGGTGGCTTTATAAGAAGAATTAGGTTTCCTTCTATTTCTATTTTGTGGAATAATTTGAGGAGAACTGGTGTTCATTCTTCTTTGAAGGTCTAGAAGAATTTTGCATTGAGTCCATCTGACCCTAGACATATTTTGGTTGGGAGATGTTTCATTAATGATTCTCTTTCACTAGGGGTAATAGGTATGCTTAAGTTTCTTGTCTGATCTTGACTTAACTTTTGTAGGTCATATATATCAAGAAATTTATCCATTTCTTTTGGATTTTCCAGTTCGGTGGAATACATGTTTTTAAAGTATATCCTTATAATTCTCTGGCTTTCCTTGTTATCTGTTGCTATATCCTCCTTTATGTCTCTACTTTTTATTAACTTGTACCTTTTCTTTCTATCTTTAGTTAATTTGGCTAAAAATTAAAGATTCAACTCTTTGTATTTTTATTATTATTGTGTCTATTTTATTGTTTCAGTCCAAGTTTGGTTATTTCTTGCCATCTACTCGTTTCGGGCATTATTTTTTTCTTGTTGATCTAGATCTTTCAGTTGTACTATTAAGTTTACATTATGATATTGTTCAGTGTTTTAATGTTAACATGTAGTGGTATGGACTTGCTTCTTAGGATCACCTTCATTTTGTTCCATAGCTTGATTAGTTTGTTTTCATTGTTCATTGAATTCTAAAAAGTTTCCTTCTCAATTTCTATCTTGACTTATTTTCATTCAGTAGTGAGTTGCTCTGTTTCCATGAGTTTGTATACTTTCTGCTATTGTTGATATGAAGCTTTAATCCATGTTTGTCAGATAGAATAACAGGGTGTTATTTCAATTTCCTTGTACCTGTTGAGAGTTGAATCTGTGTTTGGGTATTCTTTGATGATTTTTTTATCCGTTAGCTCTGTTAACTGTTCCCATTCCTTCATCTCACTGTTTGTATTTTCACAGACTTTGTTAAGGTATTTATATATTCTGTCAAAGCCCTTGAAAATATTCACAATTGCTGTTTTGAAGTCCGTGTCTTGTGCTTCAACTACAGCGCACTTCTCAGGGTTACTGGGCTGTGGTGTGGCATTTCGTCTTGACTATTCATGTTTGTGTTTTTGCACTCGGGTCTAAGCTTCTGATGTTAGGTGTTGACTTCTGGTTGTGTCTCTGTTGGGTAGGTATTCCCTTCCTAGGTTTCTGTTGTATTTACTGGAACTTAGGAATGTGTGGTGGCTCTGACCTCCTCAGGCAGTAGCACACATGTGGCATACACTCACACAGACATACATAAATAGAAGTAACTATTTTTTAATTGAACATATTAATAACATATGAAGTAAAGAAGGCTTCACATACAATCAAAAGTTTTATGATACAGAAATGTATACAAGAGATGAGATACATTTATTTTAACTATTTTTTGTGAGCAATTCACTAACAGCTAAATCCAGTTTTTAAAAGACAGGTTCTCTCTATGGAGCCCAGCCTGGCCTCAAACTCACTATGTAGCACAGTCCAGCTTTGAACCCACAATCCTCCTGCTTCAGTCTTGAGAGTGCTATAAGTATAAATACAACCTTTTGTTTTGTTTCATTTTGTTGTTTTGGGGTTTGGCTTTTGGTTTTGTGAGACAGGGTTTCTCTATGTAGCCTTACCTGTCCCAGAACATGCTTTGCAGACCAGGCTGCCCTCAAACTCACAGAGATCGGCGGTAGAAATTTCCCTGCCCAATTTATTTGCAGCAGGAAGCCTATGATTGGATAGGAAAAAATGAGGCAGAGCTAAGGGAGGCGGGGAAGTGGGGAGGTGAAGAAACACGGGAGGAGAGAGTAAGGGAGACGAAATGGCTGCAGATATGGACCTGCGTGGCATCAAGTAAATTGGTAGATATGAAATCTAAAGGTTTGGAATATTGGGATAACCTTTTAAATTGTGTGGGCATCTTGTGATTTGAGTACCTGCTGCTGATCTATAAATCTGTTTGGTTAACTTTAAGCATTAAGAGTCTTATTTCAGTCTGGGATTAAGCAGAGCGCTGTGGGCGTGGCGGAGTTGGCCCAGGGGCCATGCCTAGAGCCCTGGAGGCCTCAGAGCTGGCCAGCAGAGGCAGCAGCTATACCAACGTGGGCCCTGGGCCTGCGCCACTGAGGTGGCCAGCCTGTGCCAGACTCTAGTGTGGGATAATGGCTACAGGAGCTGGGTGCCAGCGGCCGTTCTTTTCTAATATCTCCCTCTACAGAGATCAACCTGCCTCTGTCTCCTGAGTGCTGAGATTAAAGGTGTGCACCACCACTGCCTGCTTTAAGAGCAACATTGTAAGATCATTAAAACATCCAACAAATAAGAGCCACAATCAGTAAGAGAAGATTGGTAATAAATAGTAGATAGATAGATAGATAGATAGATAGATAGATAGATAGATAGATAGATTAGATAGATAGATTCTAAATTATTTTGAAGCTTCCAAAAAGAAGAAAATAAAAATAATCAATAACAGTCAAAAATTGTCGAAGTGACCTTTGGCAAACTAAATGAGTCCTGTTCCTCTTCCCCAGTTACGATTTGCCAATATGTTACTGTGAGGCCTATATATGGACCAGGGTGTGTTTCACAGCACTGGACTCTGCCTGTATTGTGTTCAATCTTCTCTAATCCTCTGAGAAGAGAGAAATCCTGCTGTATCTCATCTCAGCTTCTTTTCTTTTTCCATCGTTGCAGAAGCTCACCTCACAAGATCTTACTCTCTCTTCACTGGCACTACCATTGCTTGCAAGTACACATGCATCCTTGGATGCGCCCCACCCCCATCCCCCACCCTACATAATCCAAGCAAAGGAAACAATCAAGTCTGAGAAGACCCAGGTCTCATATTCTCTCCAGGGAGAAATGTCTCACTGATGGCTTCCTACACACATATCAGAATTAATCTCTCCTTCCCATCTGCTTGCCTCATACTTCCAGCTTCCTCGGTGCCTGTCACAGGCTGCTGGAACCATACGACTTCTTTGCCAGTTTATGAATTCCTTAGAAATCCTACATTGCATCTCACTCTCCTGTTAGGAGCTCTAAAAATGTACTTCACTGAGCTGGTTTGCCTTGAAAATGTTACATGAGAAGCAGATGCACACATTTCAACGACATGAGAAGGTTGGGGAGCCTGGGATCGCTACCACATTTCCATTTAAACAGTTTGGCAGTTTCTGGGAGGAATTTGAGCTCTGGAGGACTACACTTGAGAAATCCATAAATTCTGGCTTGCAACTTCAGCTGTTGGCAACTATTAAATTTTCATTCTGTCCTGTGTGCCTCCAGTTGCCAGAGCACCGACTGCAGCTGAATTCCCTGGGCATCCGGGTTCATTTGTTTAGGTCATTGCTGATTTAAGGAAAGTGAGTGGTGCTGCAGCAGCTTTTCACAGCTGTGAGTCACAGCTGTGGCTCCCTGGGGTGCTGAAATAACAGTGCTGTGTGCTAATCCAATCTGTGTTTCCTGGGGGCTGTCATTACTGCAAAATGAGGTAAACTCGGTGGCTTAAAAGCTCTAAGGAAGCTGTAGTGCATGCAGCTGGAAATGAGGCAAAACCATCTCGAGACAGTAATGATGAGTTATGATCAGAAAGGAAGACATCTCCAGCAGCCCAAGGAGTGTATCATAATCACTGTAGATGCTACCACAGACTATACATGTGTATACTGTGTGCTCATATACACATATGCACATATAAAATATAATACATGCTACAGCCACTACATTACTAAAGACATACCACACATACACTCACACTGTATATATGAATACAAAATACACTTTTGTCATTGCATTTACTTTCTAGATACAAATATGTGTACCTAAGTCTCTACATATACTAATATAAATTCTATACATATATGTGCATTCATATGTGTATACAGACTATAATTAATACAACCATTAGCATATCTCCTCCCTGATATTCTATCAGTCTATCACCATATGACCTTTTTCAATACCTCAAGTGTCACACTGGGCCCATATCAAGTTCATACACAGACCTTTTTCTTTATAGCCTACCCAACTGTGATGAGAAACAGGCTCCTATGACATCATCAAATGTGATAAATCACAGTGACAGTGATTGTGGGTGTGTTTATAACAAGCTCTCTTTGGTATACCGATGTGTCTACTGAAGTACTTTAGAATGTGGAGAGAGAGCTTTTAGAGAGCTAAAGACCCTAAAAAGAGGGCATTAGGATAGGCAAGTCCAATACAACTGGTGTCTTACTAGAAGAGACTGGGCACTTGCAGAGAAACAAGCATGTGAAGACATAGGGGAAGACACCATTTGCAAGCTGAACAAAGTACACTGAGCACACATGTCCTGCCAACACTGTGGTCTGGGATTCCAGCCTCCAGGAGAGGGAGACATGTTCCTGTTGTTTGAGCCACCACCCTGCAGTACTGTTAAGTAGCTACAGAGTGTTCCTGCCCACAACACAGAGACTATAAAGTTGAGAGTGATGGGGTCTTCAGTCTTCAAAAACATAAGAAAAACAAAAATCAGAGACCAGAACAAGGTCTGGCCTTGTCCTTGATGACCCGGTTTCAACCACTGATGCTCAAGGAGCCCCTTTGCTTCAGAGAGGTAGGAGTGCCTTCTTGCAGGGTTGCTATGGAAATAAAACTGAAGAGTGTATAGGAAGTGTCTAACAATGTAGCCAGCATGTAGTAGGTATGCTTTTTGAAAAATAAGAAATCAGCCAGGCCAAACCCCAGGACTTAGGAGGCTGAGACAGGAAAATCATGAGTTTGAAGACTGCCTGGGCCTTTTTTGTCTTAAAACAATCAAAAGACATGGAGACACATCTGGGCCAACAAACAGCACAACTCTAGGCTCAGGGTGCATGTCACCAGTGGCAGGTTCTGGCTTTAGCAAGTCACCAGTGGCAGGTTCTGGCTTTAGCATGTCACCAATGGTGAGTACTGGCTTTTAGTCAGTAACAAAAAATTTCTGAAATAAACAACTGATAGAGAGAAATCGTTCCTTTGGTCCATGGCTTTAGAGGCTCCAGCCTGTCCTCTGCTGGGGAATGGAGGAAGTCCTCCATCACCTTCAGGCCTCTCATAAGAGTACAGGGTGGTAGTAACAGCAGCCACATTGTAGAGCAAGCATCTCACCTCATGGCTTGGAAGCCAAAGAGCAGGAAAGGTGGGGGGACAGTCAAGAGGCCACAGCCTCTTTAGGAACACACTCTAATGACCTACATACCTCTTAGAAGTTTCCATCTCCTAAAGATTGTACCACCTACCGATAACATCACTCTGGATGTCTAGGTGACATTCAAGACCCAAATGGTAGCAAAAGGTATGAAAGATGACAGAAGCTATTGTTGGCGTAGGCACTGGTGTGTACCTGTATGTTGTCTCCCTGAACCTCTCAGCAATGTTAGACCTTTGTTCCCTTAATCTTATAGGTAAGCAATTGGGAGGTTTGGGGAAGTCAGGAAGAAGGTAGCTCCAGCTCTCTCAGTCAATAAGAGAGACCAGTAGACTGCCCCAAGCCTGGCCCCAAGGCTCATGTAATCTGCAGCACACTGTGTTCTGAGCAAACAAGTGCTTCTGCCAGCAACACTGCCAGGGGATGTTCTGCAGCAGCAGTTGGATTGAAGGCTTGGCCTCTTTGGAGAAGTGCAAGTGACAACCCCAGCATCTTTGGATGAGGCTCTTCAACCACAAATAAAAATGGCACTGCTCATCTTTCCTCCAGAAGGGCATGTCTGCTGGGGTCACCCTTGGGAGTGCAGGTGCATTTTTGAGCTTGGCAGAGATGATTGGCTGACCTGGAAAATTGCTGAGAAAACTGCAGCTGCCTCACCTTGCTCTGAGGCAGAGAAGCACAGCCAGCCACATCTCAGAGATGACAAGGAAAAAAGGCAATGGAGGACTGCTGGGAGACATTCCTTCAACATCTAGTGCTTGATTGTGTGCAGTCAAAACAGTTTTGTTCTATTTTTAAACACTGTTGAAATGAAGACTAAATTAATGTGGACTCAGAGTTGAAGGGAAAGAAAGGCACCAAAATCCATAATAAACTGACAGGCTGATTAATGTATCTGAACAGAGGAAAGAAACCATAGAAACAGACTGGAGATCATGTGGACTTCATTCATAGCAGGAAGAAAGCAACTAAAATTTTCATACAGAAATTAATTAGCTGCATAATGCACCCAGAATGTGTGATGCTCTTTCTTCTAAGTCCCAAGGAAGAGGAAGATACTGTCACTTAACCAACAAGAATTTTTAGAATTCATGATGAGCAGGTCTTGTAATGTTGTCACATACCCAAATTCACACCACTTGCTGAAGGGTGGGCACTACCTCAAGATCAGGCCCAGTGCAGCTTCCTTTTGCTTATCCTTCTATTCCCCATATCAGCCTGGTCGTGTTTGCATTACACTTTGGGAACAACCAGTCCCACTGGATGCTAAAGCCAGAGTCCCCAGCCATTGTCTGAGCCAGTGCATTGGGAACTGGACTTAAATGCATATTATAATTTTGGGTAGAAATAATGCAAGTCTACATAATATCAAAATACAAGGGATTATTTTGGAAGGACAATCTGGGAAAATTCTGAAGAGCTCAATAACTGGGGTTAAAAAAGGGAACCATGCTCCCTCCCCCAAAGAGCCATAATATCAGCTCCAGAAGCTTCCTGCTGGGCTCAGCTCTAACTAGGACTTTGCATCCATATATACCTGGGAGCTCACAGCTTTAGTCTAAAGCAGTGGTCCTCAACCTTCCTAATGCTCCCTTAATATAGTCCTCATGTTGTGGTGACCCGCAACCATAAAATTATTTCATTACTACTTCATAACTATAATTTTTTCTACTGTTATGAATCATAATGCAAATATCTGATACACAGGATATTTGATATGTGACAACCCCACCCCGACCCCGCATAGGTCATGACCCACAGGTTGAGAACTGCTAGTCTCAAGAATAGAAAACTAACAGGCCAGGATGGACCAAGTGATGCCCATAACAGTAAGCTGAGCACCTGGCATCCGGGACCTAGGTACAGGGTTATGTCAGGTGGTGGGGGAGTTTTGCAACTGTACCAGTCAAAATTGATCAGCCCTTGAGGACATGTGAGGTCTCCTCTCCCTGAGGTGTATCCTCACCCTACTCCATCCTTCTCATAAGCTTCCAGGTTGTGACTGACCCTTACCTCCCGGCAGAATCAAGTACTCTGTCTTGGGGTTCCTATAGCCCTTGCTTCTGTCCCTGCTGAGCACCACAAATAGTTCCATGCCAGCTTCTGCTATATATTATCTTGTGACTGTGACACTATTTCCCAGCCCATTTACCCAGATTCACCTCACACGCCGTGTGATAATGCCATGGCTCATACTCTGTGACAAGATGCCCTGTGAAGAAACAGGACCATCCCTTCCCATGTAAGTCACCTTTCCTAGAAGTCCTAGAGAGGATCTCACACTGACCTGCTGTCCTAAGTGCCCTGTTTTTTTTCATCTAGGGCCCTGCAGTTACAACGATGATATGTGTCTGTCTCCCTCATGTCCAACTCAAAAGGACGGACAATACCTTGACTTTTTTCCCCAATATCCTGTACTTGTCCATGTGCCTCAGCCAAAAATCCACACTTGAGAGACGATATTTTTTAAATGAATTCATAATATATAGAGAAGAAGTAAATAATAATCTTGTACTGTTAACTAGTATCAGGCCTACCTTTCACATAAAAATTCTGAGTCTTTGAGATGAGAGATAGTACCCTCCTCAAGGGAACATGATGTGTCCATCCCTCCCCAACTCACACACGTTCCCCTTTGTCATGCCCTGAGGCCCTGTATCCACTCTATGAACAGCGTTATCCTTTTGTGTCTGGAAGGTGCTCAGGATGAGATGGAGATTGGAACTGGTCCACAGTGGAAAGCAGATGGCTCCCCGTCCTGTGGATGGAGCTGGTGTGATCAGTCAAGTTCTGTGGAATGAGAAGCTGACTAAGAGGGAATGTCTGCCTATCTGAAGCTGAGAGTTGGTCTCTTCCTGTCTTGGGACTTGAATTGAAAACTCTGGCTGTCCTTGGGTCTTCAGTCTTTTGGCCTTGAGAACTGGGCTTATACTACTGGCTTTCCTGGTTCTCCAACATGTTCCCTCTATCCTCTCTCCCTCCTAGACCAATAAAAATTTCCACAGAGAATGTAGTGTTGCCAAAATTCCTTCCCAGGGAGAGACTTAAGCCACAGCTAATCCTTCTCCTAAGGTCCCAGGGACCAACAGAAGCATGATTCCACCCAGGTTCACTCTGAGGGGAACCAATCAGCTTCTCTATAGCGCATAGATGAGGGCCAACCTACAGGGATGTGGGTGCTCATTCATCCCCCAAAAAGGCCTCAGCAGCAAATATCTCAGTGGAGATGATGGCTTTCCCATAGCCACATTGATGGAGCTCTCCTCCTTTTTCCTCCCCTCCCTTCCCCTCCCCTTCCCTACCCTAGTCTTCCTGGGCTTTTTACTTTAGTTCCTGCTGTGACCATGCCACCCAATCCCCACTGGCCAGATTCAGTGCTGGAGCACAGAGGCACACATTGCCTTGCACACACATCTGTCTTGTGCCTTCCCCTTCAACCTACCTGCATCAGCATCCCTTCCTGAAAAAGAAAAGTAAGATAACCAGTAAGTGTCATTGCATGAAAGGGATGGAAGGGTCCTCATGTTTATGTGTTAGTAAATTACTTCTGCCATGACCATAGGGAACATAACCCAGATGACAGAAGGGTGTAATTGGTAAGTATTAAATGAGGACTTCTGAAAGACTTCACGTGATGCCTCTCAATCAAAATCAAGCAAAACGTATTGATCAAAGTCACCAGCTACAATGTGCTTTCCTGTCACCATTCCATTAGTTTATTTTCATGTTTCAGAGATTGTGAGACTATGGCTCAAAACTACAGAACTGTGGCCCAGATGACTCAGTCAGCAGCCATGTGGCAGCTATGGTAACTAGCTCACTGACTCACCCTGGGGACCAGTGGGAAACCTGCTCACAGGCCTGGACTCCTCACCTAGGCCTCATCAGGAACACAACCTGTCACTGCTCACAGGTCCCTGACTGTTGCTCCTGTTAACTCCTGAGTTTACAAACTAAAGCACAGGGTTTCTAAAAACTTTGAGGTTCAGTCCCTCGACCCTACAAACCTTTCCCAACCCACAGAAATGTGGATAGACCCCAGGCCTTGTAGATAAAAGAAGGGAAGCCAGTTTCAGGATCCAGAGTCCAAGTCTGGGACAAGAACTGCCTCTTGGCAGACTTGTGGGCAGTTAGCATACACTGGCCACCTAGCAGAGTGGTCACTCCCCCACCCCCTAGAACCTGGGAGAAGCCAGGAGAACCCACTTAATTTGACCTCATCTGAATATCTGAGGGCAAAGCTTCTAAAGTATGCGTTCATTCTCAGCTGCACAGTGGTTCTAATGCCTTCTCTTTTCTCATCTGAAAAAGGCTTAGAATTAAAAAGTAAAATGTACTTAGTACTTTAAACTCCCTGACATGGAGGATGGTGTGACCAAGTTCTAACACGTTCAGCCTCCTTACATGCCTGTAAACCCAGAAACTTGAAAAGCAGAGAAACAAGACCAGTACTGACAGCAGGAAACCCTGAGACAGTCCCTTCCATCCTCTTTCTGGGAAGACAGGCAGAGGCTCAAATGGGTGACTTGTTTGAGGTCAGCTTTGACTACATGAGACCCTACCTCAGAAAACAAAAACAAAACACATTCATTTTCCCATCTTGCTTTAGTTTGGATCAGAAATGTGTCCCAAGGTCTGTGTGCTAAAGACTTGGTCCCCAAATTGGACTGGAAGGTGGTAGTAAAAATTGTCAGAGGAAGGGGTCCCAGGGGAAGCCTTTAGGTCATTGGGCTACAAGCTCTTCCTCTTTGTCTTGTTCACTTCTGACTGTCAGGTGAGTGGCCTTGTTCTGCCACACACTCTGACTATGGTGTCCTACCTCCCCACAGTCGCAAAAGCAATATGGTTATGATAGACTAAAACGCTAAAGCTGCGAAGCAACAGGCTTTCTATCCATCAGTCTGATTAACTCATATTTATTATAGTGACGGACAGATGACTAGCATTCATTCCTCCAATCATCAACAAGTTACGTGTTGAAGGCCTTTCACAGGCCAGACTTTCTTCTCAGAATGAAAAATATAACTGTGGACAAAAGCCTTCTCTATCCTCGTGAAGCACAGTGTTCAGAAAAATCTAACCCCAAATGTCCATATGCTTACCTCCCCATTGTTCTTTGCATTGTTATCTTTGTAGCATTCTTTTCAACAGGATGCTCATCCGAAGAAGGCAGGACCCTGCTTCTAGAAGGACAAGCTTAGTGTATGAGAAATCTAAATATACTTTAACACAAACAGTAGGTACAAAGGATAACCCATTAGCCTGTGATACACATAATGAAGTTCATAAAGGTTTCTTATCCTATATTTTCAAATGCTATAGTTTGAATCTAAAATGTCTCCCAAAGACTGGTGTATCAAAGGCTTGGTCTTCAGACTTTGGTGTTACTAAGAAGTAGAAATTTTAAGAAATTTTAATTTGAAGAAGTTAGGTCATTGGGTGAATGCCTTTGAAGGAACCATTAGGATCTCTCTCTCTCTCTCTCTCTCTCTCTCTCTTCTCTCTCTCTCTTCTCTCTCTTTGATGCCATGACATGAGAAGGTTGCTCAACTATGTACTTCTAACATAATATGCTCACCCCTAAAGGCAGTGGTGCTAACTGACCATGGATTGGGATCTATGGAACTGTGAGCCAATATAAACCTTTTCTCCATATAAATTGATTTCCTTAGCTATTTTGTTATTGTAACAGAAAGTAACACAGGAGGACATGATCCACAGACTCTGATCCTTGTAGCCTTCCACTCTTAGCCAATCCCATGCTGGGTGGTGCAGAGAGGCTGACTCATGAATCTTCAGAGTGAGAGGTGGTTCCTATAAGCCCGCTGTGCTGAAGAGGTAATTGAAGCTCCAGGCAGACCACAGACTTACTTACCTCTGGATCTACAGTCAGTAAAAGGCAGTCAAGTGTATTATCCAATCGATAATGCTGTCAGGCATCAGAAGGTTAGTTGTTTGAACCCTATGCACTAAGGAACTTTGAAGAATTGTAAGGCCATGTTGCAACAGTCAGCACTGACAGCAGGAAACCCTGAGACAGTCCCTTCCATCCTTCTCTTTCTGGAAAGACAGGCAGAGGCTCAAATGGATGAATGCCTTTGAAGCAGGATATCTCTCTCTTAGGATTCATGATACATGGTTTTCCTCTAACTCCTGGTATCGTGTTCACTCTTCTCTCCAACTCATTCTGGCCCTAGGGCTTCTTTCTGTGATGAGGGCATGCTTCTGACAGCTAGTGTGCTTTTTTCCTATCATGAACTCCAGAAGGAAAGAGCTACAAGTAAGGACTGTTCCCATCCAAACTCAGGCAAGCAGGCAATACACAACAGGAAAACATCTGCATATAAATATGTTCTACATGAATTAAAACAGCATGCTTCTATTCAACATATTAGTTTGAATAGTAGAACTCCAGTTTGAAAATTATATGTTTATACCTATAAGAATTAGCCAGTGGAAAGTGAATCATCATAAAATGTTTATGTCATTCTTCTTTAATATAGATTTTATTACTTCTTTGAGAAGTCAATAGAATGTTTTGATCATATTTAACACCTCCCTTTCCTAACTCCTCTGGGATCTATGTCCTGCCCCCCCAGGCTACTTTGAATCCTTTCCTTTTTTTTTTTTAAGGTGGGGAAGGTGTGGGAAGAGAAGGAGAGAGGTCCAGAGGGCAAGGAGAATGAATAGAAATCTGCAGTTGCTGGATGGCGGGGGAGATCTCTAGGCAGTCCCTGAGACCTGGGATCGAGAAGGCTCCCAGGAGGCAATACGGGTAACCTTAGCCAAGATGCCTAACAGTGGGGACATGGAACCTGAACAGGCCACCTCCTGTAGACAAGCTGGGCCCCCAGTGGAGGCATAAGAACACTAACCCACCCACAAAACTTTTGACCCAAAATGTGTTCTGTCTAAAAGAAATGTAGGGACAAAGACAGAGCAGAGACCAAAGGAATGTCCTACCAATAACTGGCCAATTGAGACACATTCAATGGCAAGCACCAATCCCTGACACTATTAACGATACTCTGCTATGCTTTCAGACAGGAGCCTAGCATAACTGTCCTCTGAGAGGCTCTACCCAGCAACTGACCAAAACAGATGCAGATACCCAGAGCAAAACGTTAGATGAAAGTGAGGGACCCTTGTGGAAGAGTTGGAGGAAGGATTGAAGGCCCCGAAAGTGTAAGCAGCCGTGTTTAAGATAGCACTTGGGATGGTTGCAAAGTCTTATGACTAGCACCTGACGATGTAGCAACTGGCTTCCAGCGTGGCCAGCTCAGCTAAACTGGTAAACAAGTCCTTTGTGCATGCGTCAGCCTCGTCCCCCTCCCGAGGGGGCTTATGCTAATGAGGTATTGGCAGCTTAACCTATCCTGAGAGAACACGTCACCCAGCCCACCTTGGGAAGATATATAAGCAGCTCATTTCTGCTGCTGGGGGGTCCCCATCCTGTCCCGGTCCCCGTCCAGGTCCCCATCCATAGGTCCCCGTGCCCGTCCCAGTCCCGGTCCATAGTCAAGAGTCGTTCCTGGAATAAAGCTGACTGAGAAAGATCCGACCGTGTCATGTCTTAATTGCTGGTCAAGGCGGACTCGACACGAAAGGGGTGAGAACCCCACAGAAAGAGCAACAGAGACAACTAATCTGGATCCCTGGGAGCTCTCAGAGACTGATCCACCAACCAAAGAGCATATACAGTCTGGTCGGACACACACCCCATTCCACCACACATATGTAGCAGAGGGCTGCCTTGTCCTGCCTCAGTGAGAGAGGATAAACTAATCTTGCAGAGACCTGACTCACCACGATGGGGATGATGTCCAAGGAGGGCACCCTCTCTGAAGAGAATGGAAGGGGGAAGGGAAGGGATTTGTTTAGGAAGGGATAGGGGCAGGGAAGCAGCATTTGGGATGTAAATAAATAAATATTTTTTTAAATAGGTGTATGGATTTTTTTTAATGTATCAAGTCCAATTTGTGCTGCCCAAATATTTCTGGATGTGTGGCCTTCCACTGGGATATAACTTACCAGGAGCTACACTCATAGAGAAAACTGTCCCTCTCCAGGTAGCAATCAATAGCTAATAGCTCCTCAGTTATGGGTGGGACTTCATGACGATCTCACTTCTCCATGCTGGAATTCGTCTGGCTTGGCCTTTTCCAGGTGTTATAAACTGTTGTAAACTTCTGTGAGTCCAGATGTGCAACTACCCTGCTAAGTCCAGAAGACACTCTTTCCTTGTGATCATCCAACACCTTTAGCTCTTATATTCTTTCCCCCTCTTCCACAGTGATCTTTGAAAGTTGAAATGAAGGAGGTGAAGTATAGGTGTTTCATTTAGGGCTAAGCATTCTTCAGTCTCATTCTCTGAACCTTGGTCAGTTGAGGGACTATGTCTTAGTCAGGATTTCTATTCCTGCACAAAGCATGACCAAGAAGCAAGTTGGGAAGGAAAAGGTTTATTCAGCTTACACTTCCACATTGCTGTTTATCACCACAGGAAGTCAGGACAGAACTCACACAGGGCAGGAACTTGGAGGCAGAAGCTGATGTAGAGGCCATGGAGGGATACTGCTTACTGAATTGCTTCCTTTGTCTTGCTCAGCCTGTTTTCTTATAGAACCCAGGACTACCACCAGCCCAGGGATGGCACTATCTACAATGGGCCCTCCCACCCTTGATCACTAATTGAGAAAATACCTTACAATGGATCTCATGGAGGCATTTCCTCAAAGAAGGCCCCTTTCTCTGTGATAACTCCAGCTTGTGTCAAATTGACACACAAAACCAGCCAGTACAGACTCTGTGTTAATCACCATTCACTGAAGATAGAAGCTACTCTGAAGAAGGTTGGGAAAATCATTAATCTATAGGTATAATGATGTTATTAGGATCCAGTTTAATACTATTTATTATTAGATTATATATTAGATTTAAATATAAACATCCATGTATCAGAATAATGTAGTAGGTGATTCTTAATCAGATCATGGAGCCAGGTGTTGTTTTCATCTTGTGGAGCAGGACTTAAATCCAAGCAGAGAGTGGTTGGTTACTCCCACAACATTTATGCTTCACCTCCTTCATTTGTGAATGAGTGGGTGGAAAGAATGTAAGAGCTAAAGGTGTGGGATGACCACCAGGAAACACATATTACAATATGATACTATTGTATCAGTGGGCACACCTTACCAGGCCAGTCATTGTTATTACAGCTCACAGGGTTCACAGCTGGATAAGACTGATGATTCCTGTTCTCCTCTGGGAGCCCATATAGAACTTTAAAGTACTATGAAAGCTAGCTACCAGGGATGGCGCTTTCAGCTTGATTTCTCAATATTCCATAACTCAGGTATGTGGTAGTTTTAGCAGTAGGGTCTTACTGTCAAGATTGATAGGGTAACTGAGAGTCGTGGTAAGCTCGTAATGCTTGGGGGTCTATGTGACCTCATTGCCCAGCATTCATAAAAGACATAACCCATCCCTGGCACTCAACATCTTATTTATTAGCCTTTGGTGTCTGCTATGGGCATCCTCACTCTATTATAGGATAACTCCATCTTGGAATATATATTCAAATATATGTATGAATGTATTTACTTTAGGGAGTCACAACAGTAAGGCTCCATAAGTCTTTTTCAAAAGATCTTTGTGTTATTTTTCTTTTCTTATCTCTTCCTCCACCCTGCCCTCCCCTCCCCAACCCCAATTTAACCCTTTCTGTTACGTCATTCCATCTATACCACTGCATTCTGTCTCCCCTTTCTTGAACCCTGACCCCCATGGCTCCTTAGTAATCTTCCTGGCCTCTGTGAGTATTCCCAATAAAACACACATATCCAAAACTTCAATGCTAACACACACAGATAAGAGAAAATATGGAACATTTGTCTTTCTGGGTCTGGGATCCCTCACTCAGAATGATGGTTTCTAGCTCCACTCATTTTTCTGCTAATTTTATCAGCTCATTTTTCTTACCAGCAGAATAATACTCCATTATGCAAATATACCACTTTTTCATTATTCATTCATCTGTTGATGGACATTAGGCTATTTCTATTTCCTGGATATTGTGAATAGAACAGAAATGAACATGGAAGTGCAGGTATCTGTGTATTAGAATATAAAGTCCTTTAGGTATGCATCTGTCTTATTTGGGCTTACTATTGCTGTAATGAAACACTATAACCAAAAGCCTATGGGGGGTTGGTATTTGGATTTCATTTCTGTAACACTATTCACCAGACAGAAACTCAAGCAAGCAGGGCATGAACCTGGAAGCAGGAGCTGATGCAGAGGCCATCCTCCTTATGGTTTTCTTGCCTCCTTTCTTATACAACCCAGGACCACCTGCAGGGGGGGGGCGCCCACAATGGACTGGTCCCTCCGCCATCAATCACTAATTAAGAAAAATGCCCTACAGGCTTGCCTACAACATGATCTTATGGAGGCATTATCTCAATTTAGGCCCCTTCCTCTCTGATGACTCTAGCTTAGGCCTATTGACATAAAACCAGCCCACACAACACTCAAGAGTGCTATAGCTGAACTGTGTGGTAAATACAGCTCTAGATTTCTCAGGCTCCTGAATGCTGATTTCTACTGTAATTGCACCAGTTTGCACTCTTAGCAGCAGTGACTAAGTATTTTCTGTTCCCCACGTCCACACCCGCATCTGTCATCATGTGATTTGGTTTGTTGACCTTAGCCATTCTGACTGTGGTGACATGAAATTTCAAAATAGTTTTAATTTGCATTTCCCCAAGGAGACTGAATATTTTTAAAGCATTTCTCGGCCATTTATATTTCATCTTTTGAGAACTCTCTGTTTACTTTCATAACCCAATTTTTAACTGGGTTGTTTGTTCTTTGATGTTTAGTTCTTTAGTTCTTTATATTCTAGATACTACCCATCTGTCAGATGCATGGCTGGTGAAGATTTCTTCCCATTTTGTGAATCTCTCTTCACGTGAGTGATGATGTCCTTTATTGTACAGAAGCTTTTTTACTTTCATGAGGTCCCAATTTTTAATTCCTAGTTTTCCTTAAAACTAGCAATTTTTGTTCAGTCTTTGCTTAGTTTTTAGTATAAGTGTAATAAGGATTCATAAGAAGAATCTGGAAATGTGCACTGCTTTCTGATTTCTGTGATAGTTACAATAGTAACTATTGGTATTAGTTTTTATTTGTTATTAGTTTTTATTTGAAAGGTCTGATAAGATTCTGTGCTAAATCCATCTTGCCTTGGTTATTTTATTGAGAAATTTTTAGTTACTGCTTCTACCTCATTGCTATATTTTGAATCTATTAAATTCATTTATTTCATCTTTACTTAACTTTGGTATGCTAGGCTTATCTAGAAACTTACCTGTTTCTTTTAGGTTTTCTAGTTTGGTGAAATAGACATTTTTAAAGCATGTCCTCCTAATTCATTGAATTTCCTGTGCCTGTTAAAATATCTCCCAAATCATTCTTATTTCCATTAATTTAAATTCTTTCTCATTTCTTTTCGTTTATTTAAATAAAGGTTTGTTAATCTTTTCAAAAAAACCAACTCTTTATTTCATTGGTTCCTTTTATCATTTGTTTGTTTGTTTGTTTGCTTCTATGTTGTTGATTTCAGCCCTGACTCTGATTATTGTTCCCTGTCTACTTTTCCCGAGTGACATTCATTCTTGTTTTTCTAAGTCTTTCAGGAATATCATTAGTTGTTAATTTGGGATGTCTCAAAAATTTTAATATAGGCACTTAGTGCTCTAATGTCTCAATGTCTAATGCCTTCAGCATGTCCTATAGATTTTAGTTGTACTTACATTTTTATTCAATTACAGGAATTTAACATTTTCCTTCTTCATTTCTCTTTTGACCCAATTGTATGTTGTTAACTTTCCATAAGCCCATGTGCTTTCTCTGGCTGTTGCTATCCAGCTTTATTCCACTGTAGTCAGATTGCCTGCAGGTTTTGTTTTCCTATATTTATTGAGACTTGCTTTGTGTCCTAATAGGTAATAGATTTTGAGGAAAGTCCCATGGGCTGTTGAGAAGACTGTGTATTCTTTAATGTTTGTGTGGAATATTCTGTATATGTCTGTTATACACATTTAATTTATAATGCCATTTAGCTCCAAAGTTTTTCTATTTAGGTTTTTTTTTCCTCCCAAATGGTCTATTGGTGAGTGCAGGGTGTTGAAATCACCATCAACTTGTCAACATCAATCTATAGTTTTATATATAACAGTGTTGCATTTATTTTTTTTAAATGGTTTTTCAAGACAGGGTTTCTCTGTGTAACCCTGGCTGTCCTGGAACTCACTTTGTAGACTAGGCTGGCCTCGAACTCAGAAATCCGCCTGCCTCTGCCTCCCAAGTGCTGGGATTAAAGGCGTGCACCGCCACTGCCCGGCTCAGTGTTTCATTTATAAAATTAAATTCCCTCCATGTTTTGTGCATGTATATTTTGGAATATAATACCCTATTGGTGAATTTTTCTCTTAATAAATCCTTGCTTATCACTTCTGACAAATTTTGATTTGGAATCTATTTTGTCAGATATTAGAATAGCTATGTCTGCTTTTTCTCAGTTTCATTTGCTTGGAATTCCATGTTTCCTACTTTTACCAGAAAGTGATGGCTCGCCTGATGGTGAGGGTTTTTCCCTTAGAGGCAACAACAACAACAAAATGGATCTTATTTTATAATCCAACCAACCAGCCTGTGTCTTTGTACTGGGGAATTGACACAATTAATATTCAGACATATTATTGAAATATGTGTATTAATTCCTGTCATTTTACTGACTTTATTTTTTATGTTTACTTAGATTTCTTTTGGTTACCTGTTTGGTATTACTTGACCTCCTGGGTGGATTTGTTCTTCTCTTCAGATTGAAGTGTTCCTTCTTATATCCTTTGTAGAGATGGCTTAGTATTCATAAAACCCTATAATCTGTTTTTATCACGGGACATTGTTATTTCTCCTTCAACTCTAACAGATAGTTGCACTGTGTATGCTAATCTGGATTGACAGTTCTGGTCTTCCAGCACTTAGAGCACAGCTTTCCAGGCCCTTTTGGTTTGATGGTCTCTGTCAGGCAACCCAGTGCTGGTCTTGTGCATAACTTGACCTTTCTCTCTTGCAAACGTCAATACCTCTTTGTTATTCTGTTTTTAATGGTTTAGTTGTAATGCGTCATGGAGAATTTCCTTTCTGGCCTTGTTTGCTCCACATTCTAAAGGCCTCTTTCTAGATGAATGGTGTTTCTCTTTCCAGTTTTGGAAAGTTTTCTTCTACAATATTCCTGAAGATATTTCCTGTCTCTGCTAGGGTTTCCTTTCCTGTTTTATGAGCATAATTCAGAGCTTGTGTCTTTTCATGGTGCCCCAAACCTTTCCATGTTCCATTCATATACTTTCATCTCATCAAGCTTTACTGAGCTATTCCTCTTCTCTGCTCAGCTTCTCTCCCTGCTCTGTTTTCAGCATGGTCATTCTGATGCTGAGGCTTTCCATTGAGATTCTTAATTGGTTTATTGAGTTTTTTCATTTCCAGAATCATTTCAGTTTGAGGGTTTTTTTTCATTCAAACTGTTTTCATGTCTTAGATTAGACATCTTGTTTCATTCTTCACTTGGTTTTTTGTCTTTGAGTGTTTGACCACAGTTATTAATTGTTATTTTTAATTTTTTTCTGAGCATTCTTCCGAATCGTCTTCAATGGGGGCCATTACTCTGGGGGCTTCATATTGTTTTTATTTCTGTGCTGGGATTTGAACATCTGGAGTTAGTTTATTAGTTGAGTCTTTCTTCCTTCTTTCCTTCCTTCCTTTTCTTCCTTTCTTTCTTCAAGTCAACTTCTTATTTTACCAGGAGTGATTACAATGTTCAGGAGGCTGATCCATACAAGGGTTGGGAATGTTGATTTTTCTGGTTTTGTTTTTGTTGTTTGTTTGGAAGTAAAAATGCAACGCTTTTCAGGTCTTCTGCTTGTCAACTATAATTTGATGCCCTCCATGGCCTAGTCAAGGAACTTGGAAAAAGTCTCCCCTGAGACAGTGTGGCCTGATTCTGGGTTTCAAGATAGGATAGGACAATGAGAGGGTCCCATCCAGGTATCTGGCAAGGGCTCTGGAGAACCCAGAAGGTAGAAATGTCTTGTGTCTTCCAGCTACATGTGCTTGCTGGAAAGTCACTAGTTGGGAATAGGCTCAGAACTAGTGAGTCCCAAAGGGAGAGAGGGATCTGCAGGAGGTATACAGCAGGGTGACCAGAAGGAATGAAGAGAAGTATCATAATCTAAAAGTACTGTACTTCATCGTCTAGAGGTGCTTCACCAGAGCAGCCCTGAGAAATGAAAGCAATCTAGAAACATGGTCCATAAGATTCTCAGAAATCTTACAATCCCATGAAGAGTTCAAAAAACCTAATGTCTTGACCCCTTAACAGACATCACTGAGGCTGTGGGAAATAATATAAGACTGAGAGTAAAAGCAAGGGGCTATAGGTTCAAGCCTCAACAGAATCTTGAGTTCTTCTGTCTTAGTTTCTCCCTCTGTGAAATGGGAATAATATGTGTGCTCATGGAATTGTTATGGGGATTTACACAATGTGCAGCTGTGAATGGAAAGTATCTAACAGTTCATAGAACACAGAGGATATACTCCATAATGTTCACGTTGCTTATTTTTATGGCTATGAATAACCAATATCTATATAAATAACCAATATCCATATAAATAACCAATATCCATATAAATAACCAATATTCATCCTGATAAGATGGAAGCCAACGTGCAATCTCCATAACTGATCAGAGACTATGATGACATACTAACTTTTGCTGAGTACCCCAAAACAACATCAGTTGCTCTTCATATTTTATTCATCCACACATTGAAATATTTAATCCATGTGGGAAATATCTCTAGCATTTTAAGTTTCCCTGGCACTGTTTCATGAAAATGTTTTCAAAAGCAGTTTAGAACTGTACATTCATAAAGTTAGGAAACCATGTTCACAGAAGTGACACAGCCAGAGTGCCCAATTTCAGAGGTCGTTTTTCAGGCATCTCTCCATATACTATTGGCAATTTCTTAATTAACTGACTTTTGCTAAAGTAAGCCCACCCTTAAGAGCCTTGAGGCATCTCAAGAAAGCCCTTGGATTTACTGCCGCTTTCTGTTTACTGCTGTCCATGTGAGCATTTAAAGTCCACATTCAAAAAGACAGAGTCCAGTAACGGTGAACCCCAGGTTGCTGATTAATGCCACACACCCCCCACCTGACCCAGAGCCTCGGAACCCAGCAGCCAATCAGGAGCTAGTTTCTGGATGCATGAATGGATGGAATGCTTTCTCCGGGTACTTTAACAGGAGTTAAATACATTTCTTTCTCCTGCCATACTGTAGCTTAGAGTCCAAGACACACAATGTTGAATTTACATCAAAATTCAAGATTTGAAGAGATTTCATATGAAACAGCTACAGAACTGTAACTATCCTAAGACCCAAAATACCCTTGGATTGAATATCTATGATTAAACTTTAAAGTGAATTGCCCACTGATTATAGGGGTGTGAGCACTTGTCAAGTTAAAGGGACCCCCACGGGATCACTCTTTCTTAAATTATTATACTGGGCTTGTTATGCTCTATCTGAGGACTGCTGTAGGGCTCACATTACACAGCAGGTACACTCGATTTTGTTAATAACAGGTGAGGCCAGCTGTCTTGCTCTAACCTGATTGAACCAGACTTTGCACTGCTTGCTTTTTTTTTTTTTTTTTTTTTTTTCTTTTTTCTTTTTCCGAATTGCACTTGCTGAAAGTTTCAGGTCATGCTCAAAGACTGATCTATTGTTTTGTTTCCAGGAGGAGGGGAGAGGCATTAGGTACCTGGCACCCAGCAAAACCCAGAGTTATCTCGGAATTCTTCAAAGTCATAAAGGGCTAGATGGAGGGTGCCTTGCTGGTACAACCAGGTCACAAGCCTTAGAAGGCTTGATGGGCATGGCTGGCTCTGTCCCCAAGGCGTACTCTGCTTTCATCCGGGCTTTGCTGCCTAGAGCTGAGTTGCTTCTCCTGGCTCCCTGCAGAACTTCCACGCTCTAGGAATTTGGACGGAGTGGTAGAGACATCGCCGGCAGAGACGGCAATTGCCAGCTTCCTCCCTGGGATGTCTTGTGATTCAGAGCACATTCTGCTCCACTCTTTTAAAAAGGGCAGCATGTTGATGCTCAAGGCACAAGAACAGAATCAAACAAAGAAACTACCACTTGATTAAAGAGTCGGTGAGTATACAATTCATCCCTGGTAGTCATGGCAGGACCTGGGTCACCAGAAGTCCGGACATCAAAGTCTATTTGCTAAGGGTTGATAGTGTTCTTATCTTGGGAGCTGGCAGAAACTGCACTAGTTCTCAAAGTAGGAGAAAGTCAAACTTTCACTAATGACCTTAGACTAAAGCTTACTTTCTCTCTAGACATACACACCCATGCAAATTCCCACTTCATGGGTTCCTAGGTCATGTGCATTTGTTGTGTTCAGCTGTGAAGAGAAGAACTGGGAAACATGGCTTTTTCTCTTGAATCTTTATTTAAAGTGAATACCACTGACCCTGGGGCCTTGCTTATAAGCTTGTATATAGGAAGTGCTTTGGACTGGGCATTCATCTCCCATTAGCCTAATCTGGTTCCACAGTTGAAGCACTTAGCAAAGATTGCTACTATCTGTTGACACAGCCAATGAAAGTGCTCTGCTCTGCTCTTCTTGTTCCCTTCTGGCATCCCTTCCTTACTCGTAGTAGCCACTCTTCCTGGGATGGCACAGTTCTGAGGAAGGGCTTTCTTTGTATTGTTCTACTCTCTGTGGATTAATCTACTCCGTAGCATGGAATCTACTATTCTAGGCCCAGTTATCCCATGCATCACTCTTTGAACATACATATATGTTCTTGATATTTCATGTAGTACTCTTAAAGGCCAGGATCTGTCATAGCTCTGTTATTCTCCCCATATCAAGTGCATCACTGAGTTCTCTACAGCACATGACTATAGTTATGATATCCAGTATGGTTGTGAGAATATCAATCAAGAATATACAATCTTTTAGCATAGAAGATGAACTTTGAATACGGTTAATATTATAATGACTCATGAGAATCATGGCCCAGCTATAAGCAGGCTAAGTACTAGGACACCATAGGATGCACTTTTGACATTTCTTTTCCTAGCATAATGACTTGTTCTGCTATAACAAGGACTTTTCCAAGGCCACACATGCAGATCTTCCAGCACAGGATTGAGATTTCAAAAGAATTGCTGCCCATCCAAGCAGCCTAGACAGGTAGGAGCATGGTGGGTAAGCAAGAAAGTGAAATGAGATTGTCCTTTGAGCCATCCCTGGCCACTGAAAAGAGAGCCAGGTGCCCTAGTTTTCAGGTGATGAGACTTGTTCCCATCCCTGTCACCAGCATCCTCTTTCTGCCTCTCCTCCTTCTGAACTGCAGGTGTCCAGCCTCCATGCTGCCTCTCCTACAGGTCATCCTCTTTCTTCTCTCCTCCTGCTTCTCAGCAGGAGGAGGCAGCCCCCTCAGTGAAGGCCTGTGGCTGTTGAAGACTGAGTTTGCCCTCCACCTCTACCGGAGTGCAGCAGCAGAGAGAAACGGGACAAACTTTGTCATCTCACCTGCCAGTGTGTCCCTCTCCCTGGAGATCCTTCAGTTTGGAGCCAGAGGCAACACTGGCTGGCAGCTGGCAGGGGCCCTAGGATATACTGTGCAAGGTAAGAAGCTTCTCTCTTCCACTTCCTCTCAGCCCTGTTCCCTGCTCCATCCTACTCAAGTGCTCTCGGTGGGGAGCTCAGATCCCAGTGTGCTCAGGGACAGAGGGATGGCCTTTCATGAAGCACTCAGACTTTTACCATGGCTGTTCTTGATTGTGGAGACTCCCTTCTAGCCTCATGGCAGTATGACAGTTTTGATTCACTGCCCTTTTTAGAATGCTTGCTGTGGCTGGAAGGGGTGGGAACACCTTCTAAACATTCACTGATTGGCTCAACAACCCTTTTGAGGTTTGTGATTTCATTGGCACCCCTATTCGGGGAAGTAGATAGGCAGAGGGTAGAGACAATTTGCTGGGAGTCACATAGTCAAGAAGGGGCAGGACTTAAATGCACACTCTTTAGACCCAGGACTATGCTTTCGACCAGCCTATTTTCATGATTCTGAGGTTTCTGCCAGCTTATATCTACATATTGTTTCTCGAAACAGCTCTGCTAACAGCAGAGAGAGTCTTTAGAACACAGCTAAGCATTAACCTGCACTCATGATGCAGCTCAATATCTGAGCAGCTATAGGCTAAGGCAAACACGGCCTTCCCTTCTCAATCTCAGAATAAGATGTCAATAAAAAGCATATGGATTTCTTAGTTCCAAGACAGTCGGTTATGTAGCAGGAACCCCATCTCAAAACAAACAAAACAATGAGCATCACTAAAACTGACAGGAGTCGTCTTTGGATGAATTAAGATTTGTCAGAAGGCACAAGAAATAATGCCAACTCAGCCTGGCCACGGCTTCCTCTGGGGATGCACCCTTGAGCTAGCAAATCAAGGTTAGCACTCAACATGTCTGACACCAGGTGCCTCCTGAACTGCCCATCCTCCTCAATGCATACCTGACCACTGCTAAAATTAAATCTTACAATCCTGCTGGACAACTGATAGGTTTGTCCTCTCTAGGGACAACTGAAACCGAAGATGGTTTTTAGAACTCAGTCGTTTCATCAGCATACACATCCACAGGCTCCCTTAGAGTCAGCACGCTATGATTCACCAAGTGCTGTGGTGTTCTTGCAATATAGACCATGGCTGGTCAGGAACTTGTTTTACGCACGTGAGGAGAACTCTGAAGGCAGCAACTCTATCTGAGGAAGCCATACACGCAGACGAGGGGGTGGATGCTGCATGGTTCTGTGATTCTACCAAGCAGGTCGGAGGCTCCCCAGAAGATAGTACATCCAAGCTGTCCAGAAAGAAGAAATGTGATTAATACAGAAAAGGCAGGCACTTCAGCCTTCAACAGACTCTCACACAAGTCAGGATGAAGGGTCTCAGTGGGACATGCAGGAGAGGGTCAGTTCTGAGACCATATCCCATCATGGTATCTGGTTAACTGGTTGATCATGTATGATGACAAGATCGGGACTTCCACAGAGCCCATTAGATATTGTCTAGATGACAGGAATTCTATGCAGGACAATAATCCCCCTAAATTTCTGAACCACATGGAGCCACCCTCAGTTAGTAATAACAGGAGCAGGCCATTCTCAGACTCCTGTTTATCATGCTCTCTATTGCAGTCGCACTGTGCCTGCTTAAAATTATATAGCAGTGCCAGCTGCCAGCCTAAACCCAGGCTTTCTTTTAAAAGGTAACAGGGAGCTGGAAAGATGTCCATAGTATAGCAGTTGGGAGCTCATATTTCTCTTGCAGAGGACCCAAATTTGGTTTTCAGCACCAATATCAGACAACTCATGAACACTTGTAACTCCAGCTCTAGGAAATCCAGTAGCATTTTCTAGCTTCTGTGGACATTTCACTAATGTGCACAGACACACATATACATATAACTTACATTTTAATATAGTCTTTATTTTTAACTTAAATATAATTTCATCATTTTCTCTTTCCTCCTTCTTCTCTCAAATCCTTCCCATGCATATCCCCAGCTCCATCTTGAAATCATGGCTTCCTTTTGTTTGTTATTATTTTACAACCACACACACACACACACACACACACACACACACCTAACTATATAAATGTAACCTGTTTGGTACATTTAATGTTATTTTTACATGTATGATTCAGGGCTTGACCACTTGCTATTGGATAACCAATTAGGGAGAGGCTTTTCCCTGAGGAAGGCTATGTCTTCCTTTCTCAGCACTCCTTAGTTTCCTGTAGTTCTTTGTCTGGGGTTAAGGTCCCCTGAGCTTTCCCTTCTCTGTTAGCATATCGGCCTGAGTTGTGCTTGTTCTGATCTTGTTTATGTTGCCATATTGCTGAGATCTGATGGGCAAAACTTCCCTATCATTTGTAGAAGACACAATCTTACAATTTCTCAGCCCCTCTCCCACTGTTCCCTAAGCCTTATGTGCTGCAGATGTTATCAGCTGGATCTGAGAACCATAGAATCACTTGTGCACAGCATTTTGACCAGTTGGGGTGTTCTGTAAATGGCCTCCAATATATCGCAAAGAGAAGTGTCTTTGATGAAGGTTGAGAGCTGCTCTTCTCTCTGGCTATAAAGGATAGCTATCTGGAATGCAGTTAGGAATTATGCTGGTTTAATAAAGTGCTGGTTGTAGGCTCTCCCCTAAGACCTATGGTCTCACTATCCCCGAGGAGTTGACTAGGCTTCCCATACCAAGGGTGATGTCCCTCCTGTTGAGTGGGTCTGAAGTTCAATTAGAGAGCTATTGGTCACTGACAAGACACAAGTGCCACTAAGGGGGCTTTTGTGCCACACTGGTCATTTTCGTGGTTCTGCTGGGTAGGACTACTTACTGGCTGCCCTCTTCCCTTGGAAACTTGCATAGCAACCGCTAGTACTCTGAGAGCTGGTCCTCAGGGAGGAGGCTTTAGAGTCAGAGCCAGCTTGGGTACTCTGGGTCTTGTGTCCATGAGGAACACATAATTTCTGATTGCTTCAATTTATAAGCATTTTCATTATCCTTCTAGGAAAGTTGATGAAGTCATTACAGCACATAGGCTTCCATAAAATGGAAGGTGGTCTCATCCCAGGAAAAGAATTCTGCTTTGTAAGGCATACTGAGTTTTCTTTTATGACCATGTCATTTGAGTCCCACAGACTAGCTAACACAGGAGGTAAATGACTCAGCAAAACTCATTGGCCCAGGGGCAAGTGACAAAGCCAGGGTTCAAGTTCCAGATCGTTGATTCCAGATCTTGTGCTTTCTCCAGACCTCCTAAGTCCCACTAGGGGCAGGAATCAGATGTGTGCATTCAGAAGCACCTTGCTTTTCCTCTCTCATCAGAAGCAGCTTTGTCCCCCTAGCCCGACCACACCTGTCGGGAAGCACCCCCATCACCCCTCTCAGAGCTCTTGAATATTAAAATATCTTTGTTCAGAAGATAGGTCTCATAGTTTGAAGTTTTATGGACAGAAACCTTCCAGAGTCTAGAACTTTGCAGAGTTCAGAACCTTCCAGAGGCCAGACCCACCAGCCTGGGAGTCACCTATCAGACTAGCGAACAAGGTGATTTTCTTTTAGTCGCTGTGGGTTTATTTTCTTCTTCTTCCTTTCTTCTCTCAGTGCCCTGTTCAAACCACCCAATTATAGGCCCTCACGATCCACCTTTTTACTTTGGCAGCAGGATGCTGTGCAGGAAGCAGCAATGACAGCTTCCTCTTGGAGAGCTTTATCCCTGGTCTCAGGCCATTTAGACAGCTTTAGAACAGCAGTTCTCAATACGTTGGTCACAACCCCTTTGAGGGTCAAGTGACCCTTTCCTAGGGTCACCTAAGACTGTCAGAAAACACATATATTTATATTACAATTCCTGACAGTAGCAAAATTACAATTATGAAGTAGCGAGAAAAATAATTTTAGGGTCAGAGGTCACTACAGCATAAGGAACTGTATTAAAAGATCACAGATTGAAAACTGATACTCTAGAATGCAATAAATATAGCCCCCAACTCCCCCCCCCACCATCCAAATCTATGTACTCTACAGTTCCCATTCATCTAGAAAACAGAGCTCTCCCAAGCAAGGTCTTCTCAAACCTAGCCATTCCTCACCTTGTAGGCAACAGGATGAGGACGCAACTCTACCTCCAACAGGGTGACTTTAAGCACATGATGAGTGGGCTGTCCCTCATCTGTCTCCTCCCTATAGTAGAAGGACCATACCCCTTACTTCAAAGCATCACTGAGAGCATTCATTGTAACCTAGACTGTGGAATGCCCTGTGCAATGTTTGTAAATACCATGAATCTTTAAGAATTTTTTCTAGCATTGCCCATTCTGGAACATATGTAAGGGCTCTTCTCTGTATGCAGATGGGCAGGGACAAATCAGGCTCAGAAATCCACTTCCAGCCCATCGCTCTGCTATTTCAATATTTCTGGCTCTAAGAATGATCATCTCAGGCTGTATTGTTGCTTTTCTCTTTGCTGTGAAGAAACATCTGAGAAAAGCAGCTTAAGAGAATCCGGGGTTAGCACAGTAAAACCCTGGATGTGAGACCTCAGATGAGACATGTTGACAAGGCAACTCTCTGACACATGATAGACTGATCTGGGAAGAGGAGCCTTAGTTGAGAAAATACCTGCTTCAGATTGGTCTATAGGCAAGTCTATGTGGCATTTTCTTCATTAATGACTGATGTGAGAGGACCCAGCCCACTTGTGGGTGCTGCCACCTGGGCAGGTAGTCCCAGGATGTGTAAGAAAACAGGCTGAGCAAGACGCAGGGGACAAGCCAGTCCGTCTATGGTTTCTGATTCAGTTCCTGCCTCTAGACTCTTGCCTTGAGTTTCTGCCCTGACCTCTCTCGGTAGTAGACTATAAACTATAAGGCTAAATAAACCCTTTCCACCTGAGTTGCTTTTGGTCATGGTCTTTATCACCGCACAGAATTCTAACTAGTGCAGCAGCTCCTCAACCACTGCCCATCCTTGTTACAATACTTCACAGAACTCCTCTGGCTTCCCGTTAGAAATTCCACCGTGTCACACTGGACCTTTACAGCCCCAGGTCTAGACTCTCCTCCAGAACTCAGCAATGTCCCTGAATCAGGAAGTCAAAGCACAGCTTCACCATTTCCAAGGCACTGGCAGACTCTCTCCCAGCTAACTTTGTTTGTGATCAAGCATGTTTTTGGTCCAACTTTTAAGGAGTGGGGTTAGGTGGATTTTTGACTAGGGGACCTTGGGGCGAATATGCCTTCTGAGACAACCTGTAGGTGGGAGCTGTGCAAGCCCTTACAAACACTCCTTTCTCACAGACCCAAGAGTGAGAGAATTCCTGCACACTGTTTATACCACATTGCACAACTCCAGTCAAGGCATCGGGATGGAGCTGGCCTGCACCCTGTTCATGCAAACTGGAACATCTCTGTCTCCCTGCTTTGTGGAGCAGGTCTCCCGGTGGGCCAACAGCAGTCTGCAGCCAGCTGACTTCAGAGAGCCTAACAGCACTACCACGGAGGCCTCCAAAGTCACATCCGGACAGAGCACAGGTAAAGGAAAACCACCCTCCTCAGCAAGGCTAAGGGCTCAAAGAAATAGCACCAGCCATCATTTGTTGGAAGCCATGGTGAGATTCAGAGTGCCCTAAATTACAGCAGATGTTGAGATAGCAGACCTACCCTTGAATGGCATGCATGTTCTGTGCCCTCTCTGTTCCTTCCTCTTCGTACCCTAGCACAAGTACACATGTACATGCATATACACACATATACTTGAAAACATGGACACAGAAAGGTGCTCCTCAGAGCCTATTACCTATGGAAATACCCTGTAGGATTTGTCCCATGTCTCTGTCCCCAGGCCTTTTTTCACTAACCCCATGTGACAGCAAAATGCAGCAGGGGCCAGGAAAAGTAGTTTCTGGGAAAGTTAGGTTAAAGAGAGACACACACAAAAGGGACAAGTTATACTCAGTATGTTTCCCTTGGTTCTGTTGGAAGCGTGCTATGCATAATGCAATCATCAGTGGCAGTGCCATGTGCTATGGTTGTTACAAAATGGACGGAAATGGCTAACACCTGCTGGCCTTTAACTTATTTATTTATTTATTTATTTATTTATTTATTGCCACTTGGAATCTCTGATTCCATTTCACTCGCCCATTGCTCCTAGAATGTGGGTGCTGTTTCCATTTTACAGATGGAGAAACTGAAACACCAGGATTGAGTTTCCTGCTTGCCCAGGGGCCACAAAGCCAGGGTCACATTCTGATCCAGGTAGTTTGGCTGCTCTGTTCTTGGTAAGCACACAAAAGACTCAGATAAATAGAGAATGTTCAAGATCCAGAGTTGTTTAAATGCAGAATTGCTGCAATGTATGTGGATTGAAGGCTGTACTCCCTCAACATTTTCAAATACTCTACAATAGCTTTGGCAATTGACTTTTAAAGGACTGATCCTTGGGGCCAGAGAAATGGTTCATCTGTTAAAAGAGGATGGATCATGTAGCACACAACTACCTTTAGCCCCAGTTCTGGAGTATCTGGTGCTTGCTTCCAGCATCCAAGGTTACCAGCTTTCATGTGCATGTACCCATACATAGCAAACACAAAGACACATAGTTAAAATATGTTTTAATTAAGGAGTGATTCCCTATATCTTCCTTGAGCTGTCAAGGGATCCACTCAAAATCCAACATAGGTATTCTCAACTCCCAGCCTGGTCTTTAAGAAAAAGAAAGACTTGGTCTTTTTCAACCCAAGAGGCATGAGTATGGAACATGTCTGCTCAAATTCAAGTGCAAGGCTCCTTTTTGGGGGGACTGGGTAGATAGTGGTGTGTGACCAATTTCCCTGGGCCTCACTTCTCACATCAGGGAAACTGAAGAATGACAACCAAAAGTTGTGGATATTTTTTCAAGCATTTAGGCAGAGTGTATCACAGAGTGTATTTATTAAACAATTGAAGGCCTGGGGCAGAAGCTGTCTCTGTAGGAATGATCTGCTTGCTTTTTCCTGTTCTTACATGAAATTTTAACCACAGCCCTCCCCAAAGTGTGTTCTGATCATAGTTATCTCCACAAAGGTGTGGAGAGGGATGCAGCTCAGCAATTAGCAAGTCCCAAGGTCGGGTGACAGTGCAGTCTTCTCCAGTCACAGAGCCTCATCCGTGCAAGCATCTGTCTGGGGAGATAATGCCTAATGATCTCTGGGAAATGACTCAACACAACCAGGGACATCCTGGGCACTAGTAGAAATAGGGAGGGAGGCCACACTGAATGCATGCTAACAAGAAGGCTATAATTCAAATTATAAGGTGACTCACTGCCTCACTGCCTCAGAGCAGGAGCTCAGTCATTAGGGACCCAGTCTGAATCCTGCGTCCTTACTTTCCATTTCCATGACAATAAATTAAAAGCCAGTTAGCATGGCCACTGTGGGGCCCTTGGCAGCACAAGGAATTAAAACTTTTGTAGTAAACTAAAAATAACAGGAAGCTGGAGAGAAGATCTTCTGTCTCTAGGTGAAGGCCCAGGTAGCCCACCGTGGGGCCGAGCTGGTGCCCCATCTACTCAGCTCGCCATCACGAGCACCGTGACCTTCCAAAGTACCTGGCAGAAGAGATTCTCCTCCGTGGCCTCACAGCCCCTGCCTTTCACCTGTGCTCATGGCCTTGTTCTTCAAGTCCCAGCGATGCACCAAGTGGCAGAGGTCAGCTATGGTAAGTTCTCCTCTCCAAATTCATAAAGTTGGAGGAAATTCAGCAACATGGGCAAGAGAGGGGAGGTGGGCTCTGTTTTACAGGATTGGATGGAGACACGTTTCTATAGGAGTCCATTCTCCAGGCTGTGGATAGGCTCATGGTAGCAGGAGGCTTATAGAGGGCCTTGAATGGTATGCCCATCTGGGTGCTGAGGAAACAATTCCATGTTTGGTATTGGCCTCCTCATTGATTAAGAAGATATTCGTGTGGAATCAAAAATACTTGGACCAAATCCCTCTCCTAGAAGACACCTTCATGACACAATACCTAGCCAGGACCAAATGAGGGCTAAAAGGCCTCCAGACTAAAGGACCCCTGGTCCTGAAATGCCATTGCTCAGTATGGCCTTCTTGCCTATGGTTATTTGTCCCAGTCAGTAGGGGAGGTTCCCAGTGCCAGCAGATGCCTGGTGGCCTCATGTGTGCTATAGATACCAGCAGGCTCTGTGCTATGTATGAGCTACAACATGCAGTGGGTTCACCCAAAACTGGCTTTCACCTTTCTACATTCCCCCAGCAGTACCAACCATTTCCCAGCTCAGTGTGTTCTGCTGCTATCTGTCACCTGTCCCATCATATCCTTCTATAAGTGCACTCCATCCACCTGGTGGCCTGGACTTGGCTTTGCCCACAGACTTCCAGCTGCCCATTCTGAAACCAGTTTAGGTCATAGAAATGATTGGTCTTCAAGTCAAATCCAGACAGAATGTGTGTTTTGTTGGGTCTGTAGAATATTTCAAGAGTTGGGCATTTTTCATATGAAATGTATATTTAAAGGCTTATCTTGAACGATAAGATATAACACAAAGAGTCTGAACTCTAATAAGCTCAAACTGGATGGCTCCCTAAGACACTGCCCCAGCAGGCCCGTGGCTGGATACTTGAGTAAAGTTCCATGGGAGATCTCAGAGAGCTTTAGGAACACTAAAGGGGCCATGTCACCCAACAGTTCCCAGTCTCAGACTGCTTCCTGAGGCTGAGGAGGACACCCTGTTTTACTGTTGCTGTCTTATAAGTCTGTTTACTTCAAGTTGTAGCATTGTTGAGTTTCCCTGGCTCCTAGGACAGAGCTAATTCCTGACCCACTGAACCCATAGGCCAGTTCCAGGATGCTGCAGGCCACGAGGTAGATGTTCTGGAGCTGTTGTACCAGGGAAGGGTGGCCAGTTTACTCCTGGTGCTCCCCCAAGACAAGGGCACCCCTCTGGATGACATTGAACCACACCTCACAGCCAGAGTCATCCACCTCTGGACCACAAGGCTGAAGAGAGCCAGGATGGATGTGTTTCTCCCCAGGTGAGTAGCTACATCTTCCTTACAGAACAATTACCATGGTAGCCAGTGGGGCTTGCACTTAGAGCCAAGTGGTCAGATTCAAGGCCCATCCTTCCACTGGGCTACCTTGTCAAATGAGCTTAGACCAATGAGAGGCTCCCTGGAGTTTAAGTCTATTCTAAAATCACTCAAGACTAGATACATAGTAGTACATAAGAGTACATAAGAGTAGTACATACAGAGTTGAGTTCCTGGGTCTTCCCAAGATGAAATAACTATTCAGCTCTCACCAGGCTGACTCAAATCCCTACCCCCTTGCTCCAGAGGCAATGGCATGGTGAGATGAAGAAATTCAATAAGGAACCCTTATGTGTACAGCTGTCATTCCCACCAAACCAAAGAGACAAAATGGCTTATGTAACTGAGAAAACTCATATGTAATTCTAGTCAGAAGCCAAATGAAAACACAAAAATTCAAAACTTCCAGACATGGGGTGGAACAGCTGTAAGTACAGATAATTAGGATAATGGCAAGTTCAAAGCCAGCCTGGGCTACAGAGTGATTCTGACTAGCCTGAGCAATTTAGTTAAGACCCTGTCTCTATTAGCTACTAAATTCAAGACTTTGTGTATCTGTGTTGAAGATACATCTATTCTAAGTGGAAAGAGTTCCAGTTTTGTGCTGAAGACACATTTGTTCTAAGTGGAAAGGTTTCTTTGTTGAAAAAAATTCAGTAGATATAAATACAAATTGTAAAAAAAAATCTAGTGACACCACTAAATCTTGTTTTACAAAGCAAATATGTTAGCAAAATTCATCATTTTCAAAATGGTTCTGCCTAAACTTTTTCAGATAATGAGCTTGTCTGGCCATTTGAAATCGGCAGTCTTGTAGACCAGCACTAAGGGCGTAATGTTGATAACTGCGAGCTCATCTGCAGCACGTGGATTCTTTACCCACCTGTCCACTTGAGGGCTTGGTCACACTCCAAGGCCAGGGCTCCCAGTGAATAAAGACAAAGGCTTGGTAGTGCTCCCTCAGGCAGTTAAAAATAAGTTCATCTTCTAGAACATAAACCCAAGGAGGCAGTGCAGAGGTCTAAAATGAGATCAGGCCAAAGGTGAACTCAAATCCACGAAAAAAACCTATCTCTCAAAGCCAAATGCTCAGCCCCTACCAAAGCCTCCAGTCTAGTTACGCTTGCGGTCTGCATGGAGAGAAAATGCAATGTGAGCGAAGAACTTGCTATCTCACATGAGGAGGAGTAGCTTGGCCTGGAGTAGCTGATGGAAGGAAGACTCCCAAGGAAATGCTCAGCTTCACAGAGAGAGAATTTCACACAGACGTTCTCCCAAACCCTCGGCAGTGACTCCAACAAACACAGGACAGAGGAAGAAGAGGAGGAGGAGGAAGAGCAGGAAGAGGAGGAGAAAGAGAGAAGATCTGAGGGCCTCAGCAATGACTTAAACAACCTTGTTCTGAGGAATACAATCACCGGAAAAGTATCAAGTCTGTGGTGATTTAAATCTGGTTGGCCCAGGGAGTGGCACTATTAGAAGGTGTGGCCTTGTTGGAGGAATTGTGTCACTGTGGGGGTGGGCTTTGAGACCCTCTTCCTAGCTGCCTGGGAGACAGTCAGTCTGCTCCTGGCTTCCTTTGGATAAAGATGTAGAACTCTCAGCTCCTCCAGGGCAATGCCTACCTGGACACTGCTGTGTTTCCTGTCATGATGATAATGGACTGAACCTCTGGAAGTATAAGCCAGCCCCAATTAACTGATGTCCTTTATAAGAGCTGCCTTGGTCATGGTGTCTCTTCACAGCAATGGAAACCCTAAGACAAAGACTAATAGAAGTGTTTTTTTAGAAAAATAAAGCCATTGATTTCATAAGCAAAATCAACCTTACACACACAGACACACATAAGCACACTCACTCCAGACCAGACCAAAGAGAAAGAAACAAACAAAAAGCCAGGCTATAAACTCTTTAGGCAGTGGTTCTCAATATGGGGGTCATGATTGATTGGGGAATCACATACCAAATACTTACATTATGATTCATTACAGTAGCAAAATTACAGTTATGAAGTAGCAACAAAAATAGTTGTATGGTTGGGACTCACAACAACATGAAGAAAATGAAGAACTGTGATAAAAGATCATAGCATCAGGAAGGTTGAGAACCATTGCTTTAAGGAATAAACTGAGAAGTTAATACTGCTTTCGGTTTGGATTTAGACATAGAGCTTGAGCCACAGTAGATGTGGTCAGGAGTTTTTTCACTTGCTTGTTTGCTTTTTAAACAGAGTCTCACTATATTGCCCTGGCTAGCCTGTAACTTGCTATGTAGACTAGACTGGCCTCAAACTCACAGAAATCCTCCTGCCTCTGCTTTTTATGGCAGGATTAAGTGTGGGTTACTAAATCTCACTACAGAGCCAGCTTTTGAGTAAGAACTTATCTCTAACTCCCTCGAATTATTCATTTTCCATGCTCTGTGCTCGTCATACAGATCTCAGTGAGTGAGAGCCCAGAGGTCTACACCTGTGGAGACCAATGTGATGTTACATGTCACTTGGCACGAGCCCACGGGGTGAGCTTGAGTTTGAATATCAACAAGCAGTATTCTGAGGTGAACTATGAAGCCATCTGCCAGAGTAATTATATAAAATTAAATGTACAAGGATAGTTAACTTTCATTAAGAACATTGAATCTGTTAAATAATCAAGAATGAGTGTTTATAGGACATTTGTATCCACAATCTTGCAAGCATAGCCATACTCCACAGAGAAGACTAACGCTGTCAAATAATATACTTAGTGAACAAAATGCTTGCTTCTGGATATAGACAGGAGAAAGCTGAGAACATTTACAAAATTAGATATGATATTGTACTAGTCTGCTTTGTATTGGTTTGAAAAACAATGCTTGAAGTTAGAAAGCAATATGTTTAGAAATATAGAACAGCCCAAGCTAGCTAAGTCTGCATAGTAAGACCCTGTCTAAAAAACAAACAACAAAACCCTGACTGTGTCTACCATGGTCCAAGGTATAAATCCAGATATAAATCAGTTTGCTATTCAGTTTATTCTCTCATATGTTAGAATATAACCCTTACACACACACACACACACACACACACACATTATATAATATACACATTTTATTTAGCTCACAGTTCTGAAAGGCTCTCTGCTCTGTATCAGGACACAGATGATGGCATCACAGTGGCAGAAGCAGTCACAGGGCAAGAAGGGATGTGACAGAGATTTAGGATCTGCCTTTCTCTTTTGCATAGAGACCCACTCTCATGAGAACCAACAGCAGAACTATGTCTATACCTCCCAAGGGCTGTCCAGAGTGGTCACTTTCTATTAGGCCCAACTTCCCAAAGGCCCCACCAACTCAATACCACTTACCCAGGGAGCTGAGCTTCCAGCACAAGAACCTTTGCAGAAACATTCAAGTAATATTCCAACTACGTAACTCACACATCCAAAGTGAGTCTCGCTCTTCCTTGAAGAAGCTGCTGGTTATCATAAAGTGCAACAGTTTCCCAAGGATATTTCCTCACTTTCTTTTTAAAATATGGAATATAGCTTTTCCTCCCATTCTCTTCGGTTCTCCTCTTTGAGTGTTTTGGGTGCGGTCATCCAAGCTGAGTGCCCATCACCATGCCTTGAAAAACTGAGGAAATCGAAGGTTTTCTGCTCACAGGCCAGTGGAAGGATGCCAAATCTGTCAAGATCAAGAAGACAGGATAATGTGAAGTTCAAGGTTAGCTCCAGCAGATAGCTTTATACCCTGGTCATCATAGACAAGGAGAAGGCAAAGAACCTGAAGCAGTCCTACCCTGTGGTTTGGCAGTAAAGGAGCTGAAATGAATCAGACCTCTGTATTTGACTATTAAAAATCCTGAAAAGTATATATATATGATATAGTCCATATAAAAGTTACTTTTAAAGTGTACATTGCACTGGGGGAGGTGGTTCATGTCTTTAATATCAACATCTGGAAGGCAGAGGCAGACAGATCTCTGTGAGATAGATTGATAGATAGATGATAGATAGATGGATAGATAGATAGATAGATAGATAGATAGATAGATAGATAGATTGTACATATTTACAACATTTTGCAGCCATAGATAAGAATTTTGATTTTCTGAGAAAGTGTTTCACGTAGCAAGGATGACCTTGAACTCTCTAATCCTGCCTGTGGATCCTGAATGCTGGGCTCAGAGGTATGCACCAGGGCCTTTGATTTATATAGTGCTGGGACTCAAACTCATGGCTTCATGCACACCAGACAAACATGCTATCAACTGAGCTATACCCCCAACTCCAAATTCTAAAAGATGTTTATACCAGCCAGCCATAGTGGTGTATGCCTTTAACCCCAGCACTCAGGAGGCAGGGGCAGGTGGATCTCTGTGAATTTGAGGTCAACCTGGTCTACAAATTGAGTCCAGGACAGCCAGAGCTTCTTACATTGAGAAACCCTGTCTTGAAAAATCAAAAAAAAAAAAAAAAAAACATGCATTCATTGGTCATCACTACTCAGTGCTAGATAACTACTCTTTTACTCTCTATGGGTTATCTCTTAGGGATTTTTTTCATGCAAATCAACAAACACAATAATAGCCTTTTTACTTGGGCTTTCTTTCCCCACTGAACAAAAAGTTTTAATATTTCATCTCTTTTTAATGGCTGAATAATATTCTACTGTGTGGATATACTTTATATAAAATATTTTATATAGAATATAAAATTCTACTGTGTGGATATACTTTAAATAAAATATATTTAAGCATGCTTTTAAAATGTTTTAAAATGATATAGAATAACATCCCCCTCCTTCTAGCAACCGTCTCCCGACCCTCTCCTGTGCTCCTCCTCAAACTGTTACTATTGTTACTTATAGCAGCCATTAACTGCTTGTAGTTCATTTTTGTGTTTTGTTTTTCCAGAAAGGGTTTCTCTGTGTAATCTTGGCTGTCCTGGAACTCACTCTGTAAACCAGTCTGGCCTTGAAATGCCTCTGATTCCTGAGCTGGGATTAAAGGCACCTGCCACCACCCCGTAGTTCTTTATCTAGGGGTGTGACCCAGTGAAAACTTCCCCCTTCCATGTTAAGAGGTCCACTGATATCATCATTTTTCCGGTCTTCTTTATGCAGCCAATCTAGAGAAGACTGTCACGTAATTGCCTACTTAAACTTTCTCTCAAAGATCTATGCCTACTTTTCACCAGTTTTGTAGGTTTCACTCTTTGGGTTTTTGATTCACTGTGAATTAATTACAAGTTGTAACCTTGACAACTTGAGTGCCAGGGGACACTACACCTCCTTTACTGTAGGAAACCTGTATTTTGTTTATGATATGTGTTATGTCACTTTCACAGAGATGATCAACATAGCATAGTAGGGCGCTGCAGATGTTTAACAGAAGCAGCTGTAAGGTGACCACACCGTGTAACACACTGGTGTGTGCAGTTATAACTCAGCACAGCAGCTTTGTGTCTGCTTACATTTTCAAGAGTGAAAGGTGCTGCATGTGGCAGTTTCTAAGTGTATGCTAAGCTTAACTTGTTCTAACAGGTTTGTACGTATCTTCTGGTAGTAAATGAGAAATTAGACCATAAGTTTTATGTGTCTACCTTTAGTGTTATTTTTGTTAGCTGTATAGGCTAGAAAAACTTCATAGGCTGTTTCTGTGAGGTTTTCTTTTTTTTCTTTTTTTTGGTTTTTTTTCTAGACAGGGTTTCTCTGTATAGCCCTGGCTGTCCTGGAACTCACTCTGTAGACCAGGCTGGCCTCGAACTCAGAAATCCACCTGCCTCTGCCTCCCAAGTGCTGGGATTAAAGGCGTGCGCCACCACCGCCCGGCTCTGTGAGGTTTTCAAATTGTTGCAAACTTTCAAAACAGGAAAAGAAAAATCTATGTTGAGTGGACCTATGCAGATGAAGCCCATGTTATTTGAGAGTCAACTGCATTTGGTGTAAACAGAGGTCAAGTCTTCATGTGTTTGTATGTGGGGATCGGCCCAGCATCCTATAACATTTACTGAAAGGATCATTTTTCCTCCATCATATTTTCTTGACATCACATCACTCTCAAAATTAATTGCCAAACGTATGGGTTTATTTCTAACTCTGTTTGATTCCATAAGCATAGATTCTAGTATTCTTGTAGTGTTCTATCCTTCTGGCTCTTAGAACTCTAGTCAATCTAGAAATCAGGAAGTGAGTCCAACTTCATTCTCTTCTTCCTAAAGAGTGTCCTACTCATGAACTATAAGACCAGCTTACCAGTTTTGCTCCAAAACAAGCAGGTTGGCGTTAGACACAGGCATGTCTTGCATGTGTACGTCAGCCAGGGAGTGCTTTGTGCTTTGGTGGCTTCCATTCAGCTCACTGTCTGACAGTGTTTTGTGCTTCTAAGTGTTTGTGTTATACTTAAAGCTGAATTTATTTCTAAGTATTTGACTTACTTCTGAATTACAAATGAAATTACTTTCTGAATTTCACCTTCACATCATATTAGAAATGTCATTGCTTTTTACATGATAGCATATCTCAAATGAGCTCTAATAGGGTCTTTTAGTGTTCATCAATATTTTCTACACCCAAGACCAAGTCATCTGTCACTACAGGTAGTTACTTCTTTCCTTTTTTAAACCATATTTTATTTCACAACTTTTCCATGGCGCTGGGGATTAAATTCAGGAGTCCTTGCATGGTAGGCAAGTGCTGTGCCACTGAGCTATATCCCTAGCCATCACTTCCTTTCTAATATGGGTGCTTTTATCTGTCTTTGTCTTTCCTAATCTCGTGCACAAGGCCAAACAGAAGTGATGAGAGTGGCCATCCTTGTTCTTGATCCTAGATGGAAAACTTGAAGAAAATATTCAAGGTGTGGGGTTGTAGGCTTTCTTTATCATATTGAAAGAGTTACTCATGTCCCAAGTTGGCTGAGTATTTGATGCCATTGGGCTTTTTGTTTCTTTTGTTGGTTTTTGTTGTTTTCAGGAGTGAGGTTCAAGCAAGCTAGAGAAGTGCTCTATCATTGAACATACCTCCAAGTCCTGTTGTTTTCTTAATCATGAAAAGATGCTAGATTTTGTCAATGCCTTCTCTACATCTGTTGAGATGACCACATGATCTTAATCCCTTACTTTGTTAGCAAATGTGTCATCTTATTACCATATCTTGAACACATCTTGCATTCTTTCTATAAGTTCTTCTTGGTCATGGCAGAATTTATATGATGCTGGATTCAGTTTGAACCTAACTAATTTTGAGTCAATCCCTACTATGTAGTTGAGAATTTATATGGACATAGTGATGCCCTTGATAGTTTCTGTAAAGGGCAGGCAGCTTTCTGATTGTTTCCTTGAGTTACTGTGCTGTCTCATTCCTTCTAGTTCTGCTTCCATAGCCATGCAGGGACATGAAATCACACCTCACCTGTTGCTTTTACTACACTCAAACAGGGTATTATTTAGCTTTTTCACCCATCACATCAGCAGCTTCAAACAGATTTTAACTTTAATATTACTGAGAAACCACAGTCAAAACACAATGCTAAGTGCACAGGCTACACCAAGCATTGTGCTCAACACTACAAGAATTTTCCTTTATCCCAACCTTGTTTAAATCTTACTGCTGTCATGCTTATTTCTCAAAGACAGACAATAAGGAAATAGGGTAAAGTAGCTTGCCACTGAGTTCCTGGTGAGAGGAATCACGTTAAAAAGCCAGGTCCATAGCACTAATAATTACATTTAGCATTTATGTTTTTTGAAAAGGATGTTTTCTGTACTTAAGACAATTTCATAAGTGAGCCAAATATTTTGAAAAATGTCAACATACCTTTCTTCTAAAGTTATGTATGGTTTATACAAAAGACAATTAAATTCTATTTCTTTCTTTTTTTAATTTTCAAAGACAAATAGCAGTAGCATCCTCTTTGAAGGTTTGCTTCTTGGATGACAAATGTAAAGTGCTTTGTCTTGGGTATGTGTTGGTGTGCTGATTCTTTCTGCTCTCAGTTGTTTACTGGCTGAGTTTCTTCTCTGCTGCATATCAAAGGCACATACTGCACACAGCAAACATGAAAATGTGTTACAGTCGAGAAAGCTACACAAGGTGCTATACAAGGTACTATAGATAGTTATTCACATCCACTATGTGTGAGATTCTACCCAAATGGGAGGAGCCAAGTGAGAGTGATGCTGTCTGGGCTGGCTCCACATTCCCAGAGCCCAGACTTGAATTAAGGTGCACCACATACTCATTTAGGTCATCTTGGGCAGTTTCTTACTTTATGCTTTGAATTTTCCATCTACTGCGTAAGAGATAATAGCTATTATATAAAAATGAAGTAATTTCTATGACACTCTCATCATAGTGTCTAACACAGTATCAGCACTATTCATTTATTTTAATTAATTTATATTTATTAATATTGATAAAAATGAGCTGAGGTAGCTTCTAGGCCATTTATGGTATTATAACGAATATCAACAGGAAGCAATGTTTTCTGTGCACCTTGAGTACAACTACACAAATTGGGCTTTAAGAACCAGGAATCACGGGGCTGGGGGTGAAGCTCAAGTCATCGAGTATTTCTCTAGGATGTAGGAGGTCCTGGATCCTATCTCTAGTACCATTTTGAAAAAGTCAGAAAACAGCTGAGTAGGAAGGTAACAGCTGAGGAATGCAGTTATTTAAAGGCAATCAGGGAAACAGGGCCGACCCAAATGAGTAGTATGGACAAAGCTGGGAAAAGCCCCGGGGGGTGGGGGGGTGGGTGGGGGTGGGGGGGCAGGGCAGGTTCATCCCAGGTATGATTCAAGGGAAGGAACAATGAAAAAGACAATGGGGAGGAGACCCAATGTGCATTGATCTTCAGTTACAACCTTATACTTCATGTGGTATGTCTGAGAATAGTGTGAATTTTAAATGGCAACTGACCATTTGGTGCTGTTTTGCAGGTTTAGGATCCAAAATCAGTTTGACTTAAAAAGCATTTTAAGATCGTGGGGTATCACTGATCTTTTTGACCCATTCAAAGCTAACTTAAAAGGAATTTCAGGTAATAATCTTTCAATTCTTCCCATCTTTGCGGGGTATTATGTTTGGAAGTTTTGCCATACTCTGATTAAGGGATCTTTATTGTTTCATAGAGTTTTGACAGAAAACACTGCATAAAAGAACAAAGGGGTTAGCTTTGTGTAAGAATGTGGAGCTTCTGATACGTCACATTTTGATTAAAACTGGTGGGTGAGGGGTGCTCCTTGAGGATATTAAGCATGGTTTTTGGAATGACTTCAGAGTGAGGCAAGTGGCCATAGGATGCAATACAGAGCCCTCCCTCTGCCATGACCAGACTCTCATGGAGACTGTAGGCAGCACCAGCACCTTCATTATGCCCTCTGCTGTCATGCCAGCATCATGGCCATCCCATTTCTACCCTTTTCCTTCCTGGTTGCCTCCTGCCTTTTTTTAATGGACTAAACACACAGCTTTCCTTCGCCCATTCCTCAGATTCCCCATGTTTTCATGACACTGCCCTAAGATGCTCTTGTTCCTGGCATCCATGCTCCATTATTTTCCATAATTACCATGCTACTGCTGATCAATAATATAGGAGCCATGTTTGCCTGTGATCTGAGTTTCCATCGCACATCAAAAAGAAAAGGAATGCTAACATCTACTCTGGGGATTCCTTGAGGGGAACACTGGCTCAACTTCTGCCAAGTTAGGAGCCCTTCAATTGTTTCTAGTCTGCAGATTATCTGTAAGGACAGAACACTGCAGCAGACATTCTCACTGGTCTTGAGACTGCCTTGACTTGATGAACTTGAAAGTTATCATTTTAAACATCAGACCACTAGAACATATGCTACTAAAACTTTGGTCAGAATCTTCCCTCTTAATCACAGAAAATAACAGGAGTTTGATCTTCAAGTCCTGGCTTGTGCTTTAGATGTGAGCAGACAGAACCACCACAAGTTACTTATTAAATAAAGCATAACGGTGAGTATCTAATCAGAGAACTAACAATTTGCTATCTTGGGGCTGTGGGACTTCATAGTAGAGTGCTTGCCAAGTATGCATAAAGTTCAGGGTTCCATCTCCAACATCATCCCCTACCCCAAAAAAACTATCTACCACTTCTTTACTTATTGTCTAAATGTACATAGATAAGTAAGACAATAGTCAAGTTTTGGCAGTGTCCACAATACTTGGTATATAATTAGACACAAGGCAATACTGGTGGCTTAGTTGGACATTTTCCTTATTGACAGGCATGCTTTGACACTACAGGAAAGGAACAGTAGAACAAACAGCAAAATGATCAGAAGCAGAGAAGGAGCAGGGGACAGCCAAGTTACCCCATTCTACTTTCAGTAACAGGAAGTCTTCTCAAGGCTTCAGAGTTCAGCTATGGTATCCTTTTGGCTAATGGCAATTCTATTACTCGTTTAGTCATCCAAATTAAAAATATTAGGGTGCTGGATTCAGTAGCCAGTTACAGAAGGAAGGAAAAAAAAATCCACTTTGAAGCTATTCTTGGCCATGCCATTGTATTTAATGTTTTACTGTTCCTCCTTTGTAATTCCCTACCTCACTCCCCCACAACCCCTGCTCACAGAATCTGAGGAAAACATACTCAAATATCAATCTTGTGTCCTTAAACAATAGTGGTCTTCATCTGTATCTTGTAGAACTAATTATAAGCAAAAATATCTATGGCAAATAATGTGAGTTATCCATTGTTTTTGAGAGAATCTCTCACTGGCATTGGGTTACACTACCTAGAGCATTAAGCTATGGAACTTCCCTGACTTTCTCCCTTACTCTACACTTCAAGTGCTCTGTAAGCATTCACCTTGTTGTTTTTTTACATAGATTTAAGCAATCAAACTTGGGTGCTCATGCCAACTGAGCTATCACCCCAACATATCACCAAGTCTTAGGAATACCATCTACATGGTTCACATATAATGCGATTCATTTACTTATGTTTGTTCAAACCAACATAATCGTAAGCTCACATCTGCCCCCCTTAATAATCCAATCATGTGCTAATGTGGAGCTTACATTCATGATTATTGATGCATCTTAATGATCATCTCCTACTGTTTTGCTCCTATAGAAGTCAACACATAATGACCTGTCACCTTTTATTAAATAAGCAGCTACTTAAATTTATTAAAAATAATCTAAGGCTGTTTTTTTTTTTTTTCTTTTTGCTACAGTAGTGAAACTAAGTCACTGGGACGGACATCATGGGATTGGTGACAATTAAAATTAATATTTTTATAGATGGCTTGCCAACTAATTCTTTCCAATGGCAAGACCACTCATGCCTGTACCCAAGTAGACTTCTCATTCCTAAAGTGGAGAGCCATCACTCAACTCACCAATTGTATGACACAGTATATGGTTTAAGAACTTATTTTCGTGTGCATGCTGGAGTGGGGGCACACGAACACAGCACACACATGGAGGTGAGAGGAGTTCTTGGGAAGTCAGTTCCTCCTCCTACTTTTAGGTGGATTCCAAGGATTGAACGAAGGTCATCAGATTTGTGAGGCAAGCTACATTACCTACTGAACCGTCTCACCATCTCATCTGCAGAGGTGTTTGGTTTGTTTTCAATTAGAGAAATGATCAATAAACAAAGCCACCCTCTCTTCAATGAACAAGGGGTTACCAAGTTTTACACTATTGAGGAAACCTAACAAAACCTTTCTTCCAATTCAGTTCCAAAGCCAGAATCACAATTCTCCTTCCCCAGCTACAAAGCATGTCTGCTCCTTCTTGGCATCATTTTATTTAAGAAGTCAGTATTTCAAAGCTCAACTGAGCCCACATGTAGCTCTCCCTCCCTCCTGACCCTCTTATTCCTACAGAATACAAAGTTAGTGAATTGTTCCAATCTCTCTCTCACTGAAGAGAATAGGTAGGGACCTGTTCTGGGCAATCCCCTTCCTTAAGGACCACCAGCAAGCTTTGACATAAACTTGAGCCTCCAGTTCAGGTGTTGTGTATAAACTCAACACTTTTTGAAAATTTCTGTAGTCTTTGCTTTTATAAGGGGTAGTCAGCTTTAATATCTGCCCATAGTGCAAGCTATATGCTATATGACAGTTGGCTGAATAAGCCAACTGTCTAGAGTGCATGAACTAACTTGAGCCACAATAAGTCAACACTGCACAGAAAGATATAAGAAGTAGGGGAAGGGTGGAGAAAGCAACCAACTACAGCTAGTTTGTGAGCTAATACTTTTTATATCCTAGGCTAGCTGCAATACTATATTACACACCACTCTTCATTTCTTAGCTAAGTGAAAAGATGAAGAAGATAAACAACTAGCTCTTCCCAAAGGAAATCATCATTATCAAAGAGACAAAAGGAAGCAACTGATGTCCAGTCTGTCCTCATGAGGAGCTGAGGTCCAAATGCAGATAATGAGTTACCAATGTGTGGCCAACAGTATTTAAAAAAATGATAGCATCTACCAACCAAAGAGGTGGGAATTAAATCCTTGCTTAAAGAACCTAATGTGCTTTATCCTTTTGGATGTACACATCAGCAATTTCTTCGACACATGTATGCACCAAGCATTATTCTGAAAGTTGGGCATAGTAGTAAAGTGAATATGCCATAATTTCTACTTGCTATAGCTAACAGTCTAGGAGGGGAGAGGTAATCCCCATAGGAGGTGCCAGGGAAAAGGAATGGATAGTATGCTAGTAAGAAGGCTTTAGAATTCCATATATGCTGACGCAAACATATAATATAGGCACATATAATTGACTCTGATGTGCCTTTCAGAAAGTTCAGTTAGTAAACTGAGATTAAAAGGAGGTAAAAGTGGCTTTATGGTTGAGAGCTATGGCCGGGCGGTGGTGGCACACGCCTTTAATCCCAGCACTTGGGAGGCAGAGGCAGGCGGATTTCTGAGTTCGAGGCCAGCCTGGTCTACAGAGTGAGTTCCAAGACAGCCAGAACTACACAGAGAAACCCTGTCTCGAAAAACCAAAAAAAAAAAAAAACAAAAAAAAAAAAACCAACCAAAACAAAGGGTTGAGAGCTATGTACTGCAGTCCTGCTGGAGCTACTCACAGCAAACAGCAAATCAGCAGCTCCAACAAAGTTTCCTACACAACATAAAACCCATTAGCCTGCATCTCCCACATTTAACTAATTAAGGAGGCTGTCTACAGAACAGTATCTATAAAGGATATTGAGGGCAAATTTTGGGGAGACAGGTTATATAACCTTTTACAATGCCAACAATTCAGGAAAGCAAAGGCCAGGAAGACCCTCACCTTTTCCTGGCTATTTCATTAGTGGCATAATATTTCAATAGCCACATAACAAAAATAGGTCAACTAGTCAGAGTACAAGATAAAGGAAGAACACAGGCTAGTCTACAAAAATGTCAAGTCTTACCAAAGATAAAGCTTTCAGACACGTGACAGTTGGTGGCATACTGGCTATGAGTAGTCTAAGAGTTATGCAGACATAGACAATTATTGGGTCATTCTTAGAAGGGTTTGGGGCGGGGAGGATACTTAAGCTATTCACATGCCTTACAAAGACACTGAAACTGCCCAACCTAGCCTACTGAAGATGCATTTGTATCAGTCGATCCCACTTCTTACAACAATCCAGATACAGGATTTGCTGTATGTTAGCTGACCAGGGGTTTCAGAGTAAAGCTGCACTCATTTAATCATATGGAAATGTTCAGACAGTAAAACCTCGACTGGCAAACACGCTCTTTATAAAAATCCATTTTAATTTTGGCACTCTTTGCCCAATGGGCTAGAAGGGGCTAATTATTAATAGAGAATTTTCTTTCTTTTCTCAAAGACAAGTAGAGAAAGACCACTGTTAAACTAATCTAACTCTCCACTAGTACCAAGTGAATGTCGACTGACTTCTTCCTGGCTCCTGCCCATCCTCTACTGCCAGCGAAAAGTGGGATAACTGTTTCCTGATATCCCATTGTTTCAGTATCCTAGGCTGGATTCTAGTCTTATATGACTGTCAGGGTCCATCTCCTTGCATGTGCATGACTAAGTAGTCCATTATAACATGCAAAGCTCCCTAAAGCACATCAAAATGGCTGCTAATATGCAGGTCTCTCTGATGGTGTGCTACAGCTGACTAGAGGGAAGTTTCTTAAATGAAGGGCTGGGCAGAAATGGGATATTTCTGAGTCAAACATAGATATTTTCAGTTCAGATGGGGTGTAATACCAGATGATTTAGCAATCCCTCAGAAACAGATGGGCTGAGCAGTTTCAAATCTTAGTTCTACATGCTGATGTTCACCCTTTATTGCAACACATGCCATTTCATCTATGGAGAACTGTTCAATGACAGAAATCTGTCAAGCTTTCTAAGCTCTCATTCCTATTTGCTAGGCTTGTCTTTGAAACTGTCAGCATACAACTCGAGCTATGACCTCACGTCTCTCTGCAGGTTCCAGCACAACCAGCTCCACGGAATGTAGTCATGGAACAGCAGGCACTTTAACACCGGATTATCCTCTGAATACTAACCCATGACTTATCAGTGTCTCCTAAAAACTGCAGCCCAAGACAGTCGGGGAATTACCTCAAAAGCTCATTGAAATTACTCCTGGGTTATACCTTGTATAACCCTTGGGAACATAATGCCTCACCTAAGTTTTAGAAATATAGACTAAAGATTTTAATATTAATATTTAAAATTTATTATGCAATATTCAGTATATTAATTTGGGGGAGGTCTTACTAAACTTAGTGAACAAAGTCTTTGAGTTGTAGAAAAATAAAACTTGGTAATTTTCTGTACAATTATTCCCTGTATACTTATAGCACTGAATGCTCTGTAAGTTTTACTCAAGAGTCTTCAAACATACACTATGTGCACAGAAAATGTAACAAAATCACTTTCTGTTTCTGTCACTTGTGAATTAGGCCAAGATGGCTTTTATGTTTCTGAAGTAACCCACAAGGCCAAGATGGAGCTTTCAGAGGAGGGCACCAAGTCATCTGCAGCCACAGGTACAAGAGCTTAGCCCCATGGAGCTGCTCACCAAGATCTACCCTTGTATCTGCCCAACTCCTTAGTTATAAACCATACCATTTAAGCCCAAGCCCCAGTGTGATACAGCATTTTTAAAGAAAGAAATGAGAGAAAACAAAATCTTATGAAAACCAATGATACTAATGTTTAACAAAATGTCACTGCCCCATTAACAAGAAATGGAATTAAGACAGTAACCCACCTTCAAGAAGGGAGCTATGTCATGGAATACTAGTCAAAAAAAAAAAAAAGACACAGGAATGATTAAGTAGTAACTTTCCTCTTTAATTTCCCCATTTGCACTCCCATAATACTACACAGTAAAATGTCATTAAGATGCTGTTGATTCCTAAAAGACAAATCAAGGTCTGCACCTATGTTATCTACATCTGCATAGTACTTTTCAATGCTGACAGGGCCTGTTCTTTCTCACAGCTGTGCTGCTGCTGAGGAGGTCTCGGACTCCCGCTTTTAAAGCAGATCGGCCCTTCATTTTTCTTCTGAGAGAACATAGCACAGGTACTGATTTAAAAAACAAAACTGGATTCAGACATTTATGTCCAGCTCTCTAGCAATTTAAGTTTATCTATTATAATCTCAAATAAAGGGGAATTTCTTCAAAGTACAAAGGAAACTTCCTCCATGTCTTTTACTTCTGCATTCTGTTTATTTGTAGCTAATGCTGATTCTTTTTAGTTCAGTAGACCTCTGCTTCTAGAGAGATTTAAAAAGTCATGAAAAGAACACTTCAAATCAAATCTTGCTTTTCTTGCTGCTGTCCTATTATTTTAGAAAAGATGGTTTCTTCAGGCTAAGATGATCAAAGAGACCAAGACTCTAGTATTTTAGTGATCTTTCTCAAAAGTCAATAATTAGTACTCCTAGTACTTTTGCACACTACAGAACAGTATCTCAATGCAAAGATGGCTGACACAGGTTAGCCTAGCTAGCACAATAGAAGAAGCAGATTGTCTCTACTAATTCAGCAATATTGAAAATAGTCCTTGAATTCTTTTCTTTCCTTAGTCTCCCTGTAACAATTATTGGCCTCAAAAGGAAGAGATTCTCAGTAAAGAGTTGTTGGCAATTTTAATAGCATTCAAAACAATATGGAACAAGATTTAAAAAATCAAGCCAAAGTGGACCTACTTTAACTAAACATCAGGTATCACTTTTATTTGTGGAAAGAATATCGAAAGTTAGAATGAAAATTAGCATAGTTTAACACAGATTGTTAAAAGAAAAATACTGTCAACATCATTTTATCTGAGAATCATTTGTATACTGTCATATTTGTTCTAGAAATCAAAAGAACATTTTGTGACAAAAGGATGTAGGTAATCATTCTCTGGAAAACTATCTACTTGGGGATTATTTGAGGAGCAGGAGTTCATAACAACGTCCACTTAGTATTTCACCATGATTACCCCAACCCCACAGTGACTGTGACTAGACAAAAACAGCACTGATCACCAAGAACACGCAGCAGAGAGTATGTAAAAAAATTTGTAACAACAAAAAGCAAGTTTTAAATTAAACTCTCAAAGAGGGAGGACTAACCTTGAACAGAAGGGCCACTGCCTAAAAGCTCATGTCCAGTAAGGAGGACAATTAGAAAACAAATAACAGATTCTTGAATTCAACTATATAAAAACCATGTAAAGCTGTTAGACTAGAAAGACACACCACACTTTTCAATAATAGAATTTTTACCGCTCTAGTATCAGAAAGCAATATAGGTCTAATCAAAAATCAGTTCCCTAACTCACCACAGATCTTAGTCCCTGTCCTCGTGGCTCTTCTTTTCTGGACAGTAGCTGTTCACATTACCCAAGGCAAAGTGGATAATTTTCTTATCATATTACTGAAGTGATTTTTAAGTTTCAGCTGAGGCTAGAAGATAGCCATGGTTAAGAACATTTGCTTCACTTGTAAAAGATCCAGGCTTGGTTCCCAGCACCCACATGGCAACTCCTAAGAGTCTGTAGCTCCAGTTCCAGGGGATCTCACACCCTCTTCTCTTCGGGCTCTACAAGCACCAGGCACACATGTAGTGCACTTGCATACATGCAGGCAAAACACTTAAAATAAAAATAACCTAAAAAAACGTCTTGGCCTTCACTGTTACAAGCTTACCAGTCTTATACTGATATAATGAATCAATTAACAAATGGGACACATAGGGGAACATTAAAAAAATTATCTAAAAACTTAACATTAACCAGAGTACTTGTCCTGCACAGCATCATTCCATGATCTCAAAGAATAAAATACCCACCCCCAAGTATATGCTCCCTTGCCTTCGCTAACAAGGATTTTGTAGAAACTTTACTCGTTTAACTAACTTGCCCAACACCTTTTTGAAAGGCAAAAGCCTAAGGTGGATGGAATCTTAAGCTTTAGTTTTTGATAGGCTGCAAATTTTCAGACTTAAGTTTTAGTATTAGAATATAAAGAGTATTATGCCAGACAGAGAAACAGAGAGATGGAGCGGGGAGAGGGAGAAGGCAGACACAGAAGATCCTGTTATTTTACACTCCTTGGGGTTCATTTTGGAAACTGTGGTAAAGGCAGAGATATGAGCATTATTCCACCATGCCTATGACATGAGGACCCTTCAAGAACAACCCAGCCATGTGCTTAATATAGTTCCTATCTAAATGACTCCAGTGTTCCCACTGATCTCACTCTTAATACACATAATTCACAACCACAAAGTTAATCTGAATTTTGTATAGTTTCTGCTGAATTAACAGTGTGATTACAGGCAATTATTTTAATAATTCCATCTCTAAATTATATCTTCATTTATTTCCAGGAATTTTGAAGAGGTAAGAAATGTTTAATGAATTGTTTTATGAAAATACCACAAGTCACATTAAATGTTTTTTTCTTTACAGGGTTTGTCTTCAGTATTGGGAGAGTTTCAAATCCCCTTGACTAAAACAGCAGACCTCAAGAATGTTTTCTCTATGTATGCTTTCCTTCATAAATATTTACAATTTCTTTTAAGGGTATGTGATTTCCAAATATTATTAATCTAAAAATAATTCAATTAAAAAAATAATTTGAAAGTTTTTTTTTTAACCTCGGTTATTCCAAATCTAAAAATTCTAACCTTTTCTACTGGTTCCCTCCAAACCACTAAAAGGCACAGCAGTGATCTATGAGTGTGTGCATGAGTCAGGACACAGGGTCACATCCTTAGTAAAGATGTGCAGCCCTGTGAGAATGGAGAATGGAAGTGCCAGATATCCTCATCCTGTGCAAATAATGGGGAAAGAAAATGGAGTACAGTCGTCTTAAGTCTGTTTCCTCTCCAGTTAGCTTCTAAATAAGTATGAGAATCAGAGAGCAGACTAAGAGATCCCCTCCGAATCATATTATAAACTCATGTAGGCATGGCACGAGATCAAATTACAGCATACTAGGCATTTCCAAATATGATATACCCTAAAGCTACCACACCCTAACTGCTAGACTTGAATGCCATCTGAATCCTGTAAGAAAGACTGAAAGGTGTTAAGAAACCAATAAGGCCCCAACTCACCTACTTTTAAAATTGTTTTAAAAATTGCCCATTTGTCTATCTGCCACAGACAAAGGTATTACCATTATCCAGGCAAGAGTGGAGTATATTGGCATGGCCAACAAAAACTAAGAACATAATAGTTAAAAAGACAATGCAGGCTATGTAACACATAATTACATTAGTTTAACAAATATTAAGTTGTGTATTTTTTTAATGCTAAAAAGCAAGGCCTTTAAAATTCCACTGTTTTAGAATGTTTTTAAGTAGTTACTTTAAATGTGATTATTTCCTAAACCACACAAGAGTAAAATAGAGCATTTATTGATGGAATAACAAAAGTGCTTTTCTTAAATATTCTTCAAAATACATTTGTACAACTTACAATAATATATCCAAAATAACTGTATATACAAAACATTACCTAGTTTTTAATGTATGTGCTTTTTTTTCCCCAAAAATTACAAAGTAACTTGTTTTTAATTTTTTTCTTTTTTTTTTGGCAAAGTTCAACCTTAACAGAGGTGACAATTTTAAAGGTTGGTTTAAGAAAATATAACCTGAGGGAAACTGACACGCAAGAGCCAATGACAAGCAGATGATTTGAAGAATAGTTTTAGTTTGTTAAAAAAAGAAAAAAAAGAAGAAAAAAATTTAGTGGTACTTTTCACTTTACAAAAATAAGCTAAAATGAAAAGGTCACTGTAAAATGATGGAAAGGAACTGTAGAATGTTTTTTAGTATTTCAAATAGCCAACAATGCATGTCAAAGAATGAATACAAGATTACAACAGTCTTGTATTTACTTTGTATTTGGAGAAGATAATGAAATAAGTGGCTGCATTCTATTTTCTTTTAATTGCTATTAATATGGTTGATCTGATTGGCTCTTCGATGAATTTCATCCAAGAAGTTCTCCAATTGTTCTATTAGCATTCGTTTCTTAAACCTGCGTAAGAAAAATAAGAGCATTCTTAATTACCTATTAATGGACAGTATATACTAGCATGTTTCACAGAGAAAAACTAGCTTTGGGAAAGAGTCATTTGTTTAAAAAAGTAGAATGAAAAACAAAACCAAAGGGGAGAGGGAACGGAAGAAGACCTGTGGTGGGGGACCAGAGGTGGGGCAATGTCTGAAACACAAAGTAACTAATTAAAAAATGGAAATCAACACATAAATCTGTTGGCAACTACTTAAACATGAGGTGACCAAGGACAGTACTAACACAAGCTAAAGTGGATGGAGACTAAGGAGGCCTCAGCCTCAACAAAGAACTAATGTATAACTAAGAAATGCTGAGAGCAGGAGAAATAGTCTTCCTCCAGTTTCAAGTCTGCCCTGAAAACATACACACGTGTGTGTGTGTGTGTGTGTGTGTGTGTGTGTGTGTGTGTGTGGCGCGCGCATGCGCACACGCATGCACATGAGTGTGTACATGTGTTTGTTTTCGGGTAACATACAACCCAAGCAGATTATTGCTATATATTTAGGAATATTTGTTAATATAAACACACACACACGTGTATAACAATAGTTAATAGGCTATGGATTTGAAAGAAAGCAAGCGTGGGATATATGAGGGTTCTGAAGAGGTAAAGAGAAATGATGTCATGATATTATAGTCTCAAAAAAGGAACATTTTAAAAAAAAAGTCTGTTGGGTACTAGCAAAATAACTCAGAAGATAACAAGGCTATTATAGCCAACCTTGGCCAAGCCTTATGTCCTCTTACCTCACATGGAAGGAGAGACTGACTTCTGAAAGTTGCCCTGACCTCCACATGTATGCCAAACACACACACTTGTACAAATCTAATGAAAAACTTGTAAATTACTGTTCAAACCAGAACTGAATTACACTTTTTCCTTAGAAGAACTCATCTTGTCTTAGGAACAAGGGAAGAATGGTTATTCTTTCTACCACCGAAAAAGAAAAAATTACTAATATACACAAGGATTCTAAACATTATAGTAAAGTTGAATTGCAAAGCAGTTACTGAAGTATCATCTACTCCTTTGTGAAAATTGAAGTTCCTACAAAATAAAATAAAAAATGGATAGTAGCATTTAAAAAAAAAAAAAAAAATCGGTGTTCGACTATAATTTGAAGACCAGGACATCAAGTATCATAAGGTATCTATAACAGGATATATAGCATAAATGTTTATCAGTAACAATATAGGTAGACTAAAATTATATAAAAAATCATTAATATCACTTATGCTTTTTAGAATATTTCTGGACATTCTATTCCTACTACTTTCTTACTTGCAAAATGATGCAAATAAACACCAAATTCTACAACTAAGGTGGCAGAAAGGCAGGTGCAAGGAACACGACTAGATCCAAGATGCATTAGCATGAGAGCACGTGCCTATAATTCCAGCATTTGGAAGACTAAGGCAGAAGAAACCCAAGATGGAGGCTAGCCTGGATTATGTGGGAAGATGCTGTCTCAAAAATGAACAACACTAAAAATTCAAGGCATGCTTTGAACTGAACAAAAGACAGAACAGACTTTTCATTAAAAGTAGGATACCTTCAGCATTCTAAATAGACCATGCCCAAACCACTCCAAAAAGAAACACTACACAAAACAAGATAAAAATCCTATCTAAAGCAGTGGCTCTCAACCTTCCTAATGTTGTGGCCCTCTAATATAGTTCCTTATGTTGTGGTGACCCCCAACCATAGAATTATTTTCATTGCTATCATAACTGTAGTTTTGCTACAGTTATGAATAATGTAAAATACGTGTTTTCTAATGGTCTTGGGCAACCACTACAAAAGGGTCATTTACATGCGCCCCCTGAAATGGTCATGACCTAGAGGTTGAGAACTACTGATCTGAAGCCTTCATAGGTAGCAAAGAAGAGACAGAGGAACAGCTTGTGGGTGGCTATGCTCACACTTAGACGATATATAAGCACTACGTTTTGTCATAGTATTAAAACTTAAGTCCTGAAAGAAAATAATACAACTATGCTTACCAATTCATTGGCCTCATTGCCATATTTTATAATGCTGACTCAGTCCACAGAGGAAGGCACATACATAATCTTGGGGTACTGAACAAATCCCCTTGATTACATGTCTTCTCTAATGTAAAAATGGACTACATTCAAATATTACCTTTCCAGGTTATTTCTAATAACCCAAAATAATTATCAATATAGAAAGGTGAAAGAAATTAAAGGTGTTGGTTTACAATACCAAATAGCAATGGAGAAAATAATCGAGAATTTTAAGAGAGTATAATAATTTATCAGGGAAAAGGTCCATAATTTCTCAAGGATTTATGTGCCTACTTCAGCGAACAACTATGAATTAGCTTAAAAGAAGAAAAATAGAAGAAAAACAGTTCTACACATTTCAGTGAATCAAATCTATGCATGCATAAACCCAACTACCTAACAGATGCCACTCAAATATCATATATGCAAATCAAAACTTATTTTATTATTATTTAGCAACAAATAAGTTTCTTTACCTGGATGCTTCCTTAATGACATTCTGTAAAAATATTAGCCTTGTTTGTAAACTGCCTTGCACATGCTTCAGTAAAGTGAAGATTCTTTCATATTCTTAAAAAAAGAGAAGGAAAAACAATTAACTGGCTTTATACTCAAGACAAAAAATATTTTACATAAATATTACCACTCTTCAAAGTTTTTACAGACCACTATTAACATGTATGTGCATGAAAGTATGTAGCACCAAAGACAAAACCTTCCAAGCACTTTTTTTTTGGCTGAAGGCCCTTCCACTTTGGTGGGGTTTTTTTGTTTGTTTGTTTGTTTGTTTGTTTTTTCGAGACAGGGTTTCTCTGTGTAGCCCTGGCTGCCCTGGAACTCACTCTGTAGACCAGGCTGGCCTCGAACTCAGAAATCCACTTGCCTCTGCCTCCCAAGTGCTGGGATTAAAGGCGTGCGCCACCATCTGGCTCCTTCTACTTTCTTATTACAGCATCACAGCAGTGTTGGTTATGTTCTTATGGATGCCAATACTACTCACAATTCTCGTACCAACTGAGTTCTCTTGCATTCACGTGACAGCATGAATGACTTAGGCTTGGGGCCTAAGCACGTGATCCAGGTTACTTTCATCATTCATTCATAGTGACAGGCAGTAGAGGACAACTTTATAAACACACAGTGGTGATAACTCAATTTGGGCTCTACAGGTGCTCTACCTCTTAGATATACTGTCAACCCAACACCAAGCCATGTAATATTATTCACCCTATCTGTTGGGGTTAGTTGTCCTAAAATTTCAACTCCTATTTCCAACAGTCGAGATTCTGGGTCCCTGTCAGAGCAGCTACCTGTACTGCATCTCTAGAGTCTTCTTTAGATAGACTTTTTGTTGTCTACCACCCATACTAGAGTACCTTGAAAACCAAGACTATTTAGTGTTCCAGCTGAATATGAAATTAAACCTTAAAGAGTTCAGATATTACTTCATGAGTAATCTAGAATAATATGTAGCTTTTATTGAATTTAACTTGGTTTTGCCTAATTGAAGACAAAGAAATTAACAAGTTTGTCTCTAATTATACATACTTCTTCCTGGCTTTCGGATCTCTTTCATTATTTGTGCTTTTAGTTCAGTGTTGACCTCTTCATGGCTTCTACAATGCATCAATTTCTTTCCTTTGTTGAGTGAAGATGCTGGTATATTCTCTTCAGCACTTTGTTCTTTATTTCTTGGCTCCTCATGATTCTCTAAAAACCCACCAACAGTGAGGTCATTGTTTCCTAAATGTTCATGACCAAGGGCCTCTGTATGATTGGTTGATGGTTCCAAAAGATTGGCTGGAGATGTTAAAAATTCAGTATCCATAGCATTTGGTGTCATGTCTGATGAAAGTTGGTCAGCAACATGATTTTCAACCACATCTTCTACTATTGAATCATTAGTGGCTTCTGAAATGAAACCAAACAAAAGGAACAAAAAGTGAGATCTGGAATTAAAGTACAGAATAAAAATGCTAAAGGAACACAATAACTACAAATAACTATATTTTAAACTTAAGACATACTTAAAACAGAGCCAATTTTAGCCTGTTTTCTACCTTATTTTAGCGAAGTTATTAAACAAATTTTCAGTATATACACCACTAAAATTGTCATTTTTGGCTCAAGAGTCCTACCTACCTCATCTTAAGCCTACTTCTATCTTTATAAACCTGTTATTATTTAGAGAGAAAAGTAAACACTGAATGGTGTTTATTGCTCAAGATTCTGCAAGAAACACTAAATAGGGCACATACCTTTCAGAGCACACTGTTTTCTATCTATCCTCTCAGTTCCTAGCCATGCAAAGTAATCTGGTGCCCACTTCAACTCATTAGATCTGTAGACCCAGAAGTTTACTAGCTTACCAATAAATATAAGATTCTTAGACATGACCCCTAAGTTTAAATATTCATCAGCCTCCAAAGCTCAGGTCTATATCTCAATATAAAGACCTAGCCTACTCCTTTCATCTCCCACCATCATACTTTGTAAATTCTACCCCATGGTTTGCAAACACCTTTTTTTTTTTTTTTTTTTTTTTTTGGTTTTTCGAGACAGGGTTTCTCTGTGTAGTCCTGGCTATCCTGGAACTCACTCTGTAGACCAGGCTGGCCTCCAACTCAGAAATCCGCCTGCCTCTGCCTCCCAAGTGCTGGGATTAAAGGCGTGCGCCACCACCGCCCGGCTTTGCAAACACTTCTTTACGGATTATTCTCCACAACTGTTTCTCAGCCTTTGTCTAAGGTTAAGGGTAAAATCACAGTAATTTCTGCTTTAATGAAAACCAAGCTCTTCTATTTAAATAATAAAACAAACAAACAAACAAACCAACCAACCAATTCTCTCCTTTCAAATGTGGAGTAAAAATTGCTTTCTCATGAGTGTAAAAGTGAGGCAGTGGCTGACTCTCCCAGCTCTTATAAATGTAATTTTTAAATATCTTGTATTTAATTCTTTAAAGAAAAAAAAAAAAAAACCTGTCACTTATCTAATCCCTTCATCATTATCTTCATACTGAGTTCAGTGCACACGCTCAGGTATCTTGTTCACTGTACATTCTTAAGCCCCTCCTGACATTCTAGGAGGTTCTTACAACTCAAAGCCTCTCAAATGCTTCCTTTGTGCCCCAGTCCTGACTTGCATGATAATAAGCAGTTTAACAAAGACCCCAGGTAATCTTCATGCATGCTCAAATTTGATTAAGTTCTGTAGCACCAATGTCTATGCAGAGCATCCTATCAAAGATCTGACCTCAAAGAACTTTCCACTCCCACTTCACCTTTCCCATCTAAAACAAACTCATAGATGAAGTACATCCTTTTGCAATCTTCCAGCTCCTTGTCTTTAAAACAGTTGAACTTTCATTCCAGCTTCTTCACTTTCTTCTAATAATCAGATTCTGACAATACATCCACTTTCTTCTTTATGAGGCTTAATCCCACTCTAGGTCACTTTTACCAACGTTCCAATGATCTAGTTCTAACACCCCACACTATGGTATCTATCAAGTAAAACACCAGACTTAATGGTTGGTTTACACTGTTAGCTGCAGACATTTAATTGGAGTGATGACAATAGCTGGAAAAATAGGAGCCAGATCTACCAGGGTGGTCCCAATTACCACCTAGGTTTAGATCTTGCACTGCTGAGCAAGCCTACTACATGCCTTCTCCCTTTCCCACAGGTACTCAATAGCCTTCATTCTCTTCCAAGTTCTAACTTTTTCAATCATCCTCTCTATCTCAGCAGTGCACCTATTTTCTATTTATGGGAGAAGCAAAGTCCTGGGTGAGGACCCTTTTACTACCTTATTTCTAATGAATTTGTACCCACAACCATTTTGTTCAACAGAAACAGCATTCTTTTATTAGCAAGCTGGGCCATTTTCTCTTGCCTTCTTGGAGATAATGGCCCCTCTCATCTTTATTTTAACCTTTCTATATACTAGGCCCACGATGCCAGCATTTAAACACTCTCAAGCAAAACCACCATTTCTCCATGATTACTCATTGGCCTCCGTGCCCTTTACAGCTTAACTCAAAAGTTGTTTTTCATGCACATCTTCATCCTTCTTTCTTTCTCATTAAAAAAAAAAAAAAAAAAAAACAATTCTGTCCTTTACTCCCCAAAAAGTATTGGTGGTAGTAAGACAGCCAGAGACCAAAAGACGTTTCTAATTTGCATGGTCTGTTTTAAAGATTTTGAAACCACACACTATTAAAGTAAATTCACACTTATCACTTTTCCCAACCTGCCTACTGTTTCTCAGACACACTGTCAGGTCACATCATCTTCATTACTAACTGGGTCCTATGGACGCACAGCACTTACAGCATAACAGCAACATCCAGTCACCGCTGACACCCTCAACTATTTTATACATTTTGTTTTTGAAGGTTTTTGAAGGTTTAATCCTATTTGATTCTGGGTCCAAGTGAGGTCATTGCATTGTAACTGGTCCTTTGACTCTATAAAACCTTTCTGCATCTCTCTTTTTGTTATGTTTTTCAATAATAAAAACAACACAACAGGTTCTTTTTTTTTTTTTTTTTTGTTCTAGAGTTCCCTATGATCTTAATTTTCTGACTGTATCCCTCTTTTGTTAATTAACCTGTTTTTCTGTCTCTTTTATTTCCCATGCAATTACTAGATCTAGAGGCTTGATCACACTGATACTCAACACAGGACAGGGGAGAAGAGTCAAATGCATTGAAGAGTACTGTACAATTCCATCAAATAATAAATAGTATTGGATTTCTCTCCACTTAAGACGTTATATAAGCCAATGAGGTCACTAAGTATAATTAATAAAAACATTGACTTATTAAGTTTCCTATATTCCCATACATAAAATGCTAACTAACCATATTACCACCTCTTTTGAACCATTCAATTGTTTCTCACTGTCCTAGGAATAAAATACAGAATCTTTAAAGGTTCGATGGCTACCCCTGATTTGAATTCTGACTAACTTTCCATTCTCTTCTTAATACCAATGCTGTAATAGAATTCCTTCAGGTCTTAATATCTTTCTTTTTATGTATTTCTATGTATACTCTCTTTAGATCTTTAGCACAGGGAAAACTTTAATTCCTACTCATCCTCAGACATTCTCCCTGTCAAATATTTCTAACATTTATCGCACTTGTAATTGATTAAATAATGATTTTCTTTCCCTGCCTACTATGAGGACAGAAATGACTACAGCCTTGCTCACATCTGTAGCACAGTATAGTAAGCATTTAATAGTTAGGAGTTTTACTGAACAGAAAAACGTTTATTTTAGCTGGTAGTGACAACAGTCCTTCCAAAACCATTTTTGAAATACTTGAAGATTTGCTAACATCATTTTAAAACATGGCAAAGTATGAATTTATAAAATGTTCATCAAAAAGACATCCAAGCTACTACATACCAATGCACAATAAATACTCACTGGACTCTGCTGAACAATCTTTTTCTGTTTCTATTATAAAAATCTCTTCCCTTAGGAACCCCAAAATAGCAAGTAGTATTTGAAAGCCCCAAAGTGCTACCTTTATGCAGAGGAAGGGGTTTAATAAGACCTGGCTGTGCTTGCATCATGGGCGCAGGTGGTCCTTTCCCTCCGATGTGACTGTTCACAGCAGGGCTCTGCCTTCGGCCTCTCAAGAGTGGAGAGGCACATCGGCGCCTTTTTGGGATCCCTTGCATGCTTGGCTCTCCAGGCCGCTTGTGTTTATTCTGAGGTCCAGCCACAAATTCATCTGCTTCGTCTATCATCATACCCTATTAACAGATTTAAAATGTTCTTGGATTTATAAATAATTTTTACATTTTAATGGCCAGCATTTATTTTAACTGATGAATAACTACACACTTATGGTATATAATGTGACTATTTGATCTATGCATACTGTGTAGAAAGGGTTAATCAAGGACTAGCAAGGAGGAATAGCAAGTGAGAGTGCTTTGGGTGAACTGAGTTCAAAGCCTAGATCACAAGAAAAGTGGAAGAAAATCAGAAAACTGATTCCACAAAAATTTGCCCTCTGATTTCTGCATGTGTGCCGTGGCATAAGTGCACATGCACACATATACACACAATACATATATTTTTTAAAAAAAGATCTACTTATGGGCTCAGAAGCTACGAGCACTAACTGCTCTTAATCCAGATTCTGTTTCCAGCACCCACTAGACAGTTTACAAACACTTATAAATACAGTTGCAAGCGATCCAGAGCACTTTTCTATCTACCAAAGTTCCTCTACACTTGTGGAGACTACCTCACAGGCTCACATACACATGTAAGTTAAAAAAAAAAAATCTTTAAAAAAGAAAAGATTCAATGTAATTAACATGGCTAATACATACCAACTTTGATGGGTAAGGATGTTGGAAATATGTTCTTTTAGCAACTTTGAAACATATAACATTATTATTACTAACTAGGATAACAATGTTGTCAGGAGCTCACTAAACCTTTAATCCTTATCTTCCCCTTCTTCATCCTTCTCATAGCCTCTGGTATCTATCTACCTTTCTACTCTACACTAAAGAAGAAAATGCCATTTTTCTTGAATTTCCATGCAGTTTGTCTGAGTGTTGGGGTTGAGGGGTACATTCATGTCAGTGTGGATGTGGACATGCCATACTGTGCATGTGGAGGTAAGAGGACAAACTCAGGTATAAGTCTTCACCTTCTGCTCTGTCTAAGATAGGGGCTCTTATTCACCACTGTGCATGCTAGGCTAGCAGGTTCATTAGCTTCTGGGAGTCAACTAACTCCCAAGAAGAGTGCAGGAATTACAAATGAGTGCTACTGTGTGTGGCTTTTTATATGGACTCTGGGGATTTGAACTCAGTTTCTCATGCTTGCATGGCAAGCACTTAACCCACTAAGCCATCTGCCAAGCCCCTCTACCCAACTTTTAAGTGGTACAACTAACCTCAATTCTTTAATTGATAAATTAAATATTAACACTTTAATGAGATATTCTTCCCCAAAATAACTTTAGCTAAATTGACAACAGCTACCCAACAAATTATAACATAGAACATTTCAGAGTTACCTTTTTATCCAGTTTAAAGGGATTGCCAAATGTATGCAACCTTCGAGGCTGATCAGGATCAAGTTCTCTCAATGGAGAAGGTACTTGCTTGAGGTATTCCTGGTAATTCCCCATTTGTGCTATAGGTACACTGTGCACTTGATCTTTTCAGAGAGAATATAACAACAACAAAAGTTACCATCACTAATAATTTACTCTAGCTATCCCATATATGAATACTATCTCCATTTTACTACATATTGGAAGTTAGTATAGAACATGTATAAATGTAACAGCTTTTAATTCTTCAAAAATAAAATTTAAAGTACTAATTTATCTTCTAGGCAAAATAAAGTAGAATTTATAGAGACTAGTAGAGTGAAACTAGCACATGGATATACACATGCAGTGGTGGGAAGGCTTGAATCATAGCAAGAGCTCATGATGTGATTTACAATAGATGCCACAGAAACAGGAAGTAGCAGAATGTGTCATGAAATGGTCACCTAGAGTCAAACTATCAGATACTAACATAGCCCAAGAAAATTATTGTAAGTGTCCATGTGTCTGAAGAAGTATGAATAAACTGGTAAGAGGATGTGTGGTTAAGTGACAGGAAGAAGGAAGGTAGAAAATAAGGGATGAATGACCCTTTTAAAACATTTTTATTTTTAATTATGTGAATGTATATGTGAGTGAATGTTTCTTTTACGTCACTTGTTTGAATTAACAATGAGAATATTATAAGCCTGTATAATGTATATTATCATCTCCTTATAAATTATAAAGAAAAATTATTTTAAAAACAGAAATAATATTTAAAATCATACTCTAACCTTCATCTTGGCCTTTAAGAAATTTGCGGGTGCTCTTTAAAAGGTTAGATCTCATTCTTGTTAAATGATCCAGAAGATTTCGTCTTGGTATATCATATGCATTTCTAAAGGTCTGGGGCTTCAAATCCTACACAAACACATTCAAGAATAAAATATTTCTAAACAGAATTTAAAATCTCTTTACCCTGAAGCATAGGCCCAGAAATGAAATATAAAAAATATCTAAGCTAACCAGGCAGCTTTGAAAGAGCAAAAGAAAACAAAGACACATGAGAGTGAAACCAGGGACTCTCAGATGTTAGGCAATCATTCATCATTCAACTACATCTCAAGTTACACCAGTTCACAGAAGAGCAGATATTTAACTTTAAAAAGGTTTAATTTATCAACTTTTGGGGTTGGGCTCTTTTTGGGTTGTGTTATACTACAAAAGTCTTTACTAGCTTTAAACACTAGGAAGACTGTCCCTTTTTTTCTTCTGGTTAAATTCTTATGATTCTGATTACTTCAAATAATGAGGTAATCATGTTGTTTAGGGATATCTACTGTTGTAGCTCCTTTAACAGGCTTTCTCCCATTTTGATTGTCATGGCACCTCTGTTAAATGACTGTGTATGAGAACCTGACCTATTCCATTCTACCTCTCCTCTGTGTTTAACCACACACAATCATTTTGCCATAATTACACCAGTTTTTTAGTTCTAAATCACATGGCTGCAGTTGCCCAAACTTTATTCCCTTTCCAAAACTGATTCAGCTATTTCAGACACTTTATATTTCCATATAAGTGTTATAATCAGCTTGGCTATTCTATTGTCTACAGAAAGGTTGCTGAAAAGAAAATAATTTTAATAATGAGTTATAAAGCACGTGAAGGTCTTTAGTTTAAGTGAACTCTAATATCAGCTCTGTAACTTAATCTTTAAGCCTTTGTTTTCACTATCAATCAACTCATTCATTCACATACCATATACAATTTCTGTTTTAATTCTGAAATTCGATGGTAAGTATCATTCATTCTACAGCCATATAGAAATGGGCCTTTTGAAGCCTGGACAAATTGTTAGTTGATAAAAACTCTAACTTGCTCTATGACAGAATACAACACAACTAAAGCAATGTTAAACTGACCATTACCTTATTTAGTAAAGCAACCTGGAACCCGGTGTACTCCTTCATATTAAGGTCTAGCAACCTGTGGGGGACATCTTCCGAAATACCCTGCAGCACTTGAAAACCTTTCCTATGTGCCATTGACAATCCATGTGACCGGCTTCGGACTTTAATTCCAGTTTCCTGCACTACTTTTTTGCCTACGGATCCGATGACTCTATCAGATTCAATTTTGGCCTAAAGTAAAAAGAAACAAAAATCGTTTGAATACAATCTACAATTTTATAAATCAGATGCTAGTGACTATCTCTTCCATAAATTATTTATTGAATTTAAAAATTTAAAATCAAGTAATCAGTTTATATTAGTTGTAGGTAAAGAAAACATACCTTAATAACAATACTTTATCAGTTAAAATAATTACAACTCAAAACTTCTGCAGCAGGACAAACATTCCTTCAAGTTACTTTATTAATTAATATTCATCACAAATAAACCATGACGTATGTTTCATTAAAGAAAACATTCCCAATTCAGAAGCAACAGGAAATGAGACAACAAACCGCTTGAAGATACTATTAGTACAGAACTACATATACACTTACAGATGTGGCAAACCCAATGTACACTTTAGCCATATTTTGATTCCTTCTAAATTGCAGAGAGATGTCTAAAGTACTACTAGAAAACTTAAAAAGACATGCACAATTTGGATGGAAGTAAACTGTCTACTGCTTGATATTCACTGTATCTTAATAGAACTTATATCCAGAATGATAAAAATCCCATGGTTTTACAGTTCCAAAGATGCTTCCAGGTTTAAAAGAAAATACATACAGGTTTTAAAACACAAAGCAAAATAGAATGGTATCTTTTTCCCCTAAGGAAACAACAATAATTATATACAGGAAGTTAATCCACATGCATAAATGAGAAATTATAAAAACGTAGAATCAACAAGATCTTGTTTGTAGTCTGTTAGATACAATAGTAGTACATTAGTAATCCTAGCTACTCAAGACTGAGGCAGGAGGTCTGCCAAATTCAAGTCTGATGTGGATTAACTTGCCTCAAAATAAAAAGGTTGGCTAGGGATATTAACTAGGTGGAAAACTGCCTACCACATGAGAAACCCTGGGTTTGAGAGCGTCATCAAGAACTAGATAGTTTTTAGACTACTAAAAATGTTAGCTAGCAGTCAAAGTTTAATGTTCACTTCCAGTTTCTGACATTACCTGCTGACTCAATTTTTTGAGGTATGAAATGACACTATAACTGAGTCCATACTCCATACTGTCTGCTATCAGATTAGGTGCGCCCATCATTCTAACGGCTTTCTTCAGGGGCTATAGAAAAAGAAACAGCATTCAATATCAAGTTTGTTGAAAAATGTTCTATATAGTAACTTTTAAAAACTTTCCACCCCAATTTGCATCCTTTGCCTTAAAGGGAACACAATACAACAATACAGTAGTCGTATTTGCATTTTAGTAAAATGTTTAATCAGTGCCATATGAAAAGCAACTTAAGGTAGTTAATATGAATTAGAAGCATAATAATACAGGGCATTAAGAATGCAGTCCTGAAGTGCTCAATGCTATGGGGAGATACTCATTTGGAAGACAGAAGACACACTGTGGGGGCCAGTCTGAGTGCTGAGTGTAAGGGGCTGGACACAAAATCTGAGCTGGTGAAAGAACTTGTCCTGAGTTAGCTCTACTTGTAGAGGGAGGAAAGGACATCTCTCTTTAACAAGTTGTTATGGAATTACATGAGTTAATACATAGAAAGCATCTGGCACATAGTAAGCATTCAATAGATTTTCATCCACACTATTAATATATATTATTAACTGAGCTTTTTATGTATCATCAGCACTTATAGAAAGAAAATAGGATATTTAAAAAAAAGTTTTAGAAGCTCATGAGATTGCTCATGGAATTTACAAGGCTCAGAAGCTCAGGGACCTTACCCAATTGGGAAAGTTCAGACAAACAAATGGATCATAAGGCCCCCTCCCCAATAACATAGTAAACAGGCTATGAATGAGTGTGTAGGGTTGACACAGGAGTATAAGCACAGTAAAACGTTTAAAACACATATAACAGTATAAATCTTTAGGAGTAAGGAGGGACTAATTCAGAATCACTTTATACAGTAAACTATCACCAACAGACACAAAGAAAGAAAAAAACTCAATGGCATAGAAAGTGCGTAAGCTCTGCTGAATCCTGGAATCAAAACCCAGAGCTCATATTTATGTAATACTCATGAAACTCTGGCTAAGTCTTAAAGGTTGCTAAAGATAATGGAAAATCAACATATCTATGAGCTCCTTCCTTCTTACTCTCTTTAACACGATAAGTACCCTGTGCTAGACTTTCAAAGAAACTTAACTTTTACAACCATAAAATCAAGCTATTAACTTCTAATGATATAGGGAGTGCTTAGAAAGATTAGTTCTAGACAGAGGTATAAAATGCTTGCATCAAAAGTAGAAACTAGAATTAGAAATGACCACTTAACTTTCAGTTCCTGACTTCATCTTTGAGGCAGAAACAAGTCATTTCTACCTCACAAAGAGACCTTAAGGATTAAACATCAATAATACACACATCATGCTTATGACAGTACCTGGCCTTGGCTATACAATATTCACATATTCTCACAACCACTATTATTCTACAAACCACTAAAATCTATAATTACACTCATATGTTATCTGTACATTCAATTTTCATGTTATTTATAGGGATGTGTAAAAGGTTATAATATTGGCAATAAGCTATGTGTCAAGATCTATTTTAACAATATTATTCTTACCCCAAGATAGTAGGGAGGCATTGTCTTCAAATAACTTTCAAATGACTGTCTCCATTTCAGAGTTGGTTTTGCTTTGTGCACTTTGAACAAGTCATCTAGAACAGTCAACACAGAGTAGCATCACTCATTGTTCTTAACTCTAGTCAAAGTTCCTCTCTCAAGTCTACTTTGTTACTTCTGAGGCACTTAACACATGAAATCTTAACAAAATAAAAAGTAGCAAACTTGGCTCTAACAGTTTTTGTTCTATTTTAAAGGTGAAAGCCTGTTAACTATGGTCTAAAAAAATACACATTAATGAAGCAGCATCAGAAAATACACAAGGAAAAATCTTATGTCTTACTAGAAAAATCAAGTATAGTAACTATTAATATATTCACTACAACTTTTAAATGTGATGGTTTGTAGAAGAAATGTTTCTTAGTACTGTTCAAAAATGATGGCTAGCTTGAACCTAAAAACAGACACTGGGCTTTCTCATGTTTTAACTATTTTCTAGGATTGGGGACATAGCTCAGTTGATAAAGTGTTTGCCATTGTGAACATGAGGACCGGAGTTGAATTACTGACAACAATGAAAAATTTAGGCATGGTGATACATGCCTGCAATGCCAGAGCAGAAGAGATGGACAGACCTCCAGGGCTCATAGCCAGCTAGCAAGCCCCGGGTCCGTGTAATTCAATCTCAGGACTCCCACAAAGTAGAACAACTCTCACAAGTGATCCTCTGACCACCAAACATGCACCACAGCACATATGAGCACATGATCACATAAACACATGCTCTCACATAAATCTAAATAAGTGGATAGCCACTGAGTGAATGGCTTCTTCAAAACAATGTCTGAGAATGATCTGTTGCTTCCACACGTACATACTCTAACAAAACTGTTTTCCAAATGAAGAGTTAGATAAATTCTTAGAACATGTACTCAGATTTTTATGAATAGAACATGTTTTATGCATTAAACAGAAAGTCTAGCCCAGAAAGTATCACTGAGTAAGAAATCTTACTTGTACAAAGTTAGAATATTTAATTTTAAAATTTAAATATAGTAGTACCCCTGTCTGTAAATATAAGGATTTTACAGTAGGTTCAGCATTCTCATTCATTTTTATAGATAAGATAGGGCTATTTCTTAGCTTTCTATAAGAGTACATGGCAAGAATGACTTACCTAAGAGAGGAAGGAGGACTGGGTAATTGTAAGGCATCACAAATAAGTTGACACAGGTCAGTGCTGTACTAGCTTTCAAGTAACCAAAGGGATGGCCAAGTTCATTATATTTTGCACTATTGCTCACATACACCTGTTGAAAAGGAAGATTAAAATTCATATTCAATAAACCTGCAGTGAATGATATGCAAACCACAGATCCAGTTAGCTCGTGTGTGTATGCACATGCATGTACATGCCCTTGACACTGAGTGTTTTCCTCAATTGTTCTCCATTTTGTTTTTTGACACAGTCTCTTACTGAACCTAGAGTTCACCATTTCAGTAAGACTATACAGCCAATAAATCCCAGGGGCCTCCTATATCCTTCCCAACACAGAGATAGGCTTTTTACACAGGTGCTAGGTATCCAAAATTTGGATTAACAGGTTTGTGTGCTTTTACAGAAAACACATTACTGACTGACCCATTTCTCTGGTCCCCAGTTTAGCTCTGTCAGAAACATCTCACCTAAATGTTTTCTTCACTACAGTTTTTTCAACTTACCTGCCAACATGTTTGAGGAGATTTCCTTTCTAGAATAAACTGAGTCAGTGGTGAAGGTTCCAATTCATATTTGTCAAAAGGCAATTTGTCAATAACCATTGGCTCACAGTCTGTACAGGAAAACTTCACTACAGGATGAGATGTACGAGGTGGCTAGAGGGGAAAATCTTATTACTATTTACACAAAATACCAGAAATCAACACATCTTGAGTAACTCTCTCTTATCAAAGCTTACTTCCTCAGTCTTTTTAGTAAGTTTGGTTTCCTAGAAATAACATTAAGCTGGAAAAACAAACAAATGTTTAAATTATGTAATATTACCAAGAAAAAGAAAAACATGAAAATCTATAAAATGAAAATCTATCTAAAATCAAATATATCATTAGTTAAATGCAAATTTTAGAATAAAAAGCATTCAACTAATTTAGAATTTTAATTTAGAATTAAAAGAAATTTATTATTTTCATATCTAAGAAAGAAGAAATGTACAAAAGCCCACTAGATCTTATTTGTGGCAATTACTTATACAGAGTAGTAACTTCCAAGTTAATCACACTCATTTATTAATTTCTGCATAGGCAATATTCAGACACTATTTACAAACTGTGGCTATAAAGAGATATAAATAATTAATGTATATCTAATAAAAGACATAAACCTTATTTATAAGTTAGCTTTCTTTCTCTATTTCCCAATGGATTCCTCTGGCTGGTCACTCCTCTGCCATATTCCTAAGGTACCTAACACTTTATTTTGAAGATTCCTGTCCTAGAGCCATAAAAACACAAAACTTTAAAGATCAAAACTATCTCATTTCTCTTATGCCTACAGCTGCCGATTGGACATAATCTGACTCTTACACAGCCTTCACATACATTGTATCTATGTCTCCAAACCACAAGTTCTCTTCTAATAACCTTACCATTTTAACTGTCAATGACTTACATGAAACCACAGTGAAATTGTAAGGCAATTACTAGAACACATGAATGGGACACACACTCAGTACTGGCTATTGTCACCTTTTTTCTGACAATATTAAATCCCCACTTTCAGAACTAATCTTTCTTACCATTTAAACTCAGATCTTCACTCTCTCTCAGGTAAGACTACACACAATGCTTTCTAACTAGCATTCCTACTAGTTACTTTACTTCAATAATCCTGTTGTCATTTTATGTAGTTCCCTACTTAAATTTATGCAGTAAAAGTAGCAGCCAATCACAAGGTGGGAGCAGTTCACACCTTTAATTTCAAATAAAAGCTTCAGTGCTTTGGTCTTTAAGGCATTCCTCACTCATGTCCTAGAGACTCCCTGAACCAATAGGTCATTATCTTTCCTGCCCCTGTGTTTTACTGACTACTTCATTATCTTCTCTTTTAAAACTAAAAACTTGGGGAGTGAGCCTCTGAGTGTAGCAATGGGACCTCCAGGAGGAAAGATCAATCGTCATCAGACAGAGCTGAAACAGAAGTTGTTCAAGCACTGCAAAGTACTAAGCAGGGATGGCGACAGAAGTGCCAGGTGGTCCAGGCTATGATAGACGAAGGGCTGACTACAAGGCACCACCTCAAGAAGCAGGTGTATCCAGTGCTCATGCCAACATCACACTATCTGAGAAAAAGCACAGGAAACACTGGCAGCAGACCCAACTTGCTCAGAAAGAAAAAGCAGTCATGGAAGTGGAAGCCCCTTCCAAGTCAACCAAGACTAGTCAGCCACAGCCCGAAAGACAAAAGAAGGTAAAAGCTCCCTGGAATATAGAGATAGAGGATCTTGGAGACGAGAGCTAAAGTTCCTACATCTTCTACCAGAAGATTCTCAACAGCACCTAGAAGGATTTGGAGGACTTTGGAAAAAAATTACCATATTTTATCCTCCCAGACACCTCTTCTATAATGGAACACTGACATCCCTAGAGGTATATATTGGGAAGGAAGAGGACACAGAGAAAGACTGGAGAAGGCCCTCTCTAGCAGTTAACTCCTTTCGTAATAAAGCTTTAGTGCTTTAACTACAAAAAAATAAATAAAAATAAAATAAAAACTTTTAGAGAATGAGTGAGTTGATAGGAATCAAACTCTGGGAGACTTTTCTAGTACCCCTTCCCAATACATAGACTCAAAACACGCACCAAGCAGTTAGGTCCATTTCCTGACATTAACTGCACCCTGCCTTCCATTACAGTTAGTAATTGTGCTCTACAATATGTATGTCTGAGAATTCTGCCCATAAACTGGTAATGTTGAAGATGGTAAGGATATTCTTGCCAAGCCGCACTTATTTTACATATATTTGGAGAGAGAGACAGAGAGAGTATGTGTGTAAAAAATATTTCACCCAAATATTTTAACTTTAAATGAGGGTTTAAAATATTTTAATAGTTTCTTTACCATCTTTCAGGCCAGTCTTAAAAATTCCTTTTTTCCTTTTCTGGGAGAAAAATCTTCTATATTTAGGTAAAGAAGAGTCTTAAATGTATTTCCATTTAAGTCTCCAAACAACTTTGGAAAGCAAGAGCCATGATCAAGAGGCTCACAGTTAATAAAATCACTTTTTAACTTCAGTAACAATACTTATTTGAAAATTAGAATTTGTAGAAATGTCATTCTCATGCTAATAGCCTTGAATTATCAAATTTTAAACAGTTCTATCCAGTACTATTTCTTATGATCATTCTCTTCCATCATTTTAAGAAAAACATAGTATCTCTTAAATGAACCATACTACTATCCCTGCAGATAGCCTATCTGCCCTTCCAACTTGCCTCCTAATTTGCACCAAGTTACTTTCCTAAAGTGTTGATTCCTTAAAACCCAACTTCAAACGCACTCTGAATGCTAACAGGAACAACTCACACTCCTTAAACTTTGCATTTAAAGTCTTTGTAACAGTAATCTAATTCTGTTTACTTAACAGCAGTCTCCCATTCTCTAAATGCACTTTCTTCTTTTTCACTTCCATATTTTTTCTCATTCTACATGAAATAGCATAGATACTGTTGTCAGTGTCGATACAATAGTATGAATAATCAAGAAAGAAACTTAATAAAAATATAGGAAGAACTAGAAAAAAAAATCCTAGGAAAAAAGAAATATCACCAAAGAAATGGAAAGCTTGTTTATAAGCTCAAACCAAAAAAATCACATACATTTAATCAGGAAAAGAGAAAAATATAAACAAGGTAACACAATGAAACTTTAAGCTTTTACTTTCATGTGCTACTACACTTAGGATAGAGAAAGACCTTATTAATAGACATAAACTTGACATTCATATCTCAAAACTTATCATGAAAATCAGACTTTTAGTTTAAAAAAAATACAAGTGGCTTACTTTAACATGAATAATAGTTACTTGCTCAAAATCTCTCAAATAGAACCTACCTTCTAAGAGTAATATTAATAATAAGTATGCCCTAGGTACTGCAAAAAAAATATCAGAAAAAGTAGATTAAACAAGTCTGAATAGATATGATTTTGTTTAAATGTATTCTACTATAAAGAACATTGATAACGTACCATGGTAACTCAATAACCATCAATATTTATAAAAGCAATTCATGTAGGTAAAATGAGAAAAATCCCCACAAGCACAACTTCCAAGTTGCAACACTATCAACTAAAGTTGTACTAAAGGTGTACAAGTGAACATGAATTTCTAAGACTATGACCTGAAAGACAACAGGCAAACGTGTAGGTGGTTGGTCTGGTGCTGGCTTGTTACTCCAAGACAAGAGGATCCTCCTGCATACCAGCTTTTGTTGTGTAAACCTTGCTGCCCCAAGTTATCCATGATTGGTTAATAAAGGTGCCTACAATCTGGGCTGGGTAGACAGTTCCCAGGCTTGGGGTCTCAGTTAGAAGAAGAAAGGACAAGAGAAAGGAGGAAGAAGGAAGAAGTTTGCTATGGAGTAGGTGGACCATGAGGGCCAGCCTGTTGGAGCAGGAGTGGACCAGGAGGAACATGGAAAGTGATATCTCGGGGTTACAGACAGGGAAGTAGACAAAATAGCATAGAGGGCTGATATCTAATGCTTTAAGGCTTATTATAAAAAGATTTTTGTGTCTTTTATTTGGGAACTAAATGATCTAATGTGGGGTAGAAACCCCCAAATAATAGTTACTGAAACACAAACTATCACAAGGATTCTATACCGTCATTTAAATTTCAATTTGTACCTCAAGGATAAACCCTCATGCTACATTACATTTAAAATCCAAATAAAGAAATCTTCCTGCATTTACAATTCAGTATCCAAATATAAGTAACAAAAAGGTAACCTAGTATTAAATTCTAAGGGAAATAAGATGCCTTTTTTTCTTTTCATAAGATAATATGTGAAAGCAAATAATGGCTTATGATAAGCACATTATATATTTGTCTAATTTCTGTAAATGAGCCACACCTTAAATAACAATTGGACTTAATATCACTTCATGCTTCAAGCCAGCTTGTGCTATATAGTTAGTTCAACAAAGCCTGAGCTGCAAAACAGGATCTTCTCTCAAAAGCAAGGAACTCCATAAAAGAAAATCATCTATATGATTATTATTATCTAAATGGTTATTAGTAATTGGTCATGATTACTCTGGTACTTACTAGTGTTGGAGAATTCTGATCTGGCCAAAAAGATTCTGGAACAGGCCAATGGCCTATAGGAACCCCAGTTTTAGGATTTGGTCTGACATATATGAGCTTGTGACAGCTATGCCAAGGCTGAGATCCAAAAGGTCTTGATATATCTGGTTGCACATCTATAGCAGAGGGGTTAGGACAAAAAAAAAACCAACAAAAACATTAGGGAGGAAAAAGCAAGATTAAATCACATCCATTATTACTCAACAACAACAAGAAGAACATAAACCCTGATGCTTGTTGACTATGGGCTTTCCTCTGTTTCTTAAGTGGGAGAATGCCATGACTGCTTTGTTAGACAGACTGCAGTTCACTACCTAGTAAAAATTTGGTCATTTTGAATGTAATATTCCTATAACTTCCTCTTCTGTACCAATAGCAATTGTGTAACCATGACAACTGGCCTTCTTAATCTTTAAATTTTGAGCTAGAATCTCTATGTAGCCCTGCCTGTCTGTCTGGCCTCAAGTTCAGAGATCTATCTCCCAAATGTTTGGATTTAAGGTGTACACCACCACACCCAGTTGGCCTTGTTGATCTTAAGACCAACACACACATAAACAACACACAATGGGGGTGAGAGAGGTCAATAATTCATAAATCGAACTCAGAATATTCGTAAGGGCAATACAATACCTTCAGGAGGGAAGGATCTGGTCCTGCCTTTTCAAAGTTAATTACCACCCCACTTTGTACTTTTTGTACCAAGGACTCCAGACACTGATTAAGCATTCGTGGAGAACATACAGAGTATGACCGGCCTGAGATAAAAAAAAGAATGAAATAAACTAGTTAGTTGTGAAAGTCAAACTCCCATAAGGACTACAGTAGGGTTTGTGTTTTTTTTTTTTTTTTTTATAACATTAATAGAAATTAAATGGCTGGTATTTCCCAATTTTAAAGAAGAATAAACAAAAATTATTATTTCTAACCAATAATTTCACTGTAGTGAGTATGCAATTTTCTTCTTCTAAATATAGGTAAGGTAAATAGAGCACAGAAACCCTGGGATGAGCAAATCACAAAGGGAAAAAAAATATCAAGTATCTATCCACCTTTATAAGGCACTACTATCTCCAATAATATCTCTGTTAGCCAATATCTTTAACAGACATACACACACACAACTAGCAGTAACTTCCCAAAACTCTTATTCTTGCTTAACAAAATAAAAGATGGGAAGTACAAGTACAGAGGAGATAATAATTATTCAATTGGTCTCCTGACAGTTACCACAGATTTTTAATTATTTGCATTTATTTTAATATATAGATGGTAGTAATGAGGTGGTGACATTTGAATTAGGAACCTGAAAACTAGAATTATCCACAAGAAGTTCTGGAAAGAGAAAGAGTCGTAGAGAAAAGGACATATACATACATGTGAAAGCATGTGCTGTGAGTTTCCGTGTGGAAGACTGATAGATTTAGAGACAGACAGGCAGGGACCTAATATTGATTAAGTGTCGTCCTGGCCTTATTTGCCAAATACAGAAAGTCATTTTATAAACCCTGAGATCAGATTTCTGTTTCTTACAGATAAGCTTTTCAATGAAACAGTACTGTACAGTGGAAAAGGGAAGCAGCAGAACCAGTAAGAAACCATAATACTTTAGTGTGTCTAGTCTGTCAGATTTGGAGATGGCAAGGGGTACTGAGTCTTCACTGTCTCACTCAGGTGCTAGTGCTAACCCTAGGCCTGTTATACTGAGTGTGGCCTATCGTGCGTGCATGCACAGGCATACATGTATGTGTCTCTAACAGCTGAGGAAAGTCAACCTCTTGACTTAAGGGTGTGCAATATTATACATATTTCTTTTTCCCAGTTAAAATGACTCATTCTACAGATTTTTATGCTTTGGTAGAAATTAATAAACATTACAAGGGATGAGACTGGACCTAAACAATAATCATAGGAGGAACATTATACACAATAAGGGTCAGTTTATATAGAAAAAGTTGGTCTTTCTCTTCAGATAATTTCAGATTACTGGTAATGTTTTCTATAAAATGATTTACTAATTTTTAATTAATTTTAATGAATTTATTAATTCATTTTTCTAATTTCTGTAAAAATCTTTGACAATTTTATTTCATATTAAGATTATAACTTGTTTATATTTTTTAATCAATTAATTAATGGCTGTCCACAACATTTCTATTTTGAGACAGAGAATCACTATGTTGCCAGCTCTAGCTGGTGTGGAACTCAAAAAATCTACCTACCTCTGCCTCCTCACTGTTGAGATTAAAGGTGTATGTCACCATGCCAGCTAGATCAATAGTGATATTTGTAAACAGGAAAGTTCATCTAACAACTTCAAATACCACCATTTGTTACATAGGTATAAAAAAAACTAACATTCATGAAATCCAACAGTTTAACTATTGACTTATCAAGACTATATCCCATCATTAACATATGCAATTTTAAAACATTTGGTAGTCAATGTTTGACAAACATAAACATGCAAATTGTGAAACATACATTTTAGCACATTCAGATAAACTGTCCTCTGAGTTAGGTCCAGCAAAAAAACTTACCTCCTGTCACTTCACACATTGGTGTGATAGCAGAATCGTCCAAAGGCACACCTGTCAACTGTTCTGATTCTACTGACATGGTGCCAGGCAACCGCAACACTAAAGCAAATAGTCTCTGATCCCAACGAAAAGGTTCCTTGGTCAATTCACTTCCAGGCAATGGCGAATTAAGAGGTAAATGGAGCTGAAAGTAATGGGGAAAAATAAGTAAGTTTTTCACAAAGATTATTTTATTGTTGTATATGTATGGGGTGTTTTGCCTGTATGTATTGTCTGTACACCACATGTGTGCCTGGTACCCATCGAAGCCTGGAAAAGCATCAGATTCTCTAGAACTGGAGTTACAGATGGTTGTCATCTGTCTCATGGGTGCTGGGAAGTCAGTCTCAGTTCTCTGGAAGAATGAACTTGTACCTATGAGCCATTTCTCCAGCCACACATACTACTTTTTAAAGCAACTTCAAAAACACAACAAAACCACACTGTCTTATCACCATCACAAAACAAGTTTCACAAGTAAAAGCTTCAAATATATCTAATAACACATACTATTTTACTATAAAGATCTTAAGTTGACAAAATCTGTATTACAGTAAGTGGTTCAACAGTTACAAGCATGTACTACTCCAGCAGTACTAACCCACATTTCCTGTTAGTACTTACACCTACTTCTAATTCCAGTCTCGGGACACACCACCTCTGGCCTCTTTGGGCATATACCACTACACAGCCCACACTCCATAAAAACAACAATGAATCTTAAGGGGGCTAGAGAAATGGCTCAGAGTTTAAAAGCACTGGTTCTTTCAGAAGACCTAGATTTGATTCCCAGCACCCACATGGCAATCCACAACTCAAGTTTCATGGATTCTTCTGACTTTCAAGGTCAATAGGCACGTACACTCATGTACAAAGAACGTAGAGTTACATTCAGGCTAAACATCCAAACAAATTTTTAAAAATTTAGAAATCTTAAGACAAACAAAAACCTTGACTGATCATTATCCCTAGTATAGTCTTAAAGTACAGTCTACTAGTAGTACAAGTCTTTAGATGAGTACAATTTCACAAGAAGCAGACTTCCTAGAATAGAAATTTAAAAATATAAGAGATTGTTAAGTAAGTAAGGAAACTTGAGTTTTAAATCAAGGTAGAATTGATGAAAGATTCCAATTTAATTTCAGAAATCTTGGTGTGAGATTTCACACAGACACATAAATAAGAAGTAAACAAATTACTTTTTAATGCACTAATCAAAGAGTCTGAAGACATTTTCGATTGTTATTTTAGTGCTCTTAAAAGAGGCACAGAACCACCTCAAGCATTCAGAGGCTCTGCTGGAACCTCACATACACAATTCACCATGTAATGATGAATTCCTGCAGCAATGACAACATTAAACAATCGGTCTCTGGTTGAACAAAGTCTAAAATGTACTCCTAAATAAGAAAAAAGACAGGCTCTTGAGAATATTTTCAAGTATTTTAAACATGGTTATTTCAATTTTATAAAACTGTCCCTTTTTTTATTCATGTATTGCTGCATTTCTTATTTATTCCCTTCCCTTAGTATCTACTTTCATCTCCTGGGAGATAGGAATATTTGAGTAAAGTGAGGAAGAGAAATGGTTGGCAAGCGAGAACAGCTTAAAAAAAAAAAAATCTAAGAAGACTGCATTATTCAACCTAAAATAGCTAAAGTCCTAGTTAACATTAGTCACAAAGGGGAAGAATCTTCATGAGTTTGAGAATTAAAAACAACTGCACATAAGTCAAGAAAAACACAAAACTGATCATTATAAAGTATGCAATAAAAATGGATACATTCTAAAATTTAAAAATGAAAAAATACTCATGAACAAACTCATGTGGCCTGCAACATCTGGAAAGAGAATCAAGTACATTAGTTACCAGATAATAAAAATTGAAATATCAAGGAATGCTATTTTATACCCATAAAATGAGCATAACTAGTATGAATACAAAGCAATGAGAACAGCCCACACTGCTGGTGAGTTGGGGAATATGTGGCCATATGGAGGATGCTGATGTCATTTGGCAATACTGAAGAAAGCACAGACCACAGAATGCCACCACCTAAAGGCACTCTCCTCTTCACAAAAAGTTTGGACAAAGAGTCTTGGGATGTATAATCAGTATTTAGCATGCATGAGACCCTAGGTCCAATTACCACAAACTCTAATACAATGATATTATCTGAAACATGAAAATTGAAAACCAACCTATAGCTAATATACAAACTGGTCTGTCATTCATTTATTCCACAGTTAAAAAGAGTAATCTAAATCTCAAAGATCCAACATGAAGAAATCTCAAAATAGTACCTTTTATAATATACTATTATATAAAAGAAACACATGAATGCACAATTCAGTTAATATTTAGAAATACCAGGACCTAGCTAATCTGAACATGGCCACTTTTCAATGTTAGATGGTTGTACATGCAATTAAGTGTATTCTTCAGTCAAAAACATAAAGGCAAGATGCAAATGATTTGAACAGAACACCATCTCTATATAGGAGTAAAGCAAACAAGTGTCATTTTCTGTATGCCCAGCATATATATGTAGTAAAGGACAAAATGGACCAGAAAATTGGACAAGACGCACAAAAATGACATTATGTAAGAGAATAAAGACTACACACGTATCTGCAGGAGTCTCTTCCCAACAAAAAGAGCACAACTAAGTATATATGGCAAAAATATTTATATTTCTTATTCTTATCCAAAAAACTTGTTAATACTGTAACATACTGAGGTGACTGTAGAAGCCAACAAAGTATTTAGGTAGTTATCTAGATTTTTTAAAAATAATGTCATTATTTTATACAAAACCAAAGACAAAACTTAGCATGTGCTTCAAAGAAACAGAAGGAAGATTAGATAACTAATCCCAAGGTCATACATGTATTAAGATCCTAAGAGATTTCTATTTGATCATCTACCTAAATGTATGTGCAAATGTACTCACTTTCCCTGCAGCATGCAGCTGCCAAATGAATTTTAGGTTTGGGTGATTTAAAGATGAATAGTAAAATATGGTTCCAGCACTAAGAAAGCTTGGTGTGTGAGGAAGGGAGTCATTATACTTTAGGAATTTCTTTTATAGATGTACTTAAAATTAAGCTAACAGAAAGAAAACTGAAAATCATACTATCAGCAAGCTTTCATGGTATTTAGCAGGATTTCTATTTTTGAACTTTTTATAAAAAATAATTTTGTAAGAGACATAATCTATTTTTTTAAATATGTTATTTATTTATTTACATTTCAGATGCCATCCCCTTTCCCCATTTCCCCTCCCCAGAAACCCCTATCCCATCCCCCCTTCTTCTTTTTGTTTTTATACCATTTTAATTATATGCAAGTATTAAGGTCAGTTCTAGATTGAGGAACTAGCAATACAATAAATGCAAATAGTCAAAGAACAAGCAAGACAATAAACAAAGATCCATGAACACTCCGTGATCACTGTTTCTAAGGGCTTATCAGGATGACCAAAATATCTGAGCCAACTTCCCTGTCCTAGCCCAAAGTCATTTTCATGTCTGAAGCCTACTTCCTTGTTCTAGCCTAAGATTTAGATTCCTGCCTGAAATTACTTCTTTGTTCTAGCCTAATGTCAGATTCCTGCCTGAAGCCCACTTCCTTGTCCTTGGCCAATGTCATACTCCGCCAAGCAGCCCATTTCCTTGTCCTTGACGCATGTCAGATTCTTGCCAAGCAGCCCCAAAAGCTCTCTGCCTATCCTCCTTTTTTACTTTATAAACAAGACTGAGCCTGTCTTAGGTCATTCTGACAAGAATGCCTTCCTTACTCATCGTGGAATATACATTATCAAATACAATGCACTTCTGTCTTAAGTTGGTAAGGCTCTGTGCAAAATCTTAACCGCTCTTGGTTTGCCAGTCTGTTAAGTTAATAACTCTGTCTGGGGGTCCATATTCAGTTTCAAGACATGTACTTTGGCTGCCAACATGTTGATGTTGTTAAAGACAAGCTTTAACACAACAGGCAGGAATAAAAGTATTCCCAAGACAAAAAGGGCAAGCATGATCAGGCTATATATGCCAATCTTGAAACTTGACCAAAATTGAAATACTGACCTCAGGCCATGAGTAATTTTATCAGCAGTATCTGCTACATCAACACTCAGCAGAACAGCATTCTTTAAATTCAAAACCTCACTATGCAAAGTTAAAACATCCAGAGAGGTGTTAGAATTATGCCAAATACACTGCAAGTATCTTTAAATTTTTTACTAATTATGACTACCACTGTAAATTTTAGAACTCACACGAATCCAATGGTATTTGACATGACACTCAAGATGGCTCCTTACTCTTAAACTCTGAACCTCCTTTCAATAATTTGAATAGGATAAAGAGCATCAATCCGTTCTTCCAAATGCCTATCTAAATCTTCTTGCATATTCAACACATTAGTAACATTTTTTGCTAAATGATTAACGAAAGTGGCTGTCTTAACTTCTTGTGTCAAAGCAATTGCAGAAGTAGCAGTATAATTAAAGCTGATATACCAGCAATAATAAAGCCCACTACCCTCTTGCTTCTGCTTAAAGCCTGACTCACTTCTTCCAGTATTTGTAAGCTTTTTTCAGAAGACCAAGGTTCTTTGATACTCAGGACAATAAAACTAAAGTTGGTTGATAGACCTCTATAACTGACATGTTGGATTTCAATAGTAAAAATACTTTTGTTTCTTCTACAGTATTTACTGTAAGTTGCATTGATTGTACACTTTCTAATTGTGTTAATGTGTTGAAAGAGATATTACCTAATCTTGAGGAACCTACCTCAAAAAACAAAACAAAACAAACTAAACAAAACTAACCCCAGCCACCAGGATAGAGATGTAATTCAATGGTAAAGTACACACATATTTTACATGAGTGAGGCCCTAGTAATAAATAAATAGCCATGAATAACAATGCTACCTTTGCAGTAGTTACTATTAGATGCTACATATTGTTCTAAACCACACATATAATATTCATGTAGCCATAAAGCACAAATAAAATAATGACCAATATAATTCCCACTTAAAGATTTAAAGTATAGAGTCACTTTAGCAGCTTGTTGGAAGATACACAGAGTAAGTGAGGAGACATAATTAAAGTCCAGGTTAGTCTGGGTTCTAATTCTTTGACCTTTAAAACTGGATCATAAAACCTATTATTGAAAGAACACACAAACACACACACACACACACACACAGAGTCCTTTTAAAAAATCCAAATATTAAAACATTACTATATTACTATTAAAAGACCTAACTTTATCAAATGAGGAAAAGCCTGAATGAGAAAAAGCCTGAAACTTCATAAAAATAACTATTTCAAAATGTGCATGATTTCTGAATCAAGCTAGTGATTATAAACCACCTACTGGACCTACAATCCTCTTATAAGCACTTTAGGGTCACTTCTGTACTCTGATCCTCTACCCTTCCCAGTTACCTGTGCAGCTAACAGGAAAGAGCAGCAGTGTTTCTTCCCTTTCTTTCCCCTTCTAATTCTCAAAGCATGGGTAGTAACAATGATAAAGTGAACAATAATAATGGCACTTTTGAGCACTATTTTACAAGATTTACATATAGTATTTGTAACAAGTAAATGGGATAAAAAATATCATTACTACACTTGCACAGAAAGATAAGATGTAATATGAGATTATATGTTCAGAACCATCTGTTTGTAGAACGCCCTCAAACAATCCTTGCTATACAATCAAATCTAGAACGCCTAAAATGGACTGTAAACTTTGAAAATTGGAGAAATCACATGACTTAGTAACAGTTATTTTTCCCATAACCTTATTACTGGCCTTTACAATATAATACTTGTCAAAGTGTCAGTCTAATGGATAAACAAGCAAAGAAAATTATTATTTATACCTACACAGTTTAACTTGAGTACAAGTGAGGTTTTTTATATTGTTTTTATAAACAAGTACTTTTAGTAATGGCATCAATCTAAATACATTATTCTTTTGGTGGCCAATAGAAAAGCAAATACAGCTTCAATCTGAAGTAAGGAAAGCTGTCTCCCTTCTTCCCTTTGGTGGCATTATCCTTTCCCCCTGAGACTCCTTGAGTTCTTATGAAAACTAAACTTTCAACATTGTTCAGAAACAGATGGCAGAGCAGGCTGATGACAACTGTCATATTACATGCTCGAAACTTGTCTTTATTAAAGTGCAATAGCCTATTTGATTATCATTTGTGTGTGGTGTGCCAGGCCAGAAGTCAATGCCTCATAGCTTCATTGGTCAGTCTCTTGCTAGACATGGAGACAAAAGGTTTTTCCTGGATTGACTGGCCAGTCAGTTATGGGAAAAGTAACCAAAGGCCTGAGGTTGCAGACTTGTTGCTATTCCAAAATGCAAGTCCTCGTGCTTACACAGCAAGCACTTTACTGGCTTATTTCCCATTCTTGATGGTCCTATCTGATAATGGCTCAGATCCTATTTGTATGTGACCTTGCTAAAATTGAACTAAAAGTTCTGTCTGTCTGTTTGTGGGACAGGTATATATATAAAGATATTAAAAGCCAAATAAGCAAAGGTAGAGATAACAGTTTTTAAATTGATTTGATTATTTTTTTCTTTTTTTTTATTTTATTTTTTTAATTTATTTAGTTATTTAAATCACATCCTAATTTACTTATTTACACAGGGGTTATAAACACAAAAGGCAGGATGCGGGGAAGGGAATGGCACCGGAGCATAGGTGTTCAGGGGGAGTATAGATACCTTTTAGAACAGGGTATCAGCTGGGTGTAGGTTCAGGGGACAGGTCACTATGACTCTGCCTATGATTCACTTGTCCTTATCTAAGTTGGTACTGTCCACCGAGGCTGCCTATTTATAAGACCTATGACTATTTGGGCTGGTAAATTTCCACAGAAGAAGCTGCCTGTTTACAATAGCTTATAGCCTGTTGTTTCAGTGTTTTTCCACAGAGACCCAAGACTTGGTGTTAGCATGCATGTATGTCAGGACTATTGCTGACTTTAGGCCTATGGCTGATTTTAGGCCTTTAGGGTATATGTAGGGCTGCTCCTGACATCTCCTCCCTTCTCTAAGTATAGAAGGGCCTTGGTGATTCTATTCTTGCGAAGGCAGGGATAGAGGCCTAACCTCCAATAATTGAAGGGGGACCTTGTAATGGCTCCGGTCCTCCTGTCTTTGTCCAGTGAGGCATGAGGGCCAAACTCATCCCAATGTCTTTTTCCTGGAGAGGGGATACTTTTAACATCAACCCCTATGCAGTCAGGTTTGTCCCTCAGGGAACCCAGATAGATATTTTTAAGTTTTATTTATATTCCCTTGCAGTGCTTAGCCTCGCAGCCTAAGCAAGAATTCAGATCACCAGACAGAGAGGGTTCTGGGTAGCCCCTCTCTGCTTGGTCTAGGGGTGGAAGTCTCTTCTTTTAGGTTGGGTGGAGATGGGTTTGAGGAACACTCTGGATAAAGTAACAACCTCATATTGAGTCTCGTGGTCCTCCATAGCTAACTTATGATAATGTATCTGAATAGGTTTTGCTACCGAATTATCTATCTGTTGTATCACAAAGTTAGTCAGCCTGTTTAAGACCCAGGACTAAAAGAAATCAGCCGAGATAACCCAGTTAATGGTCCCAAGATGAGAGGAAGTGGGGTTGACAACCATAGAGAGGTTGAAAACCAGTCCTTGTATCAGCTCTCATATTCCTCTTTCTCTTTCTCTCTCTGTCATTTCTCTGGGCCTTCTCTGACCTTTTTCATGTTCTCTTTAATCATCCCTGTCTTGTCTATGTAAGGGCAACATTCTTCTTTAAGGGCTGTACACAGTCAAGAGCTGTGCACAGTCTTTTCTATTGTAGAAAAATAAATCAAGTCCAATAAAGTCCTTTGCAATTTTTGGAGATTAATTCAGACATTGAAACGAGGGATTTCTTCAGATTAGTGATGTCAATCTCTGTTTGGTGTCCTTGTCAATGGCCCATCAAAGGTCTGAGTAGTATAAGTCTGGAGGCCAGCATCAGGATTAGAGCTTCTACCAGTAGACATCACAAGTGTTTCCTTTTTACCTGTTCTCAGGCTGGAGGTTTAGACCCTGGGAGTTCTGGTTGAATCTTTTGATACTCATTCTATAAAGGACAAAAGCACCCACACTTTGGTCTTCCTCCTTCTTCTTGAGTTTCATGAGGTCTATGCATTGCGTCTTAGGTATTGTGTGCTTTTGGGCTAATATCCACTTATCAGTGAGTGCATGCCATGTGTGTTCTTTTGTGATTGGGTCATCTCACTCAGGATGGTATTTTCTAGCTCCATCCATTTGTCTAAGAATTTCATGAACTCATTGTTTTTAATAGCTGAGTAGTACTCCATTGTGTATGATTATTTTAAGATTTATTTTATATTACTGTACATGAGTGTTTTACTTACATATAAGTATGTGCACTGTGTATGTGCCTGCAGGTCAGAAGAGGATGTCAGATTCCCTGCAACTAGAGTTCTAGATGGTTGTAAGCTGCCATGTGGTGAAGATATTTTTAGCTGTTTCAGTTTCTAAGGAAAATGTATAAAATCTCAAATACCATTATTTTTATACATTATATACATTTTAAATTGCAGAATGTAAGAAATAAACAGAAGCCAGAAAACAATAAAAGGTAAATTGTTTTCCAGCAATCTGGCATCTAGGTACACATCACATGGTTGTACCCTAAATGACTGCCAGCTGAAAACACACCACTGTCTGCACTAACACTTGGGACACCACACTTCTCTGGCATGCTCTGCTAACCAGCTCTATTACTTAGGTAATTGCAAGTATATGTCCTTTCAGAACAGGACTTCCCACCTGAGCCTTAATGGCCTGTTTACTTGGCTGCCTGTCTTACTAGTTTAGTGAGGGAAGAGAAGAAATCTGATTCTTTTCTTTCTCCCCATAACATCTGCAAAATGAAACTGAAGAAAATAATGAGTAAGAGTGGCACACTGGAGTGCAAGCACCTTTCAGTGAACTCTATCTCCACCTCAACACGAGACATACATACATACACAGTTTTCATAAAATATGTGTGAGGGAGCTGGGCACGGTGGTGACTGTCTTTAATCACACTAGTCAGAAGGCAGGCAGTGAATTCAAGGTCATCCTGATCTACATAGTAGGTTCCCTGCCAGTCATGGCTACAGAGTTTTTTTTTTTTTAAAAAAACTTGATAGCTCATGAAACCAAGTAGTCCCATCTCCAGAAATACACGAGTAACTCTACTCTGTATACATAACTAGCTCTCCAAATAGCACTTTTATGTACCCATACACAGAGGATAAGTAGTGAGCTACAGAAGCTGCCCAACTCCTGGAACATAGATAGGGTAGATAAAATATTCCCTGTGCAGATGCCATGGCACCTATTTTATCCTGTTCATTACTCACAATGAAAATTTACTTATGTTGGACATGATTCCTTTTAGAACCACTCAGAATACACCTCTTAAATTCTTACTTTACTGAGGTATACAAAGAATTTGACCATTTATCATTTGCTGTAATTTTTTACCTAACAAAGCAAACTCTTTTTTTGTAGTTTCTGCAGTGGCCTAGTATCCATAGGCCTAACAGAGTATCAAGGATGTAATTAGGTCTAACTGTTATCAAGTGAGACCTTTTTAGAATAGAAAAGAGATCATAAATCAAGTTGTGACTCAGGTTATTTAATGAAAGGTAACATGTTACACATTATAATTTCTTACCTTCAAGATTACATAAGTAAGTAACTGTAGCATGTGCAATAGTACAGAAGAATAATTACCTAGGAGAAATGAGGAAAGGCATCCAAGGCAAGAGTAAAGAATTGAAAAGCTTTCCTAAAGCTTACAACTGCACGGAGGCTGGGGAGTTGATGAAGAGTGAAGACAGTTTAAGACAGGAGGAACAACAGCCCCCACAAACACACACACACTTAAGACTGAAAACTAAACTTTAAAACAGATAGGAAAGAGCAAAAGAGAAGTGTTTGGAGACTTTAAGAACTCCTTTAAGCCTGGCATAGCTACTCAAACCTATATAACCCAGGCAAAAAGCTAAAGAAGGAAGGTCACCATCATTTCAAGATCAGCCTGGTTATGGAGTAACATCATCCCTCCAAAAGAAGCAGAGACAGAGAAAAAAGAGAGGAGGCCAAGAAGAAAAAGAGACAAACGTGAGGAAAAGGGGTAGGAAGAGGAAGAGGGGTGGAGAAAGGATAGAGAACAATAAAAGCAAATACTTACCACAACCCCCCAAGTAGACTTCAGCTAATGGCTTACAAATAAATGGGTACAATTTTATTAAGGAAACAAAGAAACAGCTTAACATGCAGGGAAATCAGCAGTCCAGTTCAGGTCAAGCTTAAAGAAAATATAAAAATATAATAGGTCCTTGTCTTCATCTAGCAGTCCACCAGCTCCACTTACCCAAATGGCACTAATTCTTATTCATTCTTCTGGAGTTGCTATAGTAAACAGCATAGTATACCCCAAATATTCTGAACTAAGTCTTACTAACCTCAAGAGGCTTTTTTCTCCCTTGTGGAAAATGCAAACCATGTAAAGAAACTTGAACCAGATTGCTGAATGCTGGAGACAAAGTTCCAGGAGATAAACCAGGTACCTCAGCCACTAGACAGCACCTAGAGCCCAGAGATGAATGCACTAACCCACATACTCCAAAGAAATAATTAATTGTTTTAAGCCAGTAAGTTTCAAAATGATATGTTATGCATCGATTGATAACTACAGGCATCATCAAATCTAGAGAAATTCCCATGGCTTCTCTCTTCTTCTCTGGCTGCTCCTATCTTCTAGTCTCAACCCACCCTCAATCCCAAATATCAAAGCTTTAAATGTTGAAGATCTGTAGGGCTTAATCATGGGCCCTTGCCAGTTTATACTTGGCCCAAACCCAACTACTCACAGGTTGAATTACTATCTAAATTTAGATAATATTCAACTTGAATATGTCCAGCCAAATTCTCTCCACTGAATACCAAATTCTCTACCTGACATTCATTATTAAATGATTCCAAGATACCTCAAAAACCTAAGCATTCTAAAGTCACAATTTCTCTTCTGTAAGTCTTCCAACATTCGCTAGGCCATGAAATGAATGGCATCATTATTAACATCTACACAGCTCTTTAGAAGCCATTTTCCTACCCCTTAAGCCTTAAATATAATTTATGACAGTGAATTTTACCAAATTTCCTAAATATTTCTTTAACTTGGGTTTGTCATCTCTTTTAGTACCACACTACCTCCTTGAGCAAATGCTAAAATTAACAAGCAGTGCCTACCTGGTCTTTCAACACTTACTTGTCTTCTTCTCTTGTTCCCCTACCACTGTACAAAACTCTGAATGACATTTGCCTGTCTTGTTCCCGCTAGGCAGGCTCTCAAACACGGAGCTACATCGCCAGCTCCTGATTTTTCTGTATTAGCACCATCATTACTTAGCATGGTTCAAGCTCCTTGCACAATGAGGCCCAAACTTCTTTTCCACCTTACACTACAATCCCCTTTTTTGTCAATGCTCCAAGTGCCATTAGCCTTGTTTCAGTTTCTCATTCTCAAAACATTCCCTTCAGAGAAAAGGACTCCCTCTACCTGGTATGATCTTCATTTATATTCCATATAATAAACTTTACTCTCTTCAGTTCTTTTCTTAGACAAAGCTTCATTCTGTAGCCCAAGCTGACATAGGAATCCTACCTCAGCCTCAAGTCCTGGAACTACAAAACTGAGCCACCACACTGGCTTCTCTTCACATATTAACAATCCATGACCTCACTGACTAGATCTAACACAGTTACCATCAGCCCTCATAGCACATTCCTCCCTACTCTACCCTAATTTGTTCCCAGTGCTAGAGGCGGAGTCCAGTACCGCATAGCCTGAGCTAGATACCATTTCATATTCCTCCATTTTGGGAAAATAAATGATGAATGCAAATTTACTTTCATCTACCTAATTTTTTTTTAAATTGTTATCTTCTCCAGTACCCCAAGACAGGACTCCCATTCACTTTGCCCTCCATTCTATCTTAGACTCTGGTGTATCTAGATTATGAGTTATTCAATAAATATGGCTCAATGAAAATGAAAGGATTAATAATGTGACTAGCTAAACTGTGAAGGCACTGAGGAATCTACTGAACAACTAACTGAAAGCAATTAAATAGTGTGAGAATACTGTACACAAATGGTGTATTTTAGAGACATTCTGCCACATGTGGCAGATTAAAGGTAGTCATGAAAAGAACCAAGATAGCAAGAGTGCTAGTAAAAATGCTTGCCACCAAGCCTGACTACCAAACACACAAGGTAGAAGAAAGAACTGATTCCTACAAAATAACCTCTGCACATGCACCATGGCACTTATGTATTCATCCATACAAAATTAAATAAAATTTAAAAAGAAAAACAGGGCTAGACATATAGTTAAGCTGTTAAAAGAGCACTCACTGATCATCTAGAAGATCTGAGGTCAGTTCCCAACACCTGTATCATACAGCTCATAATCACCCATAACTCACCTTCTTCTGGCCTCCTCAGGCACCTGTCCTCATGTGCACATAACCACACAGCCATATAGTGGAAAAATAAAAGCAAACAAATGGGTTGTTGTAAACAGAATGCACTAACACTTGTCTAGCATATGTTAGGCCTGAGATCTCTCAATGTAGGAAAAGGGAAGAAATGAAAGGAAGGAGGGAGGAAGGGAAAGAGGGAAGGAGATGGGGAAGAATGGAGAGAAGGCAGAAGAAAGGCAGGCAGACAGGATTGAGTGCTGGGGCAATAAGCAACTAGCGGCAATGGAAAAAGAAAGATGGCAGCAGACTAAAGATTGCTAAAGGAGAGGACCTGACATCAAAAACAAAGGAATGACATAGAGCCTGGTATTGTGCCTTACAACTTTAATGTTACCTCTACAAATGACAGGAACTATTTAACACATTCAAAATCATATCATATGAATCATGACTTAAGAAACTACAAACTAAGTTTTAAACATCTCCCACCAACACAAATCAGAACATGTTTCTCAAAAGATGTGCAACATTATCAACTCTTAAAGAGTACAACTATATCTATGTTTGTTAACTATATCCCAAATTATTCAGAATACAGCATAAGACATTTAGCCTGGAATAAACCATTAAGTCAGAAAGTTAATTTAAAGCATATAGGTAAAGAAAAATCAAAGTAAAAGCTTTATATATCATTTTTGGCAAGCCAAAAATCATTGTTGGCTAAAAATTCTCCATTTAGTGAAACTCATATAGTAAATGTAACTCCATCAGATTGCCTGTTTTATTTAACTCTCCTAACAAATCTATTACCTACTACTTAAGAGTCTAAGAATAGCAACAATTCAACAATTTAATATATTTCTTTGCTTCCCCAAACTTAAGATAGAGCACACATAAAACCTTTCCCTGGGCAGCAGGGTGCCAGCCTTGTCCTCACTAGCTTGATCACCTGAGTTTCATCCCCAGAACACATGTAAAGGTAAAAGGAAAGAAATGACTCTTCAAAGTTATCCTCTGAGCTCCACAGGAGCACTCACTGTGACATACTCAAATCCTCTATAGACACAGCTCACACACATTATCATAAAAATCCCCAAAGTAGTGCATGATTATCCGCCCCTTCTTCATATAGAATTTTACAGTTTGAGTGTCAGAGAATAAGTCTAAATCTTTTGTACAAACCGGTCTAAATCTTTTCTAAACATGACCATTAAGATTTAAGCAGAGTACCAGTATGTAGTTGTCTTGACTTTAAAACCTTATGGTTTAAGTATATCCAGAAATGATATTTTAAAGATTATTATTAGTATTTTCTTAGTATTTTCTAATGGATTAATTTTATAATAATTTCATATTCACTTTATTTCAAATATAAACTATAAATCAAAATAATGCTTAAATTTTAAAGTCTAGCTTGAAATAATTTTTTGATTACTCAAACAATTCTTCATAGTTGCTAAACAGTTATAATATCACGTAAAGCTTTTGAGTTTAACCTCAGAAACTTGGGGGTTTAACCTGCATTTATTTACACTGACTGGCACATGTTCATTGATCTAGGCAATGACTTGCCAATTTTTTCAGATCCCCTTTCCTCTATAGACCAGGTTGCACTCCTCTCTGGTCTTTACAGTAGAGTGCTAAGTTTTCATATATCACTGCACCTGGGTTTTGTTTTGTCTTCTTTCTAAGAATTAGGAAGGCAATTTTATGTTAAATTTCTGTAAGACTTAAAACTAGGGGCTCTGACTTAAACAGCTGTATAAGCTGAAAACTGTACAGCAAAATAATTAATGAAACTAAAGATTCTTAATGTCCATCACTTTACTTACTTCTGTACCTATTTGAAAATTTCCACAATAAAAAGGGTTTTAACCCACTTTTAGAACAAACAACTAGAAATGCAAATCTAAACCTCTGTGGAAAGGAAACAGAACAGGAAAGGAAGTTTACTTTTAGTAACATCTCCCCAATAAAACTCAGCAAAATAGTTCTGTTAAAAATCATAATCTTAAAACAGAATTTACAATTCTCATCATTTTGAGGTATTACTCTAAAGCAAATATTCAGTGGAAGTACTACTAAGTTACCATCTACTCTTGGGAGAGTAGGTGTGACCAGATACAGGTAGGTATAGGTACTGGTCTTGTAAAACATTGATTCACAGCAGGTGTGCTAAGCTCACACACTGACTACTATAAACACTGCTGAGAAATTAAAGATGTTGAAAATATGAGAAATAAGCACTAATAACAGATGAGAATAACCAAATACTAAAAAGCATTCCACTCCAAGCTGAATTCTCAATCACAACTCAGTAAACTCTCTTGTAAAATTTAGCAATCCTGATTCTAAGTTTAAATCCAAATTTAAATCCTCTACATTAGATAAAGCAATCTGAAAAGTTGGAAATTTTCAAGACTTAGAAAAACAGAACCCTATGTTCTCTGGGTTTTAAATAATGCAGACCATAGTCCCTTACCCAGGCATTTCTTCTGACTAAACTACTACATCCCACTTTAACCCAGTCCTCTGAAGGCACACATATTACCTCAAAAGACAACTTTTACACCTGTGTTAAGATTTAAAAAAAAAAAATGTCTCATCTTTGTTCAGTGGATAGTGGGGACTTCTAAAAATCAAAGTAACCTTAAGATGTCATTATTATACTCATTCTAAAAAACACTAAACCTTGTAACAAGAGAGAATTAGATGCAGAGCCACAATTCAAAACTTGGTTTTTAACAATGCATTTTAAATAACTTACATTTGAAATGGATATAAATATGAATACATAATCTATTTTCTCTTTTAGATTAAAAAATACTAATTCTGTCTATTGACAAAGGAAGAGGGAGGTTATGATATATGGACACTAACACAAGAATTACCCCTAAACCCAGGAGTACAGTCATTTGTTAAGCATGAGAAATCTGATCTAATTCTAAGCCTGGGGCAAAAATGTAAGCTTTAAACACACCATTACACAAGGAAACAAAGAAACATTCATGTTTTTAAAGTATAATTTCTTTATTATTCCTTTGATTCCAGATCCTTCTCTGCATCTAATCAATCTCTCCTTCCCACTTCTACTAATAAATCCTTCAACCCCCAATCTCAATGTAAGCCATGCAGATACTGGTTAAGTTGTGAAGTTCTACTTGATGAATTCTGATAGAGCCTGTCCTGTGCAAGCCTGAAGTAACCTTCATATAAGGAAGCCTCTCACTCTCCAAGTCTGCTGCTTTTCTTGAAAGCCAAAACTTGGTTGCAGGATGTTGTGTAAAGTAAGCCGACTTGTCATCAACTATCCACCAAAGAGAAGCAATTGAGACCAGCACAGCATGGAGCAAGGCACTCTACTTCTGGGACTATTACCCAATTAGACCTATCTTTAAAATACAAGTCTCTCTGTTTTTGTTGTTACTGTTTTCCAATTAGACCAGTAAACCAATTTAAAAAAAAAAAAAAACCTGCCAAGACTGAATACAAGACGCAAATACACACATTAAAATGCACACATGCATATACCACACACACATAGCCCTTCATCAAAGTCAAGCATTTGTAAGTCAGTTAAAGAAAATTCCCTCAAAAACAAAGACAGTGTAAGAGAAAAGGAATTAGGAAACATGGGACCAGGTGAAGGGAAGAAAGAATCTCAGTGTAGTCCAGCAAGCAGCTGGAGCTCAAGGACAGTTAGCCTCAACCTCACAGAGATTCTCTATCTGCCTCTACCTCCAGAGTCCTGGATTATAGCATGTGCCATTGTGTCCAGCAGAAATTAGAGCAATGCTCTCAACTTTGCTGTGACCTTTAATACAATTCCTCATATGTAGTGATCCCAACCATAAAATTTGTTGACTTATAACTGTAATTTGCTATGACTGTGATATAAATATCTGATAAGCAGGATATCTGATAAACAACCCCAGTTTGAGAACCTCTAAACTAGAGGCTTGTTAATTTTGTCAATTGGTTTACTGAGAAAATATACATTCAAAGAGAAACTAACCCTGTATGGTAGCAAGTAGCACATATCTTTAATCCCAAAACTTGGAAAGTAGAGGTAGGAGATTCAATCTAGGCTACATGAGACCTTGTCTCAAAAAGAAAACAAGGCACTATGCTGCTATAGGAAGGGCAAGAATTTATATGTCCTTATAAAACTAACGTAAATGCTTATGTAAGTCTCTAAACAGAAAGCTAGTATCTCCAGTCCCAGTTTCTCAGATTTGCTTAAGTAATAAAGATAGAAAATTTTCAAAAGAGAATTTAATGTCTTAAAGTTCATCTCTCAAATACTATCTTAGTTAGGTCTTTTATCCAAAACAAATCAGAAAAGACAGGAAGTAATTTGTACTAGGTCCTTACAGATTTATTTCGGTTTCTCCCTTCCTAATAGACTTCTCCTTCTGTTGGTCTTCGCTTTCTGGATTTCATATTACTGACCCTGAGCAAAGACCCTCAACATCGATTCTCTAAGGTTTTGCTTTCCAATAATCTTAATCATTAGAACTTTTCTAATTTTTTCTAAGAACAGCAAATCTAAAGGCAGGGATATCCAAACTAAAATGATCTGGTTGTACATGAACTATATCTGCTTATCCAAGAATTTATGCATTTCATTGGTACCAAACATGAATCTACTAAAAAGAGAGAGATGGGGGAACGGGCCTGGGTTGTAGCTTAATGGTAGAGCTTGCTACAGAAGTCATGTGAGGCCAGACAGAACCCAATATCCAGCACTGTACAAGAAAATATGTATGTATACACATTTAATATTTATATACAAAAATTCCAAAGAATATTGTTCACTTCAAAATGATTCTATTATGAAAATTTTACCTCAGATGTACACACACACACACAGCTGAGGAAATGGCTCAGTTGGTAAAGTGCTTGCAATGCAAGCATGAGGACCTGAGATCCTCTGAGTCCGAGCACAATGTCAAGCATAGCAGCACATACCTATATTCCACTGCTAGGTAGACACAGATCCCTGTGCTTTTCTGGACAGAAAGTCCAAATGAATTAGAGCTCCAGATTCCATTAGTGGCCCTACCTTAAAAAATAAAGTGGAATGCAAGAGAGGAAGATGCTTGAACATCAACTTCTAGCCACCACATGCATGTCCACGCAAATACACACATTAAAAAATGCACACATGCATATACCACACACACATAGCCCTTCATCAAAGTCAAGCAGTTTAGTAAGTCAGTTAAAGAAAATTCCCTCAAAAAAACAAAGACAGGTGTAAGAGAAAAGGGAATTAGGAAACAGTGGGGACCAGGTGGAAGGGAAAGAAAGAAGAATCTCAGTGTAGTCCCAGCAAGCATGCTTGGAGCTCAAGGACCAGGTTAGCCTCAACCTCACAGAGATTCTCCTATCTGCCTCTACCTCCAGAGTCCTGGGATTATAGGCATGTGCCATTGTGTCCAGCAGAAAAGAAAATGCATTAAAAAAAAAAATGAAAGTTCAATTCTGCTATCCAGAAATAATAGAAATGGGCGGAGGGCACAGTTTGCACAGGGCAATGCCTGGAAAGACTGCAAAAGAATAACATTTTTGAACTTAATGTAAGCTCTCACAACTGAAATGACCACATAAAGATTCACTTCCTCAAAACCTAGTACCTAAACTACAGCACAGCTCTATAGTTACTTATTCAATAAAACCTGAGTATATTCTGGCTACTAGTGTTATTGAGCTCACTTCATTAAAGAATAATAGTGTGGATAAAGACAATTCCAAAGCTGATGTGGAAATGCAGTACAACTGGAAATACATTACATGGAAAGTATCTAATACATACAACCTCATGGTCTATAGCAGCGGAATACAAAATAGAGGACATTTCAGGATTCTCCAAACTATGGTCCAAAGTCTACTGCAGCCCAATCTATCTCTGAAAATAAAACTGTATTCAACACATTATTTACTCCTTAATAAGCTGTTTGAGTGCTTCTTTTCTACAACAGCAGAATTCAGTAATTCTAATAAAGACCACGTGGGCTGAAAATATCTGTTATCCCTTTTTTTAAATTTATATTTAATTATACATTTTGTATGTTTGTGTGCATATATATGCATGCATGTGTGCCAGTCCATGTATGACAGTCAGAGGACAACTTTCAAGAGTGGATACTCTTATCTCCATGCAGGCTCTAGGAGCACTTCTTAGTACTTTAATCAAAAAGTTTACCAACTATAAAAGCTATTCTTAATTATCAACTTGATACAGCAGGAAAAAGGAACTGCATTTTAGGAACTGCCTCCATCAGACTGTTCTGTAGGCATGTCTAAGGGACAGTTTCTTCACTACTAATTGGTATGGCAGGACCCAGTCCAATTTTTGGAAGTCTGATACTGGGCAGGCAGGTCTGCAATGCAGAGGACAAAGAGCTAGGTAAGCTAAGGGAGGCAAGTCAAGGGAAGTGGACCAGTGAACTGCAGTCCTCTGTAGTCTCTGCTTCAATTCTGGATTCCAGGTTCCTGTCTTGAGCTCCTGCCCTGGCTTTCAATGATGCATATAACTTATAATATGAAATGAACTCCCAAAGTTGTTGTCAGTAAGTGTTTCATCAAAAAAAAAAAAAAAAAAAAAAGAGTAAGTGTTTCATCAAAGTAACAAAAAGCAAAATAGAACACAAATCTCTGGTATATGTCACAGCTCATGTTGTACAGAAAACAAATTTCAGAGCATATACACAGAGATTAAGCACATATGATTTTTCTCCCAAATGATGGATATTGAATCTAGGGCCTCCTAACTATATACAAGCATGCTACAGTGAGCTATAGTCTAAGTCCTGATTTATATATATATATATATATATATATATATATATATATATATATATATATATATCATGCTAATTTAAAACATATATGTACTTGGATTGGTACATGCCCCATATAATTTATTATCAGTAAAAAGTAATTCAATAAAAAGAAATTAGTAAGTCTCAAGATCTCTCAGTTAACTTAAGAAACCGAGGTTATTAATGAGTTACTGGGTTCTTTAAGTGCTTCACATTAGAGAAAGTAATCTAAAATTAAAACTAAAAGGGTCAAAACATCTCTTAAGAATCATTGTAACGGTGAGGAAAGACGCTGATCAAGGAGGCAGTACTAATGTTCAATGTAATAAGATAGGAACTGCTTCATAACTAACTAACTCCTGTGCGTTTTGCTTTTCATTTGGTTTGTTTTTCATTTTTCTTTTGAGACAAGATCATACATAGGCAAACTAATAATCCTCCTCCCTCCTCAACGCTGGGATTTACAGACACGCACCACCATGCCCAGCAATAACTATGTTTAAAAACAAAAAACAAAAAAACCCACAAAACACAAAACATTATGATAGTAAAAAGTCAAATGTAAACTTGTCCTAACCAACCTCTGAAGCTTAACTGCCTGCTACTCAGTGTATGACAAGAGTACAAACTAGAAGAATACTGCATGAACTAAGTTCTATAATTCTATTTGTAGCTAACAACTGAATGCAATTATGACATCAAGGTATCATTTAGCTACAATAGAAAGGATATGTCCTTTTAAGAGAACACGTATTAAGCTAAAGCTCTGAAGAGTATGGGAAATACCAAATTCCTCCCTATGTTGGCTGTTAAGCTCAGAAGATAGTCTCTAGTAACTCAAAAGTTGGGGTCTGATCATCATCAACAACAAATTTTAAGCTTCCTGTTAATTTACCAATGGGACCTGAATAATCAGGTTAGGGTTATCATTCTGTGTTGAATCAGATTCTCCAACAAAAAAGCACAGTCCCCAGAGATAACTACACTCTACTCTGCTCACCTTTAAGGCTTTCTCTGAGGCCTTCCGAGATGACTAGCATCAGACTTTTGAGGAAGGCTAGCCATTAGACAAGGCTTTTCCCCAGGATATGACTGCTTGAAGTGACATCCAGGATCAGGTCGATCCTGTATCCAGGAATCATGACCCTCCCTGAGGCACCAGTCATCATGAGACAGTCAGTGCACTTTGGCACTTCTTGAAAACCATGGGCTGCTCCTTTAGCTGAAAGGAAAAAAAACAATCAAAACCACAACAAACAAAACAAGGGGTAGGGGGAATCAGTAATTCAATCAGAAAAGAGAGAGTGTGGGGAAAAATATACCAAAACAGCCTTGTCTAGATCAAAATGTAGCCTTGCTTTGGTATAAAGGCCAAAGTTTCAATACTGTTCCAGTCACCTCATGAAGTTTATTTCTAATATATAGATCTAGAAAACTTAAAACTACTGTATTATACCCGGAAAGAACCAAAAGTGGAAATTAAATTTAAAATAGTGGGAAGAGAGCTAAGTAGATATAATCAATATATTTATTAGTAACTAGGAGCCTAATGCTTATATTAGTATGGCCATCAGGAATCCAAATACTGACATTTTCATTTTCTCAGATTATAATCTGACTCAGGAAGTCAGAAAATAACCAAAACAGACTATATTTAACAGAAAATTGACTTGAGTATAGATGCACATACTGATAGACTTGTATACGCATACACGCACACACACATGCACATATATGCGCTCCTGTGCAGAGAGTGGCAAGGAAACAGAAAGAATATTCTGGTTCTAACATAATACTAACGACTGCTTTAAATAAGCAAATTTAAATATTCACATCATTATATTCCTAAAAATAAAAAAACTATGGGGCTACATGTGGTGTCATATACTTTTAATTCCAGCACTTGGGAGGCAGAGATAGGCAGAGCTCTGAGAGGTCAGCCTGGTATATATAGCCAGTTTTATACCAGACAAGGAAACACAATGAGACTCTGTCTGAAAATTACTTAATTTTTTAAAGTAAAATACTAACAATAGGCCAGATCAGTGACTGGCTAGGAGGGGTACAACCAGACTACACGGGATGACCTTGACCACTCTGGGTACGTGTAGCAGTATTCACAGCACTTACAAGGATAAAGCAGAAGAATAACAAAATTGAAGGCTTATATAATAACACCTGTAAAGGTTTGAGGCAATTATTTTTTCAGTGTACACACATGAAAGCTACAGGATTCTCTGTCTACCCCTCACCTACCCGGAAGCCATCTATAGGCTAGACTAGTGGGCTAGGGAACCCCAGAGACCCTTCTGTCTCTGCCCTCAGCATTTTCATGGTCCTCAGCCCTTTACTGACTGAGGTGATTGTTTTACAAGTTACATTTTAATTCCTTGACAACATCCTTACTCTAAAAACAATTATTTTATTTTCCTTATTTCTACATTTTTATATCCTCCATATTCCAAGCAACAATATTACTACCTGCACAGACACACAAAATGGAAGCCTAGAAAACCGTACTAGACCATTATTCAATTTGCTTGAAAATATGATTTAAAGCTATTAAGTTGGGCATAATAATGCATACTTCTGCCTGGGCTATACAGAGAAACCCTGTCTCAAAAAACCAAAAAAAAAAAAAAAAAAAAAGCACACTTGTGATCCAACCACAGGGCCAGCTGAGGCAGGAGGGTTTCAGGGTAGCCTAGCCTTATATACCAGAACACTGTCACCAAATGTGATGGTTGGAATATGCTTGGCCCAGGGAGTGGCACTATTAGGAGGTGTGGCCTTGTTGAAGTAGGTGTAGCCTTGTTAGAGGAAGTATGTCAATGTAGGAATGGGATTTAAGATCTCCTCCTAGATGCCTAGAAACCAGTCTTCTAGCACTCTTGAGAAGAACTCTCAGCTCCTCCTGCACCATGCTTGCCTGGACACTGCCATGTTCAAGCATTGATGATAATGGACTGAACCTCTGAACCTGTAAGCCAGCACCAATTAAATGCTGTCCTTATAAGACTTTCCTTGGTCATGGAGTTTGTTCACAGCAGTAAAACCCTATCTAAGACACCAAAAAAATAAAAATAAATAATTAAAACCCACACAGATAAGACAAATCTATGAACTTCTCCCCAGTAAAGTATGCATGCACACAAACATAATGCTTAGATATTACTTAAAGAAACTTATTTATAGGACCCCTAGAAGGCCAAGATTCTAGGTTTATTATCCTATAAAATATCCTTTTTTTCCCTCCTATCTAACATATCTTTGAAAACCTGTCTCAGATACTACCAACTCTCTTACAGTTTCTACTAGCCTGTCAAACACTGGCATAATTTTGGCACAGACAGTACTTTTTTTGAGTTGTCACGTGTTGCTTACTCATTCTTCCATACAGTGCCCACCTTTAGTCTTTACAATTTTACTCACTTGGCTGGCTGAACAATTTTGCTTAAAAAATGCAAATTTAATGTGACTGGTCAACTTCAATCTTAACACCTTTGCCTGACAATGTTATCATAGTAAAACTCTGTATCCTTAGAGCACTGTCATCTGCATTCTATATACATTTTATGGATCTTATATTTTCTAATTCATACTCATCTATTAAATGGTATTCATGTATTTATACTTTGGCATACTATTTTCTCTTGGAACATCACAACTCAATTCATGACTCAAAATTTAAAGTTCCTTTATGCTCTCTGAAAAACTTCATTTTATTTCTGCCATGACACTTCTCACTATACTACAAGTGCTAACTTTGTTGACTATTTCCAAAACAGAATGTTTTCTAAGGGCAAGAGTCTTATTTACTTCCATCTTTGCTCCTGCAGTAGCTAGAATATAGAGACCTATAGAACACCACACTCTAAGCAATAACTTTACATTGACAAGAAGTCAGTGTTTTAAGACTATCCAATAATCTATTCTAAACCATATCAACAGATTAGAAAAACACTACTGTTATATTTATATAAGCAGAACTCCACAACTGTGGAAAGGATCCCAAGTATAACAACTGTAAAGATCAATAATTACTTGTACCTTAGAATACCTAGGCTAGCCTTGTTAAGTTAAAAAACATTTTTATTCTGTTTATTAAGGTATTTTCACATGCTTTTATGTGGAACTAAAGTATCTACAATTATTTTCTGTTTTGAAATCTGACTGTTCATTTCATCAAAATCAATTGAAACCTGTTTTAAAAATACAGACTTCTCCATTTCCAGCCTAAAGTAACAGATCTGTAAGACCTGAGGCCTGCATATTTTATAAGCTTACTTGGTGATTCTAATGCAGCTATGTAAAAGTTAACATTGTATCACAGTAGTTTATGTATGGAAGGCTACAAGCAGTGATAGAGATGTCTCTAAGTGAGACTTTGCTGAAAAGACAAACACATCACATTCTCTGAATAAAAACTATTTCGATGTACCTTACTACAAAATTATAGGTTACTGCTACCATACCACTTTGATCAGGCTAAGAAGAAGCTTTTCATTTCTTTTTAATTATTCTATTTATCTAGAAGCTTCTCTTAGGGGTTATTCTTATTACATATTGAAAATAGTTTATTATTTTCAGTATTAATATATACCTGAACTGCTGAATAAGCGCTATAAGAAATTGTCAAACTTTATAAGTATGCATTTTCAAGAAACTATTAACTATAAGTACAAACATTTCTAAACCGCACCAATAGTGCTAAATCCAGGAATGAAAAAACTGGGGGCAAAAATATAGATAGAAAAATAAAATATAAATGATCTATATCCAACAAATTCTCTTGGGTGTTCTTACAAAACTGACTTGGTAGAGGTAACACACAAAGTATAAATCTAAATATGTTACCACAAAAAAAAAAAAAAAAAAAAAAAAAAGTATGGCTGCTTACATACAGGATAACACAAAACTCAGAAACCTATCACACCATGAAATTCCTCAAGATTTCTTTCACTCTCTTTTAAAACAAAGAACATTGTCCATGGTCTAAGTATTCCAGAGAGTGGGGAACCCACTCTAAATGTATTCTTAAGTCTTTATAAAATAGTTATAACCTTTGAAAAATATTTTTGTGACTTCAGTGAATATTTTGGGGAGGGAGGAAACAGTTTCTCAGTCATTTCAGATACTAGAATCTATTATTATTTTGAATCATTAAGAAGTCAAATGTGAGCTGTAAAGATGGCTCGGCGGTTAAGAGCACTGACTGCTCTGCCAGAGTTCCTGAGTTCAATTCCCAGCAACCACATGGTGGCTCAAACCATTTGTAATGGAATTCAATGTCCTCTTCTGGTGTGTCTAAAGACAACTGCAGTGTATTCACATATATAAAATAAAATCTTTAAAAAAAAAATTACTGGTATCAAATCCAATAACTCAAAGCTTGATGGCCTTCTGTTCCAACGTTCAGAACTGAATGAAACCATAAGCTGAGACTGCTCTGACACTCTTCTGCCTTAAGTGAACATCTCTCCAGAAAGTTATAAAAGTAGTTGTCGGGGGCTGGAGAGACGGCTCAGTGGTTAAGAGCATTGACTGCTCTTCCAGAGGTTCCAAGTTCAATTCCCAGCAACCACATGGTGGCTCACAACCATCTGTAATGGGATCTGATGTCCTCTTCTGGTGAATCTGAAGATAATGACAGTATACTCTTATGCATAAAGTAAATAAATCTCAAAAAAAAAAGGGGTGGGCCTAGAGAGATGGCTCAGAGGTTAAGAGCACTGACTGTTCTTCCAGAAATTCTGAGTTCAATTCCCAGCAACTATGTGGTGGCTCATAATAATCTATACCCTCTTCTGCCTTGTAGGCAAACATGCAGGCAAAATACTATATAATAAATAAATAAATAAATAAATCTATCTTAAAAAAAAAAAAAAAAGGCAATTGTCCAGCTTGGTCTTAAAAACCTACTTAGTATTGAAGAGCCAACAGTTAATTGTGACAACAAATACCTTCTCAAAACATTACCTTCATGGCAATCATAATACAAAAATGCCAACAGATTCACCTGTACACAGAAATATCAATATTTGAAATAGAATACTACTGTTGGCACCTTTGGGATAAAAATGATGGTTTCACTACAGTGAAGTATTTCAGCAAGATTTCTTCTGTGCCTTACTGAACAATGCACTTGGTAATGTACTTCTGAAATCAGTTCAGAACACATTCCCACTGCAGCTCTGGACTCCAGAGGATCTTTGCAAAAAGTAAAAAGAAACAAGTTTCCAACAAAGCACAGTGATGCCTCATTTCACTTCAGTTCACAGGAAGCTGTGGCTGAGAAGAACTGCCCTAAATTTGAAGCCAGCCTAGGCTCCATGAGTTTGAGGTGAACCTTGGCTTTGGTTTCAAAGGGAGAAACTATCTCAAAAACTTAAGTAAATAAAACAACTCTAATTATAATTTGGTAATTTTATCAAAACATGAGACACCAACAATGCATTATAGTTAGCATTATAAGTATTTGGCCCCAGGAATATTTATCAACACCATAAAATAAGAACAGTGGAATCAAGAGAAACAGTGTCCTTTGTATTTGAGGAATTCAAATCTATAAATAACCCATTTCCCTTAAATGAAAATACTGGAGACAATCCGTTTTAATAAATGGCTATATAACACACACACACACACAAAAAAAAAAACAAAAAGGCCAAAACAACATACTTAAACTTCCAATCTAAACAGTTATCAAAAGTCCAAGACAATACTCATGTCACCTCAAGCATTAACTTAGGTTCTGTAAGTTTCATTTAATTAATTAATATAAAATAATCACATCTAGATCAAGATTTTCATCCACAGTACAAAACAGCCTTCTCTCCTAACTCAACACAGCTAAGTGCAGAGTACAGAACAGTTTTACTTCTCTCTGACAAACACATTCCAGGCAGCGGTGGCGCACGCCTTTAATCCCAGCACTTGGGAGGCAGAGGCAGGTGGGTTTCTGAGTTAGAGGCCAGCCTGGTCTACAGAGTGAGTTCCAGGACAGCCAAGGCTACACAGAGAAACCCTATCTCAAAAAAAAAAAAAATCAAAAAAAAAAAAAAAAAAGACAAACACATTGTTAAAAAAATTGGGCCTGAACATACTCAGGCCAAGGTTTAATATGACTCTAAATATTTCAACTATTTTTCAACATTCAAAACAATTCAATACTGGGCCTTTTTATAATTTTTTCATATTTATGCAGTAAGTCACACACAGTACTTGATTATCCTAATAAGATCAAATTAGTTTGCATATGTTACAAAGAATTTGCCAATTGCTTGAGAGGAAGCAGTGTCTATGAGATGGGATGAGTTTACCTTTCAGTGCTTATATATACTTAGAAATCACCATTTCTCTCACTCAAAACACATGACAAACACTGTCATTAATCAGAACACCAAAAATTTATCCTGTTACATACTCATTGCCTAGAAATGCTTAGCTCAGTATTCATGGGAAACTAAACAAATTAAGAACAAAATTATCTATATCATACTGGCATAGAAAGCTAAAATAGAAAAATAATTCAAATAGAAGGTAAAATAGGCTGTAGGCCAAGCACTTGTCCCACAAGCACAAGGACTTGGGCTCAGATTCCCAGCTTCCACATAAAAAGCTAGGTACAGTGAGTACTGTAAACCTAGCACCAGAGGGAGAGGCGGAGACAGAAGTATCCCTGAGATGTGCTAACAATCATCTCGCTCAGTTAGTGAGCTACACATTCAGGAAGAAACCCTGTCCTAACAATAAGGTAGAGAGCAATAGAGGAAGATATACCACATCAACTTCTGAACTACATACATACATACCTGCACATACAAAAACACACATAGAAGGTAAACATAACTGCACATACACAAACATACATAGAAGGTAAATTCTAAAGACATTCAACAGAATCAAAGAGGTGTTGGGTAGATCCAGGACAGGGGAGAGCACCATTAGGCTGGTTACCATTATAATTTAGATTAATTCTAATATAGATTTGGCAATGACAAAAACCTAACTAAAGCAAATCACTGTGTATTTTTTTAATCTCAATTTTCTCATTTGAAAACTGTAAGATAAAACTTCATATATGATATGCAATGAGGTTTATGTGAAAGCAGCAGTCACTCATTCTGTACTAACAGAACAGATATGATTTACCACAGTAGATATCACACCACTCAAGCAAAAATATGAGAATGAAACATACAAATGAAAATAGGTTACATCACAGTAGTCACTGCTGGCCAAATGTGGTGGTGCATGCCTGTAATCTAACTACTTGGGAGGTGGAGGCAAGAGGATCTGAGTTTGAGACCAGTGCTACAGTCTGTTTAAAAAAAAAAAAAATTAGCAGCCACCAACCACCAAAATTACATACATAATATTCCATAAAATTCCTTAAATGGAAATTTATCACACAGTTACTTGTTAAAAATACAAAAAGGGAATTCAGTTTTGGCAAAGGCAAACATAACAAGACATACGGGGAAAACTGACATCCCCTAGTAGAAAAAAACAATCTGATCATCTATGGAGCATGAATATAAAATGCACATATACACATCCATGTAGGAGGAGCTAAGGTGGGAGGAGTAAGGAGAGGAAGAAAAAGGAAGAGGAGGAGCGAGGCAAAGGAAGACAGGAAGATATAGGAGGATGAAGAGCCATGCAGGTATGGAGAACAGTCCTGGGTAGCAACTTATATTTAGGCTAGCTTAATTGAAAAATACCTCTAACTGTATGGGCATACTGTTATTGAGCATTACTAAATATATAAAGGCTTTGATTAATATTTAAGCATTAGAGTCTCATTTCCTACTGGGCCCGAATGGATGGCAGGATGGTCTGAGCACTGCCCAGCCTTGTAGAGACAGCGTGGAAGACTAGCAGAGCCATCTCCCACACTGGCATCTTGTGAGTGGAAGGGCTGGTGTCTCCAGCCACCTGAGCCGTGGCAGCAGCGAAAAAAACACACCTCTTCTACTCACTGGTGGCCGCAGGCCTAGGCTAGCGGGAACATGGCAGATGATTAAGAAAAGCCAGATTGAATGCCACCGTTTTAAATATTACCCACAACACATCCAAAAGGAGAGAAAAGAGGGAGGGGAAGGGGAGAGGGCAGAGGCAGAGAGAGGGGAAGAGGAGAGAGGGAAAGGGGAGAGAGGAGCAGTGATACTGTTCAATGCTAGAGCACTTGCCTAGCTTACACTAGGCCCTGGGTTGGATCCACAGTATTGGGTTGCAGAGAGAGAGAGGTAGAGAGAGAAAAAAACATGCAGAGCTTTCCTAATACCAAAATAACTCACAGGCCTATGCTCCAACTTCATAATCAAAAATGTTTGCCTTAAAAATAAGTCAACTTTCTGCTTTAGGTAAGAACCAACAAAAGGAATCAATTTTAAGCTTCCTATCAGATTTAATACATCAATATCTGTAATATTTTTAATGTAAATTCTATTATTAGAGCTATGTTAAATATTTCACAGATAAAAAGAACAGGAACACCATGCACGCCTTTAATCCCAGCACTTGGGAGGCAGAGGCAGGCGGTTTTCTGAGTTAGAGGCCAGCCTGGTCTACAGAGTGAGTTCCAGGACAGCCAGGGCTACACAGAGAAACCCTGTCTCGAAAAACAAAACAAAAGAACAGGAAGGTTGAGATCTCTGCCCACAGGAAAATCTTTTCAATTTTATTTGCAATTTAATATTGAAATATAAAAACATAGTGACATTTCTCTAATATCTTTCCTAAGGAAGAAATCAGAGAGAAAGTTCAACAATTCTAACCCCATGTACATTTCAATGTATCCTGAAATTAGAGGAAGTCCTATAAACAGATTTTATTAAACAAATCAGATCCAGATATACTGGAATGAACTACATCACTGAAGGCATTTTTACAAAAGGCATGAGAAAGAGTGGCTTGAATGGATAACCTTATAGGTAGACATTTTTACAAGAGAAAACAGAAATAATATTTCAATCAAAATCATTAAAGTAAGAAACAACCATCAAAAGACATGGAATTTCTATAAAATGAACATGAATACAAATACTAAAATTAGTATGGTTAAGAAAGAAAAATCAATTTGACAATTTCTAAGTTCAAGCTAAGTAACATTGCTATTGCTTGTGATTATAGATATAATTATTGTCTTATCTACTCCTATGAATGGCAGGACCATAAATGGCTGTACGTATCAACCAAGTCTAATTTCACGATCAAGAAGGCTATATCAAGTAGGCTACTTTTTTTCAGTGCTACATCAATAATTATTCCTAAAATCTTTTAAATATTAACTGCTGAAACAATGCAATTCTAGCATTTCCCCCCTAAGTCAAATTAAGTGATAGAAGTTCTGCACTGGTTCTATTAGGATGGGATAACACAATACTCTTTGTCTTTATAGCCCACCTTACATTTTCACATCCATTATTTTATACATTTCAACAACCCTATGAAGGAAAGCAAGAATTATTGTCAGTACTTCATTGATAAGGTAGAGCTTTAGGGAAATTAGGTCAACTGGTACAAAGTTCACTGCTAGAAGTACTTGAATTAAGAATAAAGCCCACAAGCTCTGACTCCATATAATTTATAGTCAACAGTGTCACACAAATGGAAATGAATTCCAAATCTCTGATTAAATTTGAATCTTAATTCTAAATCTTTAAAGTCTGTACCTTTGCCATTTCAAAATCTAATCATACTAAGAGCAAATGCAAACAGTAATGGATCTTTGAAAGATCACCTGTACATTAGCATGTTAAGAAAAAAAAAAAAAACATTACCAACAGTTCAAATACAGTAAAAACACTATAAAGCTTGCTTTCTTTAATTTACTGGATTTAACATACTACAGAATACATAATTCACTAACAGAGCAAATAACATTAGCTCTGAATTATTTATACCACATATGACTAAAGAGAAAACATAATTGTTGAAAAACCTTCACTCTTCCTAGTTTTAATCTATTCTTGGTGTTGTGTTCCAGCCTGAACTCTACTAAACAACCACAACTGACATGATTCAGGATAAAATGTCCATGAAAAGCCTATGTATTAAGTCTTGGTCCAAAGCTCTGGGAGTTGTTGACAACACTGGGAGATGGGGTCTGGTTGGACAAAGTTAGGTCAACGGGAGCAGAATCTTGAAAGTGTAATCCGACTACAGTCTCTTCCTGTCTCTTCGCTTACTGGTCACATGAAGTAAGCAGCTTATTCCTTCCCACTGTCCCACCACTGCTGTCTCACCAAAGTGCCAAACTCTCAAGTCTACTGATTATACATTGAAACCTCTTTGAAGAGTTAAAATAAACATTTCCTTGTTAGAAGTTTATATACTTCAGTTGTCCTGCCTGTGATTAAAAGCTATGATCACAATCAGCTAAAATAAGAAAATTATTAGAATTCTGTTTGTTTGTTTTTTAAACGTGAAAATAATAAGAATTCTACTATTGCTTAGACACTGACACTGTCCTCACTATCACCTGATGTTTTTAATGGAAGCAGAAGGCATGCTTACAAACCCTGCACAGAAAGAATTCCTATTCAAGAAAATATTATAATCACAATTGCTATGAACAAAAATAGAGGACTCTAGGAGATGAATTATTATAAACTACACCAATTACTAAAGAGTAAATTACTACAAGTATTTCAATACTCTATTACACACATGTACAAATAGGTCTCAATTTCATCTATACGATCCATGTGACACACCTCGAATGACCTACCTCATCCTGGACACCACTAGTAGTAGTCAACTTGCTCCCATCAGTGATTGTAATAATTATTGCTGGCTCCAAGAAAAAAGGGTTTCTTCCCTAAAATCAAAACAAAACAAAAGGGATATCAAGGCTTAAGTTCTGGCTTAACCTTTAATTACAAAACCAATCTTAGAAAAGAATGTCCACAATCCCTCTGGAATGTATACCATCTCCCTTTTCATTTTTAAAATATTTCATTGCATTTAATTTGTGTGTATGTATATACTCAAATGTCATAGAGTATGTGAGGAAGTTGGAGGACAACTTACAGAAAACGTCTGGTCTGTTCTTTCCTACTATGTGGGTCCTGAGAATCAAAGTCAGGCTCAAAAGTCAAGTATCTTTTTATTACCCACTATGCCATCTCACTAACCCAATCTCTCCTGTTAGTAAAATTTACATAATATATTATCTGCCATACATTTTAAAACATACTTTTTAGAATACATACTAATATTGTTTAGCTCACTTCTTTATATATTCTTATGTTTTTACTTTTATAGTATGTAATTTTTATTTGTGTATGTTATAAAGCATATTTTCTTTAAAAAATTTTATTACACACATTAATGTTTGGTCTGCATGCATGCATATGCATCATGTGTTTGGTTGGTGCCACAGAGGGCAAAGGAAGGCAGAACACAGTTCAGATGCCCTGAAACTGGAGTTATGGACAACTGTGAGCCACCGAAGTGAGTGCTGGGAATTGAACCCTAATCTGACAGACCAGCAAATGTTCTTAACAACTGAGCCATTTCTATAGTCCCAATATTTAATTTCTTAAACAATATCCTTATAGCTGAAGTCTAGTAATTTGAATTTTTGAAGGCTATCACAAACCAGTAATAATCACCTCTTAGTCTTTTGCCTAAAATCAAGTGCGGTACAAACTGGAATAATCAAGACAGTACTCTAGGAATACGGTGATACACACCTGTGATCCCAGCATGTGGAAAACTATGCGTTTGAAGCTAGCTGTCTCAAAATACAAAATAGCAGTCTAAAAGCTAGGTGCAATGGTACACAACTCAAGTTCTAGCACTAAGGAACTGAATAGAAAGGGACAGTCGTTGTCTTGCTTCCCCTGTCCCCTGACTTGGGGGTGGGAGAAAAGTGACAGTATTTTAAAGAAAGACAGTCTTGAAGAAGAAAGCAAGATGGTCAATGACCATGATCAGAATCTAGCCCATAATCACAATGTCTCAGCAAGTGACTAGTACATGGATAGAACTACAGAAACTAATTTCACAGTATTATTAAGGGTATCTTCAGATTAGCAAAAACTAGCAGAAGTCTAAGATAAGGAGATAAATTTAAGGATGACTACACCTCAAGTAAACGCTTGGAAAAGGACGTATAAAAACAATGATAGCCAAGAAACAAAATGACATGCTGATTTCAAAGGCTCTCTATAAGATGAATCTTTCGGTGTCTTCCATTCAAATCCTGATCTAGCACAATGTTACAATGATAATTCAAGGTAATAAGTTTTGGGAAAGACAAACATAACCTTGCCTTTTACATACAAATGGTTCCCAGTTGAGAACTAAGCACATTCAATATTAACCCTTTAATTTTTTATTACCTTCTTTTTTTGTTGTCATTGTTAATTTGGGGGTAAAGGAGACACATGCCACAGCATACAAGTGTAAGTCAGAGAACAACTTTAGGAGTCCATTCTCTCCTTCCACGACCTGTTATTAGACTTCATGACAAGTACCTTTACTACTGAACCAGCCCTCCACATTAACTCTTTAAAAAAAAAAAAAAAAAAAAAAAAGACGGACTGTGGAGATGGTTCAGGCAGTAAAGTGGCTGTCACACAGCATGAGGACCTAAGTTTAGATCTCAGTACCCAAGTAAAAACCCAGGCACAATGGCACACAACTGTAAACCCAACCACAACAAGAGGGACTGAAGACAAACAGATCTCTAAAACTCACTGACCAGACCTCTAAGGCTCTCCAAGTATTTACTTGAGGTGGATTTCACTAGCTGAAATCAATGTGCTCCAGCTTCAATGAAACCATGTCTCAAACAAATAAGGAACATCTAACAATAACCAATGGCCTCCACACATGCACACATGTACACACACCACACACTCATACAATGAAGAATAAACAGGAAGACAAAATATAGAAATTTCAAGTAGGTAAAACTGGTTTGAAACTGCAGACGCTTATACATAGCATATACTTAGTCTCCACAACTCAAGAGACTGAATTCAAGGCTAGCCTAAGCAACATAGTAAGATCTCCATCTCAAAAAAGAAGGGAAATTCAAAGACATTTAAACTCTCTATTGTCGGTAGCAAAAATTGAATGAAGTTTACTGGATCTGACATAGTATATGACAAAGTTTAGTGATTATAAAAATCACTTGGAGATCTTGGTAAAATATAGTTGTTCATTCAGTGTTTTCATCAAGTCTGGGAGATGCTAATGTCCACAGACCACACCTCAAATAGTAAGGTAATGAAAGGGTTATATGCATAAACATCAGTTTTTTTCTCTTCCTTCTCATTTACTACTCTCAGTTCCTGTCATATTATAGCACATACTATCTACTGAATAAAATTTACAATTACAGTAATTATATGTTTAAAAATCTAATCATCATAAAGGAGGAAGATCTACTAGGTTAAGTATTTTGATCAAGTCATGCAAACTTGTAAGCAGCACATGTTTATCATATTGATACCAAAGAAAAAAACAGTTCTAAAAAGTGAAATCTTCTGTTGGTTAGCACCACCTTTGCAGAGTTCTAGTACGTACATTTAAAAAAAGCTATTAAGTAGTGTTCACACCTGTAATTCCAACACTGAGGAAACAAAACAAGATGATCCCTTGGGCTTGCTGGGCAGAATAGGTGAGAATAGGTGAGCTCTGTTCCAAAGAAATAAGGTTGAGAAGTAATCGAGGAATGACACTGACCTCTGATCTCCACATCCACACCCCAAATTTCATACACACGAAGAGGCAGAGACATGTAGAAGGACTGAGACAGAGAAACACAAATAGAGAGACTGATTCTAAATATACAACAGCATTAAAATGTGTCAAGATCCCTACAGAATGGAAACAATCACCAGTGCCTCTTCACATTAAAGAGAACACATTTTTGGGAACCATTTCACTACACGGCTTCTTGTACCAGTTATATAGGAAAGTCGATCCTCAACCCTAAAAAGTTCAGATCTTCTCACGAAACCACATATTGGAAATGTCCATTTCCACCTATGTTTTGTCTCTCTCTAGTAAAATACTTGTTATACTCCTTGTTTAAAACCTATCCAATGAGCTGGGCGGTGGTGGCACACGCCTTTACTCCAGCACTTGGGAGGCAGAGGCAGGTGGATTTCTGAGTTCGAGGCAGCCTGGTCTACAGAGTGAGTTCCAGGACAGCCAGAGAAACCCTGTCTCAAAAAAACAAAAGAAAAACAAAACAAAACCCTATCCAATGCCTACTCATTTTTTTTTGTTTGTTTTTTGTTTTTTGAGACAGGGTTTCTCTGTGTAGCCCTGGCTGTCCTGGAACTCACTCTGTATACCAGGCTGGCCTCGAACTCAGAAATCTGCCTGCCTCTGCCTCCCAAGTGCTGGGATTAAAGGTGTGTGCCACCACCGCCCAGCATGCCTACTCATTTTTAAATCTCTGTTCTTCCATAAAGTCTTCCTACTAAGGCCTTCCTTCAGTAGCCAAATCTTTCATTTCACAAACTCTAATAGTAAAAATGTTCAAGCTTTATATAAACATTCCTTCAAATAAACATGGGGTTTTCAGTGGTTTTATAGAGCATATTTAAAGTCAGACAGTTACATATCAGTGGAACCCCTGAGGTAGTAGCTTTGAACCCACAGAATGTATCAGGGGCAGACTGAACAAACCTAACAAGAAGCTGTCTAAGAATGGGAGAGAATGCGCTTAATCCTGTGGAAACTTGATGCCCCAGGGAAGAGGGAAGCTAGTGGGGGTGAGATGGGAGTGGGTGGCTGGGTAAGGGAGCACCCTTGAGGGGCTTGGGGGAGGGGTGAAAACTCAGTGAGAGGTGATCAGGAAGGGGCACAACTTTTGGAATGTAAATAAATAAAAGAAAAAAAAAAGAATTACTAATGCTTGACTTTGTGAAAAGCTAACTTAAGGAACAAATGGTAAGTCTAATTTAATAATTTAAAAAGAATTTGGGTCTTACATTTAAACTGTATTCTGAAGTTTGAAAAATGACTAAAAATTGGTTTTGGTAATTCCTAAAAAGTAGTAGCAGGCAAACAGGATTTATACTGGTACAGAAAGAGAAATGAAGATATGAGGATAATTCTACTGAAGAAATAATAGTAGTATGGATAAAAAAAAAAACCCTAATATATCAATTGTATTACAGAGACTAGGTAAAATTAATGTGGAAAAATTAATGCAGCAACATGTTTGATGATAAACAAGTAAAATAAATACAAAGATATAAACATATTTTCAAAGTCAGGTAAAGATAGAACAAAACTCAATTTGCCTCACCCAGATCTGTCTAGCCTGTCCTCAAGTTTAATGATCTCCTTAGTTTCTCACTACCAGAGTCATATGCTACCTTGGTAAAAGCCTGGCTAATTGTTGTTTTTCTTTCTTCCTTTTTTAAGTTCACTCTGTATTAGAGTGTTTTGCTTGCACAAACTTCTGTACACCACATGTGTGCCTGATCTGAGGGTGTCAGATGCCCTGGGACTAAAGTTACATACAGATGGTTGTGAGCTGCCATGTAGGTGCTGAGAATTGACCAGATCCTCTGAAAGAACAGACAGTGCTCTCTCATCAGACCATCTTTCTTTCTCTAGCCTCATAAATCATTTCTTGAACTCAGCAATCAAATTCAATTTTAAATACTCTAACAAGCAGACCTTGACTGTATGTCAAAATAGGAAGATTCTGGTTATTTCTCTTTAAACATCCATGTCACAATCAGGCCCTCAAAAGAATAAATTTACACACATTACTGTCTTTAAAAACAAAAACACAGGAGTCCTGGAGAGACAACTCAGTTAGGAGCACTGGCTGCTCTTCCATAGGACCTTGGTTTAATTCCCAGTACCCAGAAGGAGGCTAACAGCCATAACTCATTTCAAGGAACTCAACACTCTCTTCCCACCAACAAAGGCACCAGGCACACATGTGATGCAGACACACACATATCTCAAAAACCTATACACATAAAATATTTTTTACTTTTTTAAATTAAAAATTTAAAAATAAAAACATGGAATTCTGCAACAGCTCTATATATAATGAACAACTAATCAATATGTTACAGATCACAAAAATTAGTAACAAAGCTTTTCATTTTTGAAAGAAAAAATTTTACAACATGGGTATTATTTCTCATATGCTAGGGCTTAAGAGTAAATCTTAACTGTGTAAGACAAGGTTAGTTTCAAAGCCTTTTTTTTTTTTTTTTTTTTTTTAGTTTTCCGAGACAGGGTTTCTCTGTGTAGCCCTGGCTGTCCTGGAACTCACTCTGTAGACCAGGCTGGCCTCGAACTCAGAAATCCGCCTGCCTCTGCCTCCCAAGTGCTGGGATTAAAGGCATGGGCAACCACTGCCCGGTATTTCAAAGCTTTTTAAACCTTTTTTTTAATGGAGTTTTTAGTCTTAAAGTTCCAAAATACCCTAGGAAGATTTTATGTTTTCTAAAATCTAATAAGGTTCAACAGCTTTAAGACTAAGAAAATGTTTTAACAAACCATCATTTTGTCATTCATCAATCATAAAGTATATTAGCTAACAAGTTCACAAAGATCTTTGCTCACATACTTAAAACTAGCAATCAAGTTTTATAGAAAACGCAGCCCTTCTAGGGCCCTTGTTAAGCACATACTATATTGGGGAAGTCAAAACAGATAGGAAAGATTCCATAGTTTTTAAAGGTACACATTAGTGAAAGTGTGTAAAGATTAGAAAAAAAAAATTTTTTTTTCATTATCAGGTCATTAAGCTGACCAACTTAAGAGGTCTTTTCCACATTAAACAGTATGTCAATATATAAGTAATTAAATTTCAAACAGTATATACCAAAAATACCCTTCATATGAAAAGAAAGCATAGCTTTATCCTACTAATAGCTTTTTCCACTACAAAAAGGGAATAGCTTACTCTTGAACTCCTAATCTACCCCAAGCTAACCATCACCAATGTGAGTCTAAAATATAGTCCTAGAAAAAGACTGATGTGAAATTCCTCAAAGACTGAAGATGCTTCTTATTTTGAAATTCACAAGTGTGTTTGCATATGTCTGTTCCCTACAGCAAAATCTATGACTTCAGCAGGAAGTAATGGACACTTCCCATGAGCAGGGGCAAACAGTATGCAGGGATTCTAGGTCTGGTCAGTTTCACAATAGAAAGCTTTTATCCTGCTAAGTGTTTTCCTTAACAATGATCATGATCCTTATCAACTGAGTTCCTACCATATGCTGGGTAGTTATTTTGCTAGATTAGGTTGATTAACAAACATTATTTCTAATCCTTACAAACCTTTCAAAATTGGTACTTTCATCACTTTGTGTATGAGAAATTTGAAGATCAGAGAGATTAAAGGACTAGTCAAAACATAAGCTCATAAGTGGGAGAGACCAGCATATACACTTTACAAAGGAAGTTGGAGATTTGTTGTTTATTTCGGTTTTTGCTTTTCTTTATCACCACAAGGTTCTAGGGAGATAAGTACGATTAAAAGCAAACCTAGCTTCCCATTCCCATTACTTCAGTTTTTAAAATCAAAAAGGAAATTTACAAAATAGATTATTTTACAGTAATAAAGTGGGTTGCACATCACTCAACATTCATAGCAGTCATCTACGGTGAGCTCTTCTATTAAATTTTCCTGGTAGACAGACAAGATTAGAGGCTACAGGACCTGCCAGGGACTCACCAGTGTGGTGGATCGCCTTTAGTCACATTTTTCTGACTTACGACAGGAGGCGTAAGTATTTTCAAAACTATCTTAGACAAAAAGAAACTATGACAGTTACCTAACCACAAAGCTTCCATGGAAGTTACTATTGTAAGCCCTGTTACTGTCTAGCTCAAATTAAAAGATCGGCTAATTAACTGACAAGTTATTAGCCATATGTTAACTACCTAAATCAGGAAGCGTTAAAATGTGGAAACAAAAATCCTATTTTTTAATATATATAATTAATATATATAGGATTATATATATATATTATATATTAAATATATAAAAGAACCTTGGTCTTGGTGTCAGTCAGATGGCTCAGCAGATAAACACACAGGTACACAAAATTATAAAATTTATATTAATATAACCTTGTCCTTAAAATGTCATAAAATCCTATCAATATCCTTTTTTCCAAACTGGAAAAAATTTAATTAAAGCTAGTAAGGTAACACATAATACTTAGATGAAATGTTACATAAAAGGTTAAATGAAACAGCTAAATGAAATGAAATGCTATTTTCAAACAAGGAATTGTAAGACTTGTATTATTCACAGACAGAAAAACAAAAATACAGAAAAATCTGCTGTTATATCTTCACTCTTTTAAATAAGATTCTTTAAATTACTATAAGATATATAACTATTTCAAATCAACTGTGATCTTTTGAAATGTTCTGTTTCAAAAATGGTAATAAATTAAGCATTTTAACTTTTCAGGGCCTTTCTTCTATAAATTTAAGAAGATACACTAAACAAAATGAAAAGTCGCCAGAATTCTGTTCAAGAGTATATAAAAATTCAGTAACCTTCATTAAAAAACTTAGAGTAGAAAATATAATTAGAGAAACAAAGCAGAGGTGGAGGGTAGAGCTCAATAGAGGCTTTCCTAGCATGCATAAAGCTTGTGCTCAATCCCAAGGACCACACACACCTTCATGGTGGAACACAGCACTCAGGAAGTGGAGGCAGAAGGATCAAGAGTTCAACAGCAGGGCTGAGATGAGTCAGTAGTTAACAGTACTTGCTGTTCCTGCAGAGGCCCCAGGATTCACAACTATCCTTCAGTGCTAGAGGAACCAAAGCCAAGGTACCAGGCACAAATGCAGTACACAGATACACATATAGGCACTAGCAAATATGCAAGAGATAAGTAATTCTTTTGTAAGGAAGTTCAAGATCATCCTTGGCTACATAGTGAATTAAGGCCAGCCTGAGATAATTAAGACCTTGACTACATCAAAGGAGGAGTTGGGGAGGGGTGTAAGATGACTCAGCATGTACATGCTAGCAAGCCAACTGAATTGAATTCAATCCATTGGGACTTCATAGTGGAAGAACAAAACTGATTCCTGCAAAATTTCCCTCTAACCTCCAAAGGTCTATGTTGTCCCCCAATAAATACGTAAATGTGATTTTTAAAGCTATAGAAACAAAGAAAAGCAAAACAAACCAAAAATTCTTCTGTATTTGGTTTATAATCAGTAAAACATGAATTACATGAATTGAATTCAGCTAACAGAAATAGTTCAGATAAGGAAATCAATTTTTAAAAATGAAAGAAATAGGGTCATTGTATGAGCATTTGTCATGTAAAGAAAACAGCTAAAATTAAAAAAACCTATTAAGATATTTTAGTTATAAATGTCAAATTATCATGGCTGAAAAATAATTTTAAATTTCAAACTACAAACTATGGCAATGATAATGGCACAACTTCTTAAAGAACCTATAACATAAACAAGGCTAAACAATTTTTAGTTGTTTCTGACCAAAAATTACCTTATATCAACTCAACATACTGGGTCAGTAGAAGCCTCAACTGTATCAAATTTCTTGCCTCTTGTATTTAAGACATCACAGACAATTAAAAACACAAAGATGTTCTTTGGATACCATTTTGCTATTTTTCTTCTAAATGCCAAATTCATGCAATTTTTTGAGTGTTTCGAAAACAGACTTACAGTATTAAAAAATACTGTAACAAGTTTTTTGGGAAGAAAACATATGCTCCTAAAAGCTCTTTATAAATCAGACCCATAGAAAACAAAAACTCCAAGGACAATATGGTTTCTGTCACATCTCTGACCTGTCAGCTAAACTCATACCCAGGTTTTGTTCAGTATACTGCTTTTAAAATGTCTTCCCAATACTTAACCCAGTTTCCATTCAATGTATTTCTTTAATAATACAATCTCATAGTAACCAACTACCATTAAGACAACTTTGACAAAGTTATATTAATTTTTCTCTCACATCTGCTTTCCTAGGATGAAATACAAAATTCAAGGGAAAAAAATCTCAACATGCTATTAGGTTTCAAACCATGTAATAATAGAACCCAACATTGAAGCTCACTGGATTTTTATAATTGTAATTCCAAACAAAGGAGAAAAAAACAAAACAGGAAACTAGAGGTAAATTACTGCACATCTTTACTTTGGGTTTTGTTCTTGCTTCTGAGGCAGTGTGTCTCAATGGGCAGACCAGACTGGCCTTCTCGCCTCTGTTGCAATTTAAGTCTGGCTTGTGCTACCAAGCCCATTTTACTGCGTATTTTTAAAGTTTGTTTTGTCCCTAACTAAACATTCCATAGACATTTTAGACATATATCAGATTTAAACCTCTCATTCATTCTGTAACATGGGTATAATGAGTTCATAGCTGCTTATTCAGAATAAGCAGCAGAAACTGGGTAATAATGTCATTTCTTAGTCTTACACAGTGATTTAATGACAAAGTCAACATTGGGCATTCCATTTCCAGTTATTGCTCTTCTCTAAAACAACACATACAGGTGGAGAAAAAATTAAGTGTAGAGTCCTCTCTCATTACTAATTATTTAAAAATGCTTTTGAAAAAGACTTGCCAAGACTACCCAATAGTGCTGAAGCAACTGGACAGCAATATACAAAAGTAAAGTGGGATCTTTTATATATACTATATATAATAATCAAAATAAATAAAAGGCCTAAATGTGTTCTAAAACTATAAAAGAAATGCTTCAATAATGCTAGAGTAACCAAACCTTTATCAACATGAAAAGCACAGGAAAAGTTAATAAACTCAACTACATAAAAATAAGTTTTATACACCAAAGGACACAATCAACAGTGTAAAAGCATAACCTATACAATGACAGAAGATGTGAGTTATCTGATAAAGGAGTTAATAACCAAAACATTTAAAAAAAAATCCAAAGACCAAGAATGTAACTCAATGGCAGAGTACTTGAATAGGGTGTGTGTGACTATAATTCATCTCCCAATACTTTAAACAACACACACACACACAAATAAATAATAAACAAAAACTTGTGTGTATTTGCATCAAGTCCATGTTTAGCATGACTTTAAATACATCTATCCAAAGACTGTATCTAAACCGCTAACCAGCACATGAGAAGATGCTCAAGATAATGATCAAAAATGCAAATCAAAACAGTAATAGCATCTTCTCCCATCCATTAAGATGGCTAAGGAGGGTTACTGGAGTTTGGGTGGGTCAGGCAGAGTAATCAATCATTTGCGCGAGAAATGTAAAATGGTGGATTACTATGGAAAGTATGGAGATCTCAAAAAAATAAGATTTACTGGCTTTTTTTCTCCTCTTTTGGGAGTTTTGAGACAGAGTTTCTGCATGTAAGAGCCCTGGCTGACCTGGAACTTGCTCAGTAGACCAGGCTGGCCTCGAACTCACAGATAATACACCTACCTCTGCCTCCTGAGTACTAGGATTAAAGGTATGTACAACCACTTCTGGCTAGATTTACTCTTCTCTCAATGTGTATATGCAAAAGAATTGAAAGCAGAGTCTTAAAGAGATACTTATCTATGTACATTAATTACAGTATTATTCCTAACAGTCAAGACAATTCTGAGAAAAATTCTGTATGTTACAGTGTGGATGAACCTTAAGGATTGGGCAAATAATCCTTAGCCATAAGACAAACACACTCTTATCCCAAGCATCCACAAATAGCTGGCTCCTGGTCTTCCCCAAAGAACCAAAATCCAGATTCTCAAGTACTTTATATAAAACAGGATACTTATCTATAACCTACACCCATGTCTTATGTACTTTTTACATCAATTCTGTTATTTAAAAAACCTAATGCAATCTTACTGCTATGTAAAGAGTTGTATTTAGTGAACGCAACATGGAAGCATGTCCAGTACAGATGCAGGATTTGTTCGGATATTTCTAATCTGTGCTTGTCTGGATTAGCAAATCCACAGATGGAGGGTCCAACTTTATTTATGTGATAACACTTATAAGAGTATGTATACGCAGCCAGGCAGTGGTGGCGCACACCTTTAATCCCAGCACTTGGGAGGCAGAGGCAGGCGGATTTCTGAGTTCGAGGCCAGCCTGGTCTACAGAGTGAGTTCCAGGACAGCCAGGGCTGAGAAACCCTGTCTCGAAAAACAAAACAAAACAAAAAAGAGGTATACACAGTAGTCTAGCAAAAACAAAAACAAAACCACACAAAATAGAAAAAGGATCCTGAAGGGAATATAAGCAATGAAGGTTATTAATAAGTTTTAATTTTGTGAGATGAAAAAGTTCTAGACATTGCTTACACAACACTGCAAGTGTACCTAGAACTATATAGATCTACACACTTAGAAATGAAGAAGGTAGGAAATTTGTTTTGTACACTCTTTAAAAATAAAAATAAGGATTTTTGGGATAGCAAGATGATTCTGTAGAAAAAGGTATCCACCACAAAACCTTAGACCTGTGCTTGAACCTCGGATAAGTATGGTGGAAGACAAAACCAAGTGCCACAGGCTATCCTTACTTCACATATGCACTGTGGCATACTATCCCTCATCGCACACAAATGTCATTGAATTTTTAAAACAAAACTTATTTTGTTAACTTAAGGGCTTAATTTTTTTTTTAATAGGAAACAAGAGTGTAGCTCTGTGGTAGACTCTTTGTCTAACATGCACAAGGTTGTGGGTTTCATACTCAACATCCACAAAAATTAACTCTCCACTATTATTTCAGGTTACATTTCAGCAGTGTAGTACAGACAGTATACACACAAGCGTAATGCTCTATTTCCATTTTAAAGGGTTATCTATACATACATATATATAATATAATAAATATCTATAGCTTAATAAATAAGTGAAAAACTTGTTGATAATCATCTAAGGCTAAAATAAATAACCAAAAACTCAAATAGGAAATCAACATTTCACCACCTTTACTAATTAACATTAAAGGAAAGCCTGACCAGGTATGGTGGTGGAGAAGCAGGCAGAGTTCTTTGTCTTCAAGACCAGCCAATCTACATAGTGAGTTCCAGGCCAGCGATGGCTACACACTGAGACCAGCTCGAAACAACAGGATCATCCTACTCATCTCACAACAAAGCCATCATTTTCAAATGGGGTAACTGCTCCCACTTAAAATCCTCAAAGCACTAATTATTTTTCTTTTTAAAATATGCAGTAGGTCAGGCATCATTCTAAACAATCCAATCAGTGCTATTATATTGGTGGATGGGGGAAGAGTGAGGCCAGTGAGAAAAATCAGAATGCATAGGCCACTGTCAGATTCAGCAGGCAAGCCTAACTTAAAAAACAAACAAACAAAAAATGTTGCAAACACTGAAAAACAAAAACACAGAATATAAAAACACCAATTTATGTAATAACACGTTCAATCTGTCCACATTCTTAATCATTATCAACTTGAGCTTATTTTCAGCCTCAACATCATCTCAAACTGTTAACATGTACTACTTTTAAAGGGAGGCTACCACTGATTATAGATACCATAGCAAACACCAGCAAATGGTATTAATTATCAAGTATTTAAAAGGACTTCTATATAGAAGTACAATTGTTAGAGGAATAGTCAAGGTGTTTGAGAAAACTATTCAATAATCCTTTTTGCTCAGCTATTTTTTAACCTTACAACTCTGAGTATTCTGTCTAATTAAGCATACTAAGTTGGGAGCTAGAGAAGACTCAGCAGTTATGGAACACGACTGTTTGTCCAGAGGTCCTGAGTTCAATTCCCAGCACCCATAGGGTGGCTCATGACCATCTAATAAAGGGATTTGATGCTCTCTTCTGGCATGCAGGTATACATGCAGCAGAGCACTCATATACTTAAAATAATTTTTTAAAAAGAGTACTAAGTTAATAAATGCAATACAGAAATCTGTGTTCTTGCAATTGATTATATGAAATCACCTACATGTCTGTATGTCTATGAAAAGGGTTACTGATGTAAATATATATAATATGTATAGTTATCCCATATTTAAGAAAATAATTTGGAACTATATTAAGTTGTATACTCTGTAAAAGTAACATGCTGTCCTCCAGCTAACCCACCTTCTCTCAAAGTATTGAGAATATATCCAGTATTCCTATTATTCAGCATGAAATGCTTACATAAAAAAATACTAATGTACAGAATAAACCTCTCCTACAAGTTCTTTTCCAAATATCCAAACAATATTTAATATTAAATGATTTCAATCACCAGAATTCTGATAATGGGAAATATCAAATATTTAAATAAACAAAAATGGTTCTATGATGAAAAAATCCAGAAGTATGTTTTCTTCTAAGTCGACTTTACTCAAATAAAAATTTCTATTTATTTAGAAATTATAGCTTCTGAAATTATTTTTATGCTAGTTTCATTATGCAGAAGTTCAGGGTATAAGTAAAAAGCATTAATATCTCCTCTTGAATCCTAGCTGACTCACTGAAATAACTAAGAGGCATCATCCTTCCTTGTTGTCTGGACAGTAAGAACATCACAATCTCCAGGTTTTGGTTTTTTTTTTCTGTTGGTCAGCGTGATAAAGCACAGAAGTTCTCCCTTCAGCCTTACACTTCCTACAAGAATAAGTATGCAAATGTCCTAGATCTCTCCGTGTAAACAATTCTCCTAAAGGACTTTATGCCATGTTTTAAAAGTAGGAGGTGGATTCATCTAAATGGTCTTTCCTCTTATGACACAGAAAAACAGGAAATTAATAGTTCTATAACACACGAACCTGACAACAGAATGAAGGAATTAAATAGCAAGTTTCAAAGGTGTCTTTGAACTTAGTAAGTCAGAATTAAAATTTTAAATGATAAAAGACAGTATCACTACATACAACAAAGGGGGGGAAGCTTTTACAAAAACTGACCAACAAGTGGCAAAGAATTATAAAATAAAGCAACAAAAAAATAATGTGTTAAGATGGTTACCTACTCAAATGATGGAAATTATTGTCAGAGAATCTTATTTGTAATGCATACTTAAAATGCTGTAAGAACTAAATTCAACCATTTCTAAAGATGTTTAAGAATTATCCCCAATTGAGGCATATAGCTTGGTCACAGGAAAATTTCTTTAAATTGTTCAAAATTCATGAGAACTGTGTATTATGGAACTTGGGGAAAGTGTATAACATATATTCCTAAATACAGCATTACGGTAATAGTGCTTTGCATACTGAAATCCTCAGGTTTGATATTATTCCTTGTGTATACCACTGCATATTCTTTGGTATCTTGTATTTCAAGGATAGCAATACAATAAGTTATCAACATTGTGGTCAATGACTGTGTGACTTAAAGCTCTTGTCCCATCCTCACAGATGAAAAAAAGAAAAAAAGGACTTTTGGGGAGCTTCAGGAAGACAGGCAAGCTTTCATGTTTTCCAGAAAACATCTTCCTAAGGGTTTGGAATTCTTAAACTTTGGAAATTCTGAATCTGCCATTTATTTCAAGCTTCGTACAGAATGTAGTTAACCAGTTACTGCACACTACTGAAAACTCTTGCGTTTCTGAGTATACAATCTAGGTTACGCTAACCCCTTATCTAACAATCATTTCTTCCAACATCTTTCTAATATAGAAGCAACTACGAAGTCAACTAATGGCTGTGACCCATTCAATAGTTGCATTATGTGCCTACTGTGTATATTGAGACAGGATCTCTTCCCTTTTATGTTTTTTTTTTTTTTTTTTTAATAAACTTTGAGGGTTTAAAATGTGTCAACTTTCTAGCCAAGAACTAGATTTGAATTCTGAATGCAAATACATTTAAATGGGGACTGGGAGACATAAGAACATACACCTTAGGTGTTTTGAACTGTGTGCACTGTTTTTCAATCTCAAATGTTTTATACTTGCATTCCATGGTACATACTTTTGGACTGGATTGTGGTTTTGTACACAAAAATAAAAACAACTCTTTTCTACCTTAGTATTCAACCTACCTGCCCATAGTTGTCTATGCCAGTTACTAATCTATTTAAATTTAACAAATCAAAAGCTGTCCTTAGGGATTGGCCAAGAGTCGTAAGTCCTTCTGCCTGAAGGTTTTTCAGTTCATTCATAAACGTTGCATGGTTTTCTTTCCATCCAGCCTGAAAAGAAAGATGTAAGATATTTTTTTTTATCGTTTGAAGTCATGTACACACATGGACACCGATTATAATGTGATGTCCACCAAGTAGGTATTCCATTTCAGGTTTGCATATTTAACTTCACTTGCTTGATATGGCTTGGGGAATGTGTTATAACTGTTGTCTCTGGTGAGGAAACTCTTCCAAAGGTGGCCAAGAATGAACCTGCTTGCCCTACACCTTTTGTTAAGTAACAACTGTCTTAATACTTTAATAACTTCACTGGGAAATTTGCTAACATAACATCCTCCAAATTGTGTGCAAGGGGTGGGTGTTGCAAAGGTGCTAGTGGAAGGCAGATGGCAGCAGGACTTCTTAAGTTGACCACAGCTGTCCCACCGATCGGTGGCCTTCCTAGTTCCACTCTGTGATGACCAAGTCTCGAAGGCCCCCCTCCTGGCTTCCCTGCCAGCTTGGCTGATTCCCTTTTAATGCAAACCCGGGCTAGGCAAGGCTGGGCCCCGCTGTCACTCGGGCTAACTTGAATAAATATCCCCCACAGTTCATTGCTGCCGCTCACGCCGCGGAGGGGAAATGTCGGCCATGTTGATCGTAGCGCCTCCGCCGCCAGGCCGAGCAGGACCCAGAGGGGACGGCGGTGGGCCAGAAACTGCCACTGCGCTGGCGCTCACGAGCTGGGGAGGGGTGGGAGGCCTCGGGGAAGGGACCTGGAGGCGGGAGCGGCGGTGGGGGAGGGGAGCATAATGAAGAGGGGGCGGGGAGGGCGAGCTAGGAAGGAGCAGGGAAGGGAGGGGAGGGCGAGGGCTGTTACCTTGATAGCATAGGGCGGCTCTTCGAAAGTGACCAGCATATACCTGTCTCCTCTGCTGGCAGGGTCCCGGGCACGGAGCTGCGGGGCCAGGGTGGGGACGGGAGGGAGAGAGGGAAGCACAGAGGCGAGGTTACCAGTCGCAGAAGGGTCGCTGGCCGCCCCCACAGTACCGCACACGCAGGGCCGTCCCTCCGCCGCCCCCCGCACCCACAGCAGCCCCACATGGGCCAGGCCCAGCAGGGGCCCGCTCCCAGCGCCCTCCCGCCCGCTCGCCCGCCCGCGCGGTGGGGGAGGGGTCCCCGCGCCCGCGGAGCCCGCAGTAGACCCACTGCCCCCCGCCCTGCCCCCCGCGGGCCACCGGGTCTGGGTCGCCACCGGGGCTCGGTCAGTCGGTACCTTCATGAAGGTCTCTACCGCGCCTTTGGCCGTGTCCAGGTAGGTGGTGCCCAGATGGCTGCGCTGGTTCATAGAGGCAGACGTGTCTATCAGGAACAGTAAGATGGGCATAGTGCTGGCCGGGGACACCGGGGCCCGAGGTGGTGAAGAGATGGCAGAGGTGGAGGCACCGGCGGCGGCGGCGGCAACCGCCGATACGCGGGGCGGGGAACGCGGCCCCCGGGAGGAAAACACCGGCTATGGGGAGTTTCTCCCCGATAGTTGAGAGGAAACTCCCCAGCCCAGGTCCTCCCGGCCGTACTCCTGCCTCCGGCCTGCCTGCCCGCTGGGGCGGCCGCGCGGCCGTCTGTCCGTCCGTCCCCCCCGGCCTGGGGGTCCCGTCCCCACTCCCGGACCCTGTGTGTGTCCCCGCGGGAGACGGGCCCAGTTCCCCACCCCACCCCCAGTGCAGGGAGTGGGGACCAGGGATCTGGCGAAGAGGGGAGTGGGCTGAGGGGAGATTGGCCCTGGGGCTGTTGAGAGAAGTTTGAGAGACTCCCTCCGCACCCCAGCGGTGTCACCACTTTCTCAGCCCCTCTCGCTACTGAAGCGCTTTTCTCTCTCACACTCCGGTTTTAACTCGGGCAGGGGCTACGTAGGCTCCGCCCCTGACACGTACTCGGGTCATGTGATCCGCAGAGCCACTGCGCTATTGGCTGGTCCTTAGAGCCTCATTAGCATATTCAAACAGCTCAGGGGCGGGGGAAGCCTGCAGGCGGACTGAGAGGACAGTTATTGAGCACGCGCGGAGGCGGGGCGGCGGGTGCACGCTAGAGCCAGCGCAAGGGGCGGCGGGCGGCCCGAGGCCCGCAGCTGGGAGGCGGGCTCCGGGAAGGGGCGGGGACAGGCCGCGGAAGCACCGCGGGTTGGGGCGGGGACTGCGTCGGCGCGCGTAGGGCGGCAGTGGCCGTAGGCGTGTGTGTCACGGTGGCCGGCCTTTCGGCTGTGCACGGTGACAGGGTCGGGAGAAGGGAAGTGGAAGCCGCCCCCAACCTGTGGGTGAGGGCTCTGCGTCGTGATTGAGAGTGCAGGGCTGAGAAGGGTGAACTGACGAAGGAGAAGGGACCGCGCAGGCCCACGCGGCGGCAGCAGGCCCGGCCTTGGGGCGGCCCGGGGGGAGGGGAAGTGAGAGGTTGTTTATGACCTGGTATTAATCCTGGCCAGTCATTCGGCTCCGGCTGTAGCCGGTCAGAGGATCCACCGAAAAGGAAGCCAGCCCTGGAGTGCCTCACCCAACCCTGCAAACGCGAAGCGGAACTTAAATGTGGACTAGTAAAGCAATCGTCCTCTCCAACCTAGTTCCCTCTTCAAATCGTGTTAAGACACTAGACTATATTAAGAAATAAGTTGCTTCCAAATCCTAGTCCACTGCCGTCGTTTTAAAAGTGAAAAGGGATGGTCACGTTGCGCAGGTGACCCAGAGAATAGATAGGTTCCTGGGAAACCCGCCTTTCAGTATTTGCCAGTATTGTGTCTATCGGAAAACATTCTCAGCCCCTGTCACATTACCTCAAGTCTTCAATCTGCACCTGCAAGTCCGGAGAATTGTTCTCAAATGCAGTTGGGGAACTGCAAGACGTGCCGCCTGAAATAGTTGAATTTGGAACACTGAGGCCTTGTAAGACTAGGTATTCGTAGGGCCTCTCCCACTGGCCCTGCATTTCCGGATTTTCTCTATGCTGAAATGCTGGCCTGCTGGGCATCTGAAGTAGCATGCTTGTGGCACTTTTTTTTAAGTCAGGCTTTGTTGTTTAGACTTTTCCTAATATTTCAAAAACAAAAAAGCCTCTGAATGTTTTTTAACAATAAATAGAAGCATACTGTTCTATGGGAGTGGACCATATAGAGGCATGAGTTTACTAGAGAGGAAGCCTGTAACTGATTAAACAACACGCAGTTTACTAGGGAGTAAGCCTATAACTGATTAAATAACACGCAGTATATGCTGCAGGCTAGTTATGTCTAGGGCTGGTGGAAATTAATATGTGAAGTGTGGTCCCTGTCTTCAAAGAATTTGCAGTATTCTAAGAAAATTATAAAAACTTTGAAAATCAGAAAATGATTACTGTAATTCGGGGAAAAACAATCCCTTAAGTTGTGGGTGATAGGAATAGTTTCCAAGGTTTGTGTTTACTGCTTCTTAAGACTCCAGATCTCAAGATGACCCTAATCAGAGCTCAGTGACAATACAAAAGTTGTTTTCCCAGCTCTGGTGTTTTTCTTTCCATGTCAGTGCATAATTTTTTAGAGAATTAGTCTCATTTTTTACTAGGGCCTCTCAGTGTGTATGAGCACGGTCTGTCTGAAAACAGGCCATAATAATGTCTACTTCCTGAGTATTGTGGAATCGTATGAGTCCAGGATGAGTTAAAGAAGCAGCAGCTGCTAGTGAAAAGGAAGAAGAGAAAAAAAATCAGGGCACTAAAAATGTGAGGAAAGATAGAGCAGCTTTGCTGATAGTCACAGCCAGACTGAGGTACCAGCCAGCAAGGTCATCAGGCCCAGATAGCAGAATGCCTTTAGTCCAGAGAAAGAAATTCCCTCCTCCATATTAGATCAGTTCTGATGGCAGGGAGGGAGGCTAAACCAAAACCATGTTTGAAGGAAATCAAATGAGTCTGCTGATGTAACATACTCCAGTAATCACTGTACCTTTTAGTTATTTGAGGTCATTTTCCAATTGAACCATGGGAGTTTTCCCTAACTCAGTGGTGGTGGCAGGTTGTCAATCTAGGGTTGTTATAGAGGTGTGTGGTGGAGATGCAGGTTAGATGCAAAGATCAGGAGAGGCAAGTCTTGAGAACTAACCTGGAGCAAATAACCAGAACCCTTGCTTGTAATGGCACTGGAGACCAAAAATCATGTTTTCAGCTGGGAAGCTCAAAAGTTCTAATGACAAGGCCATCAAGCTGAACAGGAAATACAAAGTCAGAAACCAGGAAACATTGACGATCAGCCCCTAGACAGAAATGGGCCATTACTTACTCTGAAGTGACTGGTTCGCTTGGTTGGTGATAATTTAAGAGCAGTTCTTAGCCAGAACTTATGTATCAGCATTGCCTATAGAACCTTAAAACATAATGCACCAAGTGTCCATACCCAGGGAAAGAAGGTCCAGTGCAGTTAGGATAGAGGAGAGCAAGGTAGCTGAGAGGGTAGAAGCACTTGCCTCCTAGGGACCTGAGTTTGATCCCTGAAACCCACTTAGAAGGAAAGACTGTATTCCACATAATTATCCTCTGACCTCCATGAGCTTGATGCTGTACATCACATACATCATGTGCACAATAATAAAATTAAATTAGAATTGGAGAGTCCCTGGTCTCCATATTTTATTTTATTTTATTTTTATTTTTTTATTTTAAATTTTTTATTCAGTTGAATCTTATAGTACTGATTAATAACCACATGTTTAGGGCTGGCAAGATGGCACAGGAGTTAAACACATTTGCCATCTAAGCCTGGCGACTTCAACTTGACTCATAACACTTAATGGCAGAAGGAGAAAACTGACCCCACAAGGTTGTCCTCTGACCTTCATACTTATATCATGTGGCATGCACTCCTCCCATAACATTATGCACATATACAATACATGTTTAATGTACAAGAATAATATATGTATTTGGCCTCTAGTAGTTTTTTCCCATATCCTTGTAATTACTGCATTTGTTTAAAAAAAAATGAAGAAAATGCTGAATGTGATCACCAATCTGTGTAGTGGATCTGACTTCAATTGTATTTGGCAAAAGAAGAAAGACAGAACTGAGAACACAAAATGGCTCTGCAGAGTGCGGCCGTTCCCAGCAAGCATTGGCCCTGAATAAACACAAGATGAACACAGTGACTCTTTCCCTCATTAATTTTCTTTTTGCAGTTCTCAGAGAACTTCTACTCAAGCTTACTTTCCTAAACATGGGCCCTAAATTCAAACCAAGTATTTCCTAAGCGTCAACTGAAGAAGTAACTCGTGTTGCTAAAGTGCCAGATTATGGTGTGAGCAAGGGCTGTACTGCCATATTGTGAAAGCTTTTTCTGAGAGACACTAGTCATCAAGGATGAGAGAGAAGCTGGTCTTTGCTGCTGTTTTTAAAGGGATGCTATCCTGAAACTGGCAAGGTTGTACAGTGGTTAGAGCACTTGCTTTGGCCGTGGGCCAGAGTTTTGTTCCCATCACCCACATGGCAGCTCACAGTTGTCTATAACTCTGTTCCATGGGATCCATCACTCTCTTATGGCATCTATAAGCACCAGGCATGCAAAGGATTCAAGCAAAACACTCATAAACATAAAAAAAAAAAAAAAAAACCAAAACAACAATAACAACAAAAATGGTTTCTTTTAAAAATAGAGAGTAAGCCAAGCTGAGAGCACATACATACTTTAGTCCCAGGACTCGGGAGTCAGAGGCAGACAGATCTCTAAGTTCAAGGCCAGCCTGGTCTACAGAGCAAGTTCCAGGACAGCCAGGGCAACACAGAGAAACTCTGTCTCAAAAAAACCTAAAAATAAGGAGTCCAACCCAAACGTCCTTGTTCCACCTTCAGAGGGAATAAATAAATTATATGGAAAACTAAAAACACGGTGACTCTGCTTAAATAATAGCATACCTAAAATGTTGAAGTAGTACTGTTCTGACAGAATTAAGAACTGTTGAGTTTTACCCTTTGTAGGAGCCAACCAGAACCATTTTAGATTATTTTAAGCCAACTAAGCAGGGTAGTAACACTTAAAATAATCATGTGCCAATAATGTGGTTCTTGATATGTGGATATGCCATTGTCATGAGTGACTGTCCTCTGAGCCAAGTGACCCCCATATTTGGGCATTCAGCTACACTCCATTGCAAAAGATCATCACAATTGGACTTGGTGGTTTATATCCCAGCACAGAGGGACTAAAAAGGCATAATATTCTCACCTGACTATCCAGCTGCTCCCTACCACCTGTTATGCCAACTGTTGTACCCAACTCTGCTTTAGTTACACATGGTCTGAGGGAGGGGCTACAATAATATAATCCAGGAAAGACTAGGAGGAGGTCCACACCCCTGTAAGTAACCCCTCACCTATGTAAGGAAGCCCAATAAACTCATTAGCTCCTCAGAGTTAACTTTAGTGGTCTCTTGCCTTGGTTCGTTGTTGGGACCTTTGACACCATTTATGTCTCTTCCTTGGAAGAAATTTACCGACAGTCATCTGAATAGAACAATCAGATGAACCCAGTGTTCCTCAGAAGTAACATAACACAGTTGCATGTGGCTGTCTTACCATCTCTGTACCACTTCTTTTCAGATCATAAGAGTCATGCTGAGAACAACAACAAAAAAGTAACAAGAATAAAATTGGATATGAAATTACACAAACAAGGTAATAAGATAATACACATAAATGGAAACTTAGTTTGGGCTGTACAAATTATGTCATAGGAGTCCTCAAAAAAAATGCTACTAAAAAGAATTCACATCTTTTTGATGAGGAATGCTTTACAGTAATAGCTGAAGTCACAAATAGTTCAAGGTCGGCCTTTAGAATGGACATATTCAGGTTGAGAATTCGTCTTAGTAGACAGTTTTTCTGAGAATTGCAGATATCCTTTTAGTGTGTGTGTCTGTCTGTGTGTCTATGTGTGTGTGTGTGCATGTCTGTGTGTCTGTGAGTGTCTATGTGTCTGTGTGTCTGTGAGTGTATGTGTCTGTGTGTGTCTCTGTGTCTATCTGTGTGTGTGTGTGTGTGTGTGCATGTCTGTGTGTCTGTGAGTGTCTATGTGTCTGTGTGTCTGTGAGTGTATGTGTGTGTGTCTGTGTGTTTGTGTCACTGGGATTGAACTAAGGTCCTTGCAGACACTAGGCATGAACACTATCACTCAGCTATATTTTACATTTTTTTATTTTGAGACAGAATCTCACTAAGCTGCCCACACTAGTGTTGAACTCCCTCTGTCACCCACACTGGCCCTAAACTTGTTGTCCCCTAGCCTCAGCCTCCCAATGGACTCCAGGCCTGCATCACTAGAACTTGCTCAACTAATACTAGATGCACATAAGAGTAAATGGTCTCCACTGTGCTAGGCCTTCAGAGCCTTTGTAATTCAATGGAAAGGAAACAGATAAAACAATGAGATTCAATGCCCTCAGAAGCTCCTATGCACACATAGTAAGACTTATTGTTAAAGAATTGCTTTGAAAATTCAAGGTAATGAACCATATTTCATCGGCTTGGGAATACCTCATATTGCCAACAATCATGATTGGGTGGGAGGCAGTGGTTGGAGAGTTGGCTCAGTGATTGAGAGCACTGGCTGCCCTTCCAGAGAACCCAGATTCCATTTCCAGCACCCACAAGGTTGCTCACCATCATCCATAACTCCAGTTCAAGGGGATATGGTGTCTTCTTCTGGCCTCAGTGGGCACTGGATACATGTAATGTACAGATACGCATATAGTCAAAACACCCATGCACACAATTTTTTTTTTTAATTTAAAGAGTTTTCAGGGGCTAAAGAGATGGGTCAGCAGCACTTGACTGCTCTTCCAGAGGTCCTGAGTTCAATTCCCAACAACCACAACCAATAATGGGATTCAATGCCCTCTTCTGGTGTGTCAGTGTACTCACAGACATAAAATAAACTAATCTTAAAAAAAAAAAAAAAAAAAAAAAAAACTCTACAACAAAAGAGAAGTTTCTTTTTGAGTCAGTGGTGTAGGACTACTTCTAGTTAAACTATAAAACAATAGTGACTCATCATGTAGAAATTATCTACAATAATGAATTGTGCTAATGAACATGAGTGGAAGAGGTTTGTTGTTGTTGCTGTTGTTTTGGTTTGGATTGTTTTGTTTTTTAGAACACACCATTCTTGTCTCTGGTATTTCCTTCCAAACCCTTGGAATCCATTCTGTGAGGTTTTTGACCTAATAGGTGTCACTGCATAGTTTTCAGACTGCAATCAACTTAAAATCCTTTTTTTTTTTTAACATGGCTGGTTGACTGAAAAGCTTCATGTCTATGATTGTCATTCCACTGGGAATAACCACTGCAAGGTTTGTGTGTGCTCCATCTTTGACAACCCGCTCAGAACTGCCTTCTGGTGGCCACGTTGTAAGGTGTCATTGAGAAGTCACATCCCAATTTTAGAATTTTTCAAAGGAAATGTACATGATAGTGCTGGGAAAATACCATTTATTGGTGATACCTATTAGAGTCAGTGTTGGGAGGGGGTGCAGTGGGCTGGGTGAATGGTGAAGATGGACAGCTAGACTTCATACCATGGTGGCAAAGCAGAGGCCATGTGAGGATTTGTGAAGGGGAGCCAGGGCCTCTGCCTGGAAGAATGCTGAGAACAGAAACTGGGCCATCTCCTGGAAGGTTTCATGTGCCCAATTAAGATATTTTGGATTTTGTTCTTTAAATGATAGGTTGAAAAATTGGTAGAGGGTCAGAGAATGATCCAAAGAATTGGAGTCTAACTTTAGGAAACAGTTTCATATGTAGATGTTGATAATAAGTACAGAAAATGCCCAACAAAGCTGTCTTCCCTCAGGTTTATAGCCCCAAAGACCACTCCCCGAAAGACACTGTTCCACTGAGAGTAGCTAACCTGTCTCCTTGATCCAGCTGTACAACATAAACCCCACTCCCTTGTTTATCTGTGTGTAATAACCATGACTCCATGTTCAACTGTGTATAATAATCCCCACCTTTCTGTTCAACTCTATCTTTATCATAAACAAGCTGAACTTACAGAGTGCTGGGGTTTCTTGATCTGAGAACCCAGACAAACCAATCCCAGCTTTGTCTTTGTGTCTGTCTGTCTGTCTGTCTTGGATATAGCAGAGAGAGTTGTTTGTCTAATAACAAACTGGCCCTATTAGATTCTTGGGATTCAGTGGTTTAAAGTCGGATAGAATTAATCCCTATGCTAGGTAGGGGCAGAAGATACAAGATAGGATTGAGAATTACTTTGGAATATCAAATAACACATAGTGTTTTAAAATAAGTATGTCCGCTGTAATACCTGGGACATACTCATATATATAGAAACTATATATTCTTTATATATTTCTATATACTCATATATATAGAGAGAAACTATATATTCTTTAAAATTCATACTTTACTGTACATCTTTATTTTGTTTACCAACTACTGCAATACTATGAATTTAACACACTGGAGACCAATCATTAGTAACTGTAGTTAGGGTATGGGGAAAATGCTATGTAACCTAGGAAATCATAAATTAGAAGAACAGGAACCCTGAATGAGTGAAGGAAATCTACCTGACAACCAAGAACATTCTTCTGTCAAGAAATAAATTTCTGGCTGAATGTAGTTACACATCTTTAGTCCAAGCATTCAAGAGGCAGAGGCAAGGAGATCTATATGAGTTCAAGATAGCCTTGTCTACATAGTGTGTTCCAAGACAGCCAGGGGTACATAGCAAGACCCTGCCTTTAACAACAACCACAACAACAACAACAAATTGCTTTTAAGCTGGTCATGAAAGAACATTATATGAAAATTGCATTGCTAATACTATATATCACTCCTGGTTATTAAAGCATTTCAAATGTATTTTCATTCAAATAATTCATAAAAATAGAGAAAATTTTGTAGACCCTAAAAATGATGATAATATCGAAGATTTTGCCTTTAGGAAGTATGTGGCCTACAAGAAGAAATAAAGATACACAGTACTGGTGAGATCCAGTCAGTGACAACAGAGATATGCAAATCACACTTTCAGCTGAAGTGATGAGTTTATCCAGACTAGGAGTGGATAGAAGGAAGCAGGCCATTTTCCCTTCAAAGCTTTATAATTTTTTAGATTTTTTTTTTAACTCTAAAGTGTAGGTTATCCTTGGGGTGGGGAAATAGTACTTGACTCGCCTGTGAGAGACCCTGAAGTTCAATCCCCAGCACCACACAAAGTAAATAAAGTGAAAGTAGATGTTATTGTCAACATTTTTCAAACATAGAATTTTAGTATATAGCCCTTCCTTTATAGCCAAAATAAAATTGGAGTCTTTTATAAGCTTTTTTCTAGTTGATATATTGTGAGTATTTTGGGAGGTATAAGACGGGCCTTGACAGACGAAAACTGTCTATGCAGTCAAGTCCAGCCTACATCTCACAGAGATTTACCTACCTTTGACTTCTAGGAGCTAGGATTGGAGGCGGGCATCACCATGTATAGCTCATAACATTATTTTAAATGTTAAGATAATTTTAAAGATTTTTATTAGCATATATTAATTATACATATGTGTATACAATGCATTTTTACGATATTCATCCCCATCACTCTCACTTGCTTTCTCCTCCCACTGATACCTTCTGCTTTCATGCCTAAAATAATATTTAATAAGTGCATGCTTTTCCTTTCATGGACATAGCATAATTTAATTTCCTCCCATTAGAACAAGACCATCTGAATCAACTAAGCAAGGCTCATATGGACTCACAGAGACTGAAGCAGCATGCGCAGGGCCTACACAGGTCTGTACTAGGTCATATTCTATCATTCCGCTTAGTATTTTTGTGGAAATCCTGAGTGTGTTAATAAATGAATAGGTTTCTGATTCTTGTGCCTGCTCTTGAGGCTCTTTTCCTTCTGTTGGGTTGCCTTGTCCAGCCTCGATGTGATGGGTTTTTGTTTTATCTTATTGTATTTTATTTTGTCATGTTTGGTTATTGTTGTTGTTGTGTTGTTTTAAAGATTTATTTATTATGTATACAGCATTCTGCCTGCATGTGTGCCTTCAGGCCAGAAGAGAGCACAAGATCTCATTATAGATGGTTATGAGCCACCATGTGGTTGCTGGGAACTGAACTCAGGACCTCTGGAAGAGCAGACGGTGCTCTTAATCTCTGAGCCATCTCTCCAGCCCTAATGTTTGGTTGTTAACACTTAGAAGCTTGTTCCTATATTATGAGAGACAGAAAAAGAGTGGATCTGGAGGATTGGAGAGATGAGGAGGAACCGGAAACGGTAGAGGGAGAGGAAACTGCAGTCAGGGTATGTTGTATGAGAAAAGAATCTATTTTTAATAAAAGGAAATGCAAAAGAAAAAATTCCTCCTATTATTTTCAAGACTGTGTCTCAGTTTGTAGAGTGCTTGCCTAGCATGCATAAAGACCTGTTGTGGATAGCCCCAGCCTTGTATTTTGATCCTAGTTCCACCCCCCTGAGAGGGACTCCAGAGGAGGATTGAATCAATGTTGTGGATAGCCTCAGCCTTGTATTTTGATCTTAGTTCCCAGTGGATAGCCCCAGGCTTGTATTTTGATCCTAGTTCCACCCTTCTGGGAGGGGCTGCAGAGGATGATTGAATCTGTACACAGACTACATCTTGTAAACCTTCTGTCCAATTAAAACCTGTAAAATAAAGACTAGAGCCAGAGATTGGGCAGTAGAAGGGGAGGTGGAGAAAAAGGCTTAGGGGAGGAGAGAGTGAGAGGAATTCAATATAAAAGGTCGAGCAGAAGCAGAGGTAGGAGCAGAAGGCAGTCGAAGCAGAAGAAGCCTGCGGTAGAAGGAAGCCAACGATGGAGGACAAGCATGCGGCCTGGATGAACCGCAAGTTATAAGGGATCTCATAGCCAGGGATTAGAGTAGTGTAGCGGTAAACCTGCCCAATCTAGGCGTGCTATTTATACCATAATTATTGAGTTGTGTCTTCCTTTACTGGTCTCCTTCGGGTAGGAGACCTTACAGCAACAGATTTGGCCAATTTAAATAGTAATTTCTACTACAAAGACCTAGATGCAATCCCCAGCACAACATAAACCAAGTTTGGTATGTGACTGTAATCTCAGGATTATGGAGGTAGAGTCAGAAGGACACCTGAGATTCTATTTTTAAAAAGAAGGATAATGGGGAGACTAGAATGGGAGAGTTAAACAAAGAAGGGAGAGAAGACAGGAGTGATGGGGGAATACAGGGATAGACAGCAAAAACCAAGGGCCATTTGAGGGCCATACGGAAACCTACTATAGTAGGAGCTTTGTGTGTGTGTGAGTGTGTGTGTGAGTGTGTATGTGTGAGTGTGTGTAAAGGACATCTAAATGAATCATCAAGTAATGGGGGAGACAAAGATAACTAGACATCTTTCACTTCGAAATGAAATTTCCAGTGCCAGGGTTACATCTAATTGAATTGTTGGGCAAAGCAGACCCATGGAAACCCCCAAACAACTCAGGCTATTGCCAAGGTTATATTGGTTGCTCTCCATCAGTTGATGATGGTAAGGCCCTATTGCTGAAGACAATACTTACATATCTCATTGAATACAAAGAAGCTGGTGTCTAACTAGAGCCTTCACCCCTACTGGCTGGTTTCATGGTACTGAAAGCTACCAGAGAAGAGCTCTTTGATCTATAATGGAGACCTGGATGCATAATACACTAATGCAATAATGTCACAAATGTTGTGGGTGTAACCAACCACTATCTGATTAGATGTAAGGCCCAGTCCGTGAGAAAGAATCCCTGCCTGACACTTCTCAGGTGGTCAGGAACCTGAGACTAGATAGACTGTAGGGCCTAGAGGAAAACCAAATACTATTGATCTGCTAAAATAACATAGCAATAAAATGATTACTAAGGATATTCTGCTAAACCATAGACCAGTGTTTCACTCAGCCATCATCAGAGAAGCTTTCTCCTTCAGAAGATGGGAGCTGCCACAAAGATCCACAACTGGACAATGGCAGAAAATGAGAAGCCTTGGAACACTCAGTTCTATATAGTATGTTTCACCAAATCCCTCCCTCAAGGCTCAGAGAACTGTGCAGAAGCGGAGGCAGAAAGAAGAAAGAAAGAGCCAGAAAGGGTGGATGAAACCAAGAAAACTGTGTCTTAGAGAAACAATAGAACTCCACTTATCAACCGCTCACAAAGGAAAAATTAGTTCCTGCAAAGGAGTCTTACCTGGCACAGGAACCACACATAAGGTCAGTCCCTATGCCCAGCAGGGAATGGCCAACACAAAACCAACTCAAAAGTATTTTAGAATTTCTTGTCTCATCTTGCTTTGGGGAATTTTGTTTACCCTACTGATCTTTTGCGTGAATATTATGGTTTATGCTTTTGACTTTTTATAGGTTTTGTTTGTATACATGGTGTGGAGGGGTGTGCTTATGCACGCCTTTCTCATGTCCTTTCTCAGTTTCATTATTTCTGTTTGTTGATTTTTTTCATTTTTTTTATTCTTGTTTTTTTTTTTTTTCATTTATTTTCTTAAAGAGAGAGTGGGAAGGGTTTAGGAGGTTGAGGAAAAGAAAACTGTGATCAGAAAGTAGTGTATGAAAATAACTTTATTTTCAATTAAAAAGGATAATAATACAACCTTATCAAGATCTTTGTAATAATTCCATAAGTACTTTCTGTATAGCTCGGAATGTCAAAAATGCATTAGTGAACAAGTTACCCCCAGATTATAAGGCAAATGAGACTTTGCAAGCTGTAAACTATATATTACATCAAGTAGAGTGATATGTGCCTCAGAAGAAATTACAGCAGGGGCCTGAAAAGATGACTTCGCAGGTAAAGTACTTGCTACACAAGAATAAAGATCTGAGTTCAAATCCCCAGGACCTGTATAAAAGGAAGGCCTATCTAGCACTGGGGAGAAGGGACAAATGGACCCCAAGGGCAAGGAAGTATACATAAAACAGTGAGCACCAGGTTCCGTGAGAGACCCTGTATCAGAACATAAGGTGGAGAGAGCTAGAGAGACGGCTCAGCAGCTAAGAGTGCCTGATGATCTCGCACAGATCCCAGGTTTGGACTATAACCTGTAAAGTGAAAGAAATCTTTCTTCTCCAAGTTGTTTTCAGTCATGCTGTTTATCTCAGAAACAAAAAGTAACAATACATACGTGCACACGTTCAAACACACACTCTGCACTCACTGGGGGATAAAAGCAAGTAAAATATGACTCTGCACCTAAGAACTGCTCTTGTAGAAGACCCAAGTTCAGTTCCTAGCATCCACATGGTGGCTCACAGCCTTCTATAATACACAGTTTTAGGAGATCCAATGCTTTCCCCTGACCTCCACAGGCACTGGCCTACATGTGGTGCACCTACATGCATGCAAATCACCCATACACTTAAAACAAATTTTTTTTTATTTTTATTTTTTATTAAAGTAGTGAAGTAGTAGCCTGGGGATTGTATTTTCAAATGGGACATTTACAAAAGAACCCACTGAGAACGCAACATTTGAGTACTACTGTGGTAATGAGACACAGAGCCAGGTGGACAATGGATGGCAAATTCCAGGCAGAAAAATAATGTGACAACAGTAAACTTGGAATGAAGCTTGCATATGGAGGGGACAGGAGAAAGGTGACCAGAGTGACACAACACTTTGTTACGAGGTGCACTCCCAAGACCTGATAGGTGGATAGTGCATGTCAATCTGTAGATTTCCCCGCCATGTGGGATGGAAAGTCACTGGGCAGTGCTGAGCAGAGCATCCTTTTACCTATTAGGTTAGAGTAGATTGCAGAAGGATGAATAGAAACAAGCAGGTCAGTCATGAGATTGTTACTGTAATCCAGAGGACAGCAGTGTGACTTGGGGGAAAAATTCCATGAAGCTAACAGAGAAAGTGACTTTAGAACAGCAATTCCTCCTAACCACTGAGCCCCAATAAGTTTTTAATAGCTTTACTTTCATTTGCAAAGAGTCATTAGGAGGCTTATGTTTTGCATGCATATGTTATGTATGTTGACATATTTTAAGGAAGAAAATAAAGTACAGTTTACCAAAGGCTCCATGTTTCTTACCTTTGGAACCCATATTATAGAAACAACATGGAGTTATTTGCAGATCAAGATCAATTAGAATTTAGTAAATGATGAGAGAGAGAGAGAGAAAGAAGGAAACAGAGAGACAGAGATGAATGAGAATGAAATCCTTGTCTGTAGCTGCTGCCTCAAGCTGATTCTGCTTTCAAACACAATAGATACATTAGTTCTTAGATCTGGAGCCTACTGGTTTGTGGCTAGAATTTGACTCCCTGATGTCAGGCCTTAGGACGAACTGTGCCACCCACTTCCTGGCTGCAGGTCTGAGAGCTTCTCAGCCAACTCCTTATTTTCATTCATATGCATGTATATATCTTCCATTAACTCTTTCTCTGAAGACCCCTAAAATACCCTGCCTTACAGTAAAATTTTAATGTATATTGAATGACAAATTCAGAGGCCAAGAAGATAGAAAGGGAATGAATGTCTTAGCTGCGGTGAGAGGAAAGGTGTTCCAGAAAAAAAAAAATCGCTATAAAAAATTATGGGGAAGGAAGTTGAGCATCTGGGCTCTTGCTGAGCTGAGATGCCACAGGCCTGTGGTCAGCAGGAAGGAAGCTCAGCTCGGCAAACATCACTGCAAGTGTTCAGAGCTGGATGTCATGGAAGGTTAGAGCCACAGGTAGCTGGCCCCACAGGGGGCAAAAACAAGTACTCCATGACATACTTGCTCTAGCCCCTTCATCAAGTAACCTAACGAAAGTGTAGGCTAAGCTCCCCCTTTGACGGCAGGTAATTCATTCATGAAGACTGTTAAATCAGTGTCTGAGGCTGCAAAGCAGAATGGAACTGGAATTTGGATCTGAATCTAGAGGCAAGATGCTGGGTGTGGCCTTAATTGTTGTTTACCTGCACATAGGACTATCGGCTGAGGGACCTCCATAACGGCATTGACTGTTGAAATTTGGAACCAAAAGGACACTGGGGATCAGACAATGACAGGTAGACAGTCAACAAAATATCATCGAAGGCAAGAATTTGTTCTTAAGGACAGGGTAGGATAAAGGGTAATATTCAATTCACTGATGTCCAAATGTCGGCCTTAAAGAGTACATGAAAGGTTTATCATTAAAAATGGGCACATATGCCGGGCGGTGGTGGCGCACGCCTTTAATCCCAGCACTTGGGAGGCAGAGGCAGGCGGATTTCTGAGTTCGAGGCCAGCCTGGTCTACAGAGTGAGTTCCAGGATAGCCAGGGCTACACAGAGAAACCCTGTCTCGAAAAACCAAAAAAAAAAAAAAAAAAAAAAAAAAAAAATGGGCACATAGCAGATCCCATAACATCTCCTTAAGGCAACTGGTCCTCATTCTACAATGCATATTCACAGCAAGGTATGCACTCAAAGCAGTAGATTTCCTCACACTTGTTTGTGTAAGTTACGCTTGTAATTGGAATTATAGCAATTAATTTGGTATTGTGTAAGACCAAAGTAAAAAAAAAAAAAAAAGCCTAGAAACATTTAGTAAATAGTTCGCATGTATTTTACTGGTAAATAAAATACATTCATGGTTACATTTAAAATACATATTTGTGCGTTTGTGTTTGGATTAGAACTATTGTGGTGCTAAACACATGCTCTGCCACAGAACTATACCCTCACCATGTATCATTTTAAGATTTCTGTTTTTTCTTTTCCATCCATCATCACCCACCAGTGTTGGATAAGAAAGCTTTTATAATCCCCAGCGTACCCACAGAGCACTTTACAGCAGTCTTTCCATAAAAACACAATCTGTCTCAAAAACCAAAATTAAAACCTGGAGTCCACATTGTCCTGTGAGTCCGTCAACATTTTTATCTGAACCTACCTGCTTAGACCTGTCCCTCTAAGGCTTGGGAATTCTGTCCCTCTTACATAATAACCTTTGTTTCCTGGATACTTGTGGGGTCACAAATATCCCTAAATCATCAGGAATTATACATTTGGAGGCCAGGCCAACATCACTGTTATTATTTTACTATATGCCAATGTATATAATAGCTTAATAATCTCTATAAAGAATCTTGGGAATTATCTGGTATATTAAAGATGAGTTAGGGCTGGAAGTAGAATTTGGTGGCAGAGTACGTGCCTAGTATCTGCAATTCCGTGGGTTCCATCCCTAGGACCAAAAGAGATGAATGAATTACAAAATCTAGACAGGTGAGTAAACAAAAGACTAACTAGATGTAAAGAAACTCCCCTAAAATAAAAAATGTATTGAAATAAAATTAAGGCAAATGGACAGGTGTGGTAGCACGTATCTTTGGTTTTTATGAGACAAGGTTTCTTTTTGTAGCCCTGGCTATCCTGGAACTTGCTCTGTAGACTAGGCTAGCCTCAAATTCAGAGCTTTGCCAGCCTCTGCCTCCCAAGGGCTGGGATTAAAGGCATGTGCCACCTACCACCCTGGTGGTGTATGCCTTTAATCCCAGCGTGAGTAAGACAGAAACAGGCAGATCTCAGTAAGTGCAAGACCAGCCTGGTCTTGTAGGCCAGCTAGGGAATACATAGTAAAATACTGTCTCAAAAAAAAAAAAAAAAAAAACAAACAAAAAAACTGTTAAGCCGGGCAGTGATGGTGCACGCCTTTAATCCCAGCACTTGGGAGGCAGAGGCAGGCGGATTTCTGAGTTCAAGGCCAGCCTAGTCTACAGAGTGAGTTCCAGGACAGCCAGGGCTACACAGAAACCCTGTCTCGAAAAACCTAAAAAAAGTAAAATAAACTGTTTATAAAAACTCTTTACATTGTTTGGGAAACCACCAGAAATCATGTCAGAAGCTATTCTGATACCTATGTATCAATTATCCTGTCCTGCCCTGCCTCCTGCCAGACACTAAGTTAAAGGTCAACATTTCCTCCCAGGTGAATCAGTTGAGGGTTACAGGCATTGATAAATAAAGAAACCTGAAAAACAGGTTATTTCCATAATGTGTGTCAGAGTGGAGGCGGGCCGGCAGCCTCTCTGTCCATCCATTCTGCTCCATGACCTCATGAGGAGTATTAAGCCTTCTCTGCTTTCTTGTTCAGCCAGTCTCCACATGGGCTTGTCCGCCCATAATTAGCCAGTTTAGTTCTGTAAGTTTGCTTTGGTAGAAGCAATGGAAAGAAAAAAAGAAGCACGCCAGTTGAGCTGTCTCCCTTAAAAGTTTCTGGAACTGCCCCTGTTCATTTCCTTTTAGGTCTGCACTCCAGCTGTGTCACATGGCTACTTCCACTTGCAAGGGAGTCTGGGAAGGGTAGATCTTCTACCACAACTGAGGCAGTAAGGGAGCCAGGAGGAACAACAGTTACGGACAGACTTGGGCTGAAGTGCCTGCATCGTCCTAGGTGCTGAAGAGTGGCTGAAAAACTAAACAAATGGTGATGGCTTTGCACTTCTTTCTTTTTTCTTTTCTTTTTCATTTTTTTTACACTTAGTATTTATCTATGGGGGAGGGGGAGCATGCTCACATGGAAGTCTTAAGACAGCTTGTAAGCCAGTTCTCTCCTTCTACCATGTTGGTCTCAGAGAACAAATTAAGGTTGCCAGGCCTAGCAGTGTGGACCTACACTCATGGAGCCATCTCACCAACCCAGGATTTCTTCTCTAATAATTATGAAGAAATGTTTATATACATATAGTGAATTCAATTTGGTAATAAAGTAACTTAGTAGGAAAATTGGTTTTAATTGATACAGAACTTTAAGAAAAAAACCTCATTTTATTGGACATTAGTATTTGGGTAACAATAAAAGGGTATTGGAGCTAAGACTGTAACTTAGTTGATCTTGTGCTTGCCTAACATACGGGATCCCCTGGACCATATAACCATTTGTAGAGTTACACACTTACAACCCATCACTCAGGAGGTCAAATGCTAGTGGCTTTTAAATAAATTTTTGTTGCAGTTTTTCCTCTTAACCAAGACAGCTACCAAATAGTTGAGACAGAACTATCATATTTACTTAAAAAGCTTTAAGGGCACAACAACTGAGCAGTATTACTCTATGTTAATCCTCAAAACTAATCTGGCTACCGCCTAGTCAAAATCCCAGTGATACTTGCATTTTAGTACTGATCTGGCTCTCTGGCCTCCGGGTGTTTTCTCATGGTATCTCCCTTACTCTCTCCTCCTCACCAATCCCCACTTCCTCTTTCTCCCTCTCCCCTCCCGTGGCTGGGAAGAAGTCCAGCCCTTCCTTGCTAGTCATTGGCTGGTCAGCTTTTATTGGCAAATTGAATAAATGAGGAGCAATGTTTAAATAACATCAAGACATAGAATAAGCATTACAATGCTATGTCCAGATTGCAACCAGATGTGGGGGCAGAGAAATCAGCATCTGGATATTGCAAGGATAATCTTTACACAGTGCACAATAACATTATGCCTATGTCAAGGTGGGAGGATCAGGAGTTCAAGATGATTTTCAGCTGCACAGTGAGCTGGAGACCAACATGAGGTATATGAAACCCAGTCTCCACAAGAAAGAATGGGAGGAAGAATGCAGTCTCAAATCTTTATGATACAAATACTCTATTTCTCTATGGTTTGGAAAAATATTTGTGTTTTTTTTTTGTTTTGGGGACAGGGTCTTATTATGTAGCTCTGATTATCCTGGAACTCACTATGTAGACCAAGCTGGCCTCGAACTCAGAGATTTGCCTGCCTTTGCCTTCCAAGTGCTAGGATTAAAGAAGTACGCCACCGCTATTGGATAATATTTGTTGTTTTAATTGTCACTGAATTGTGTATTTTATCCTAAGTAGGGTATATTCAGTTTGGTGACATTTATTTCTATTATTTGTATACTGTTGAGAAGCAATTTGTGATATGTTACTACTTAGAATGACAGTGCCAAAAATTTTATAAAAGCATACTTGATGTTATAAAATAGGTGAAGAGACAGATAATTTTGTAAGGAAAGTAGCCACTTTGAACTTCTTTACAGAAATAAAACATTTTCTTTCATATATCTAAAATTACCTATGGGGTTGCCAAGGTGACTCCGAGGTTAAGAGCTCTTCAATTCCCAGCACCCATGATAGCCAGCTCCAGGGAATCTAGTGCCCTTTTCTGGCCTCCAGGGCATCCACACACCTGTGCACCCAGAGACACATTTATATACACATAAATGAAATCTTTTTATTGAAAAAAATTTGTTTTCATACAATACATTCTGGTCGTGATTTTTTTAAGCATGTGACTCTGTGAAAGAATACCTTCCTAGCACACAGAGGTACCTGCTTGGATCTGTGTACCCAAAAATCAGTGGGGAAGCACATCTAGAGCTCAACATCTGCCCCAGAGAAGTGATACAAATGTGAGTCAGCCTTATGATGAAACAAAAGGCCTAACGTCTTTACCCTAGAATATAATCATAGAAATCACTGTTAAATGAATAAAGAGTTCATATAAAGCCTTTACCCATCGTCTTCCAAGTAAACTCAGTATAAAAGGAGTGTGTGTGTGTGCGTTCATGTGTGTGTGTGTGTACGCTTACAGCAAGAGAATCTAGATATTGAAAAATATCCTACACGAAATCATTATGCTTAATCTTTACTGTGTAGTTAATAACCCAATAAAGGGAAGCTCACAGAAAGGATGCGCTCAGAAAAGCTGTGTTTCACACAAGGGCTGCAGAACTGTGTGTGACTCATACTGTATGGTGAAAGTGGCTGACCGCTCAGCGTTTCCTGCACCAGTTTGGGCCTTTGGTGCTGCCAGTAGATACATTGTAGTTTTAGTGTTCTGATCTATGTAATGTGATTTTGATTGATATTTGCTTTCCCAAGACAACCCAGTCAATATAAATATGAAGGAATAATTGGTAATTTCAGTTTACAAACTTCAATCCCAAATTTTTCAATCTAAATAAGGCTTATCGTTTTTTCTCTGCAATAATGAAAACACTTGAATCATCAGCCAATGAATATAATTATGTATATTCAAATTACATGAGTGCAATTATATATATTCAAACTTCAGCTTTAAAGACCTCGGTGCCCCTAGAAAGTCCAGTGTATTTTTTTTAGCTGTTCTTGATTATATTCCCTTGGACAACATCGATTCCATCATCTATTGTTAAACCTCTTAAAGGTAACCTTTGACTTTCTTAAATGATTTTATTTAAACCAAGCATTGTGGTTCCCACCTGTAGTCCCCCACACTGGGGAGGCTGAGGCAGGAGGATACAGAGTTAGAGGTCAAACAGGATCCTGTCTCAAGAAGTCAAACATTGGTTTTAATTACTTCACCACCACAACTCAAGCCCTCTGCTGTCCCTAAGTCAGCATGTGTATTGTTCTAACCCAGAGGCCGGTGTCAGCATTAACCATTATTACCTTTGCTTTTGAAGTCAGGCTTACTCGTGAGGAAGGGTCTGAAGTAAAATCCACGTGTTACGTTTCACCCACTTTCCTACCAATCCCTTAGCCATCCAGAAGGCCCTTCCCGACTTCTTCCCAACACTCTGTTCACACTTGTATTCTACTCATTGTTTCCTATGATTTTCTTCCGTAATTTTTATAATACTAAGCATTATATTTTTTCTATTCTCACTTTAATGTTGCTGTGAGAAAGTACTATAACCAAAGCAGTTTATGGAAGTAAAGGTTTATTTTGGCTCATGAATCAGGGAGAATGGAGTCCATCTTGGCAGGGAATGTATGACAGTGAGCAGAGAAGACACAGAGGCAGAAGCTAATCACATTCTATCCACACACAGGAGAGAGAGAGAGAGAGAGAGAGAGAGAGAGAGAGAGAGAATATACAAGGGAGAAGTGAGGTGAGACTATAAACCCTCATAAACCCTCCAGCCAAGCTCCAGTTCTAAACTAAAAAGTTCTATAACTTCCACAGTGCTCAAATACTTGAGCTATGGTGTCATTTCTCATTCAAACCACAACTTTCCACTGCTTGCCTCCCACATAAGCTCATGGTCATCTCATGATGGAAAATCCATTCAGTCCAACTTCAGAGGTCCCCATACTGCTTCTTCTTGTAAGCAGCCTGAGGTGACCATGAAAATAAATTGATATTCTGTTGACCCAGGAAATCCAACAAAATCATGTAAAGCAAGAGAGGTTCAAATCTTGATATTCACTTCAAGAACAGCTGTAAAACTGCCCAAGCCATAAAAGGTATGCATATCCAAAAAGGCACTAAGTATCAGAGATATGTGCCATTCGGATGGTAAAATGGTGGAGTTGGTAGATATGGCCCAGCCAAACAGTGGGGCTGGTCACAGGGTCCATGGCCCCAAAAAGTGCTGAAATTTTGCTGCACATACTTAAAAATACTGAGAGTAATACTGAACTTAAGAATGTAAGCTGTAGATTGTCAAGTCCTTCATCCAGATGACAAGGCACCTAAGATATGCTATCAGACTTACAAGCTCATGGCAGGATCAGCCCAGACATGTACTCCCTGGGAAACACTGAGATGGTCTGCACTGAGGAATAAATTGTTCCAAAACCAGAAGACGAGATAGCACAGAAGAAAAAGATATCCCAAAAGAAACTGAAGAAATGAAATGTATGGCATGAGAACAGCTTCAGCATAAAATAAACGAAATAAAAAGTAAATTTAAAAATCCCCTATAGTCTCAACAGTATTCAAAAGTACAGTCACGTCTGAAACTTGGTGATCTTAACTATGTTCCCTAAAAAAGTTTTTTAATTAGAAATTCGAAATTACATACTTCCAACATACAGTGGCACAGAGTATAATATATAATACTATTCCAAATGGGAACAATGGGGCATAGTGAGGAAAGATGACCAAAGAAAATCCAGGAAAGCAAACCCTAAATTCTGTAGTTTCATATGTTGGTGTCTGGGGCTTCTCTTTCAAGGGACTTAGATGGCTCCGCCCCCAGCTTCGATGCCTGCAAGGCAACATATACTCTTGGGCTAGCTCCACCCACTGTGTGCAGTTGTCCTTGGCACATGTCTCACAGATCTGGCCCTCTCCGACATCTTGGGATGTTTATCAAAACTTAGCTTTCCCTATCAGAGCTTCACACAATAACCTCGCAGGGCCTCCGCTCAGGATCTCCCCTGCCATGAATTACCAGGCTCAAAGGAGCTCTGGAATCACAGAGGCAGAGTACACGACCTCCTCGATCTTGTGTCCTTTTTATCTCCAAAACCAGTACCACGTGGAAAACACTGCCAAGCTGGCTGCCAGCTTGGGCTGGCCCCTGGCCCAAGGGCCATGAATGCACTGGCTTTTGTATGCTGCAGTTGATTTCCAGGAGCAAGAAACCCTTTAGAGTCCCTTTAACCTTTGGAGGCTTGGCTAGATGTGGTCTTGCAATCAGGGAACCTTTTCTATTGCTGCAGGGCAGAGCAGAAACTCCTCTTCAATGCCACCAATCTCCCGTAACAATTACAGCTCCCACCCCCCTTTGGTTGTTTTGTTTTGTTTTCTGCATGTGATTTACTGTAATCTTAATTTAGTGTTCTTTTCTCCACCTGGACATTTTTCCCCATTTCCATCAGCCTCGTGTGTTTGTCACTCTTCTTCACCATAGATCTAAATAAGAGTAATCAGTAATGACCATGCCTATGACTCAGTGTTAGGTAGCCTAGAAATTTCCTCAACCAAAGTACTACGGCTCTCAAAAAAGTCTCAGGACATGGGAAGAATGCAGCTCTATCTCTTGCTAAATGTCACATGAATGTCTTCTAGCCCCATTACTAAAAGTTCTGTTTCCCTCTGAATCATCATGAGCTAGGCCTGCAAGCTCCCCACCACACACACACACACACACACACACACACACACACACACACACACACGGGTCTCTCACCCTTTACTCTCAGCACTACTGCCTTACAGGCGCCTACAAAGATGGCCAATTAAGCTCCACTTACAGCATTCAACAGCTTTTCTAGTTCAAAATGCCATATTCCTCAAAAAGCCATGGTCAGTTGCTTCACAACAACAACTTCTCTGGATTTGTTACTTCTCTGTTGCTGTGACACCAGAGGCTATAAGAGGTAGCTCTGATGCTAAGGTCCTGTTCCCCAATTGGTTTTTGATCAATCAATAAAGATACCAGCAACCAATGACTGAGGATGGGGTGGGAGGTTAGGAGTGCCCAGTCATTGAGATAGCAAAGGCATTTTAAGATTAACAGGCATGCACACATGCATGTGTGCTGTCTTTCATCCTTGGATCTGAGGGAACCTGGGTAGGGCTGGTAGTGAGGTCTGCCTAGAATTTAAAGCAGGGTAGCAAAAACTACATGCTACATAGGATGAAAACAACTTAAGGGAAAAAGGGTTTATTTGGATTATGGATCCAAAGGGATGGGGTCCATGTGGTGAGTGTCTTGGAATTTTACTGCTGTGAACAGACATCATGACCAAGGTAACTCTTATAAAGCACAACATTTAATTGGGGCTGGCTTACAGGTTCAGAGGTTTAGTCTGTTATCATCAAGGTGAGAGCATGACAGCATGCAGGAAGACATGGAGCTAGAGGAACTGAGAGTTTTACCTCTTGTTACAAAGGCAGCTAACAGAAGACTGGCTCTAGGCAGCTAGCATGAAGGTCTTAAAGCCCGTGCCCACAGTGATACACCTACTCCAACAAAGCCACACTTCCTAATAGTGCCATGCCCTGAGCCAAGCATATACAAACCACAGATGGGGTCCATCATGGAGGGGGAAGTCATAGAGGTGGGAGCAGGGTCTGGCTGGTTGCATTTTCATGCATATATAGGAAGAAGAGAGAGAGAGCAGAGAGTCAAGTGAGGTTACAAACTCAGAAAGCCTACCCCCAGTGACATACTTAGTCTGGAAAGCTCCACTTCCTAAAGGTTCCATAACCCCCACAAACATCGTCATCTGCTGGGGACTGAGTGTTCAAAGATGTTTACCTAAGAGGAGCATATCTCATTCAAACCAACACATGCAAACTAATAGAATGAATACTCCTCTCACTAGATGTAAGGGAGAGGCAGCTTCTAAGGACTGTGCACCTTACACAACCTGACTGAAGCACACATGTACCCTGCTATAGCACCCCACTCCCATCCTCACCTGCCATCCTCAGCAGCTTCCTCCTTCACAAAACTCTTCTCATTACCTAATCAAAAAAACCAACGTGAGGCAAGCGATTAGCTAATGCAAAATTCCAACATTTACTAGACTGTTGACTGTCGTTATATCTGCACACATTCTTGTTGATGTAGCTAACAGTTAGGTAATATGAATTATTACAAAAACCTGCTCCAGCTCATCTATACTTTCACAGGTAGAACACTCATTTTGCAACAAATGTGTGTGTTAGTGTGTTCTTTTTGAGATTTCCCTGAACTTTTCTTTCTTTCCTTCTTTTTTAAAGACAGCATCTCATTATACAGTCCATGCTGGTCTGGGACTCACTCTGTAGAAAAGCTGAACCAATAATGTGTAATGCATTGTGGGTAAAAGGCTTTCTAAAGTATGTCTTACCTTATTTTCTCAGCTGTAAAAATGTATAAAAACTATTTCAATTAGTCAAATCTTAAGAAAACATTATGTGACACTTGTGAAAACATTATGGATCCAAAGGGATGGAGTCCATGTGGTGAGTGACTTCCACTGTCTGATTTGTAATGGGTACTTCAAACATTTTTCTGTGTGGTGAGGTGTGTGGCACTCAAAGAGAAATTCTTTTTTAAAATCTCTGTGTCATTAGATTGCTCTAATAATAAGAGACCTAAATTTGAAATACTTGGGGACATGAAGGTATCTATCTCATCCACTGCTCTATCCGAGCTCTGGCAGGACACTATGGAAGAGACGTGTTGCAGGCAGGAGAGGACAGACAAAGCGTAATGTTGTTTCCTCGATGCTGATAACTCCTAAGATATATTTGTAAAATTATCAAGATGTTTCAGACTGGCAGGCTATTTTAATAAGTGAGCAAAAATAGGAGTACAAGTTCTAGATGTTTCTATTTCAGGCTATGTCTTGTAATTGCCCATTTTTCCTCCCTGAGTGACTGTAGCCCTTCCAGCACAGAGCTCCCTGCCTTGTTGCAGACCTCTTGAGGGAGCAGTCACTTAAAATAGAGCTATGGAAGTCCACATTTCAGCCTCATAAGGTGATTTCATTATGTGATGGCCTTAGATTGTCAGCATCTGCTATACAGTCCACTCAAAGGGGCTAGCTCAGCCTAGGAAACACGATGAACAGTCTACTCTTACTCCTGGTCCCCTTGGGGAAGGACTGGAGATGGTAAAGGACAATGGGCACTTGTGTAATGTTCTCAAGCCTGAGAGCCAAAAGTAAACAGGAAGAAAACCATGACTTTCAGATTGTGACTTTGAGAATTGGCACAGGCTGGATTCAAGTTTACCTTTGCACTATTAAAAGGTTTGCCAGGCTCTTGGTAAACAGTAGAGTTTATCTTTTTATAATGAACATTAGACTATCCAAGATCATTTATACTCACATATAAGAAAGAAAAGAGGGTTGCAGGCACACCTCAAAATGGCCATATTTTTTCACCATGACCGTTCTTTGCCCAGCAGCTCTATTGATCAGTTTTAAAGTTGAAACATTTGTAAAAGTTACACATTTGCCAGGCAGTGGTGGAGCACGCCTTTAATCCCAGCACTTGGGAGGCAGAGGCAGGCGGATTTCTGAGTTCAAGGCCAGCCTAGTCTACCGAGTGAGTTCCAGGACAGCCAGGGCTACACAGAGAAACCCTGTCTCGAAAAAACTTAAAAAAAAAAAAAAAAAAAAGTTATACATTTATTTAAAATGTACACAACTTTGAGAAAACCAGGTGAGTGGGTGGATAGACTGACAGATGACATGCATATTTTCACATCTTTTTTTGCCTTCTTGATGTTCACTTTTCTCTTGTTGGGCCTCACCTGGAAACATTTAGCTAGGAAACATTTTCTAAAATGTCGAAGAGCATTTTCTGTTTCTCAGCGGTAGAAGGTGGTGAGGGCTGAGCTTCAGAGTCAGTGACAGTCCCCAGGGGACCTGCACAACAAAATCAGTGAAATTCTCATTTTGAGCAACCACAGAAGCAGGAGAAGTAGGGCACTCAGGGTGGGCTGTGGAGCCACATGGCTTAACTTGAAGTCCGTTTCTGGCTGTGTGAGCTGCATGTCATTTAATTTCCTGAAAGATGAGCATGACAGTACCACTTGAACATGGAATGTTGCTGTAAGATTTAAAGCAAAATATTAAAAAAAAAACAAAAAAACAATGCTTGGCATATGTATAGTATGTCCCCGGTGTTGGATCCTGCAACTGCAAATTCATGCAAGTTCTTTCTATGCTAATGAGTATAGGTAACAAAATGTACACACACATTATTCTTTTTTACAAAAGCTTCTAAATTTTTCTAAAAAATTCAGGCTGGAATCTATTATGTGCTAGAAGAGTCTGGAAGGCTGGAAATGATAGTGTGCATTGTCCTTGGTGTGTTCTGACAGTGACAGGAAAGAACCAAGGGGCAGGATGGACACTCCTACTAGAAGAAAGTTTATGTAGTCCATAACGGGGCAGAAGGAGGCTCTTCACTGGGTGAGAAGGCCAGAGGGAGGTGAGGAAGCAGAGGAGGCTGGACTAGAGCCACACAGCTGCTTGTAGCTGATGAAGTGCAGCCATGGGGAGTTCCTTGCTAATCTGGGATTAGGAAGAAAACCCAGATCCAAATCAGTCAAGGTGGAGGGCATTTGTGGGACATGTCCCTGAGCCTGGGGTATATGAATGGGAAACTGGGCAGTTCACGGGGAACTGGAGCAAAGAAGACCTCTCACTCTGCAGCTGAATGGAGGCTTTAGTGTTAGTGGTGTTAGGGGGAGTGGTGGATGGGGCTTGCCTATGTCACTCATTCTCACATGGCGCTCAAGTGTGTAAAGAAAAGCCCAGTGAAGTTAACTTTTTACTCCCTTTAAGGATTTATAATCACAAAAGTGAACTGGACATTAATTCTAGTGTTTTATACATAAAAAAGAAAAATAACAGAAACAAACGTCAGTTGCTGTGCTTGAGATGAATAGACTCACTTATCATAGGTGAGTCACACAGAATTCAAAAGTACAGGGTGAGCAGCCGGAAGCAAAAGCACTAAGACAATAGAAGGATACGAATGGTCATTCTGCTATCCCCAGTCAAAGTTCTGTCAGTTGCCAGGTGTATTCTATGATGATCCATCATACCCAGGACTAGATCATATCGCCACCAGACTTCCCAAAACAACAGTACTGGGCAATATTGCTTCATTTCTTTCAAAGACTGTCACAGAGTACAAAGTCCCATATAATCGGTGGCAGCCTGTCTGTTTCCTCCGTCGCCATGGCTTCCTTTTCTACTCTCTCACCTTCTGTGCTGCTAAGGGTTGATGTGCTCCGCTATCTTCCCATGCTCCTTGTTTCCCCATGTTCACCCCTCGCTTTTCTTTGTCTTGCGTGATTGGCCCTACTGTGAGTGCTTCTCAGATCTCTGTTTCCGACACTGTTCTCTCCTTAGCACTGCAAAGAGATTTCTGGTATTCTGCTCTAAAGTTCCTCCATTTTCTTCTTGTATCTCTCATCTAAGAAATCCACATATCTATTCTGCCAGTTTTAAAATGCATGCAGAATATGACCTCATTTCCTCTATCTGGGCATGATTAGCCTGGATTGCTATTGTAACATTCTTCCTGGACTATAGGCCTTCTCACCTTTATCCTACTTCACATTCTTGTGAACTCTGCATCCAAAATGATGCTTTAAAAGCAGAAGTCACATCACACAGCTTTACACAAAACCCTCCAATAGGAAGCTTCTTCTCTCCTGATTAGTTTTGTCATGTCAGAGGATGCTATTCAGGCTATTGGACAGAAAAGCCATCAATGATCTCAACAAGCTATCACCCAAGATACACTTGTGAGTTTAATAGTGCCTTGACTATTCCAGGAGTAACCAACCACTTCTCAATTGGATCATACGCCATGGGAGGCAATCCATAGCTGGTACTGTAATCCTGGTGCAGTTGTTTGAGTGGGAACTACTCCTATACATGAGTATATTTATCACTTGGTCCCCAGTGGTGAATCAAGCTTTGAAGTCTCAAAAAACTCTCATTATTCTCAGTATTCAGCTCTCTGCCTCCTACTTTTGGATCAAGATGTGAGTTTTCAGTTGTTCCTACTGCCATGCCTTTGCTCTGCCATCGTGGACTCTAATCCTCTGAAACCATAAGTCTAATCAAATGAGACCTCTTTTAAGTTGCCTTGACTCTGGTGTGTTGTAGCAGCAATAGCAAAGTAACTAAGAGACCTGATCAAAAGCCTGTGTCTTGAGAGGTCACAAGGTCTATGGTGGAATCTATTGTCGGTATTTTGCTAAATGGACATGTAATCTAACTGCCTTCTAAATATTTTTGTTTACACTCCACAGACTGGTGCAGCTCCCAGTCTTAGAGTAGGAAACATCGTGGAAGAGGGAGCAGAGAAACAAAAGCAGAGGATGGAGAGGAATACTGTAAAGTGTGGTCTCCTGGTGTCTTACTTAGGTTTCCATTGCTGTGAACAGACACCATGACTAGAGACAACACTTATAAAGGAGAACATTTAATTGGGGCTAGTTTACAGGTTCAGAGGTCCAGTTAGTTATCATCATAGCAGGAAGCATGGTAGTGTCATGGTAACAGGGAGGAGGAAAGGAAGCAGGAAGCAGGCAGGTATGGTACTGGAGAATGAGCTGAGAGTTCTACATCTTCATCCAAAGGAATCCAGGAGCAGACTGTCTCCCACATGACTAGGAGGACAGTCTCATTGCCCACCCCCACAGTTCCTCGACAAGGCCATGCCTCCTGATAGTGCCACTCCCCAGGCCAAGCATATTCAACCTACCACATCTGGATATGGCATACGTTACAGCACGCAGCAGCAATGACTGCCTGCAGAAGCCTGAATAGTAAAAAAACAAAACCAAAAAGACAGAACATTTTACCCAAATAACAAACACTACAATTACCTCAACACCCCATGAAATCTTTTCTAACATATATCACATGTTAAGAAACAAAACAGGTCTCAACAAATAGAGAAAATTGAAACGACATTCTGTGTTCTCTATCTGACTACAATGGGATAAAACTAGAAATCAATAGCAAGACTATAGGAAACACAAATTCATTGAAATTAAACAATTATTAAATGCTGACTCAGAGATCATTGCAGAAATCAAGAAGAAAACTTAAAAGTTTTTAGAATTAGATGATAAACAAACACAGCATATCCCAATCTCTGAGATACAGTGACATCCCAAGAGGGAAGTTTATAGCTCTAAGTGCTTAAAGTATCAGAGGGATCTCAAATAAACAAGCTCACAATGAACCTTCAGACACCGGATAAACAAAACTAAACCCACCTCAAAAGTAGTAGAGAGAGAGAAATAATGAAAATCAGGATAGAAATTATTTAAATAGGGGAAAATATAACAAAAAACTATATGCCAATCTCTCTATGTCTTTGTCTGAATATAGACACAAATTCTCAATAAAATACTTGGAAACTGCATTCAAAACACATCCAAAGGATCATTCACGGTAATCCAGTTGACATCATTCCACACTTGGAGGTATGATTCAACATAGGTAAATCAATAAATGATTCACCACATAAAAAAGACTCAAAGACAGAAATTACTTGATTATTAACATAGTCTTCAGAGGTAGTCCTATGACAGCCATAGTCTACAGAGCTAATTCCATGACAGCCAAGGCTACACAAAAATACCCTGTCTCAAAAAGCAAAAACAAATCCTGTAGAGACTAAGGATAGAATATATCTTAACATCTATTACAAACTGATAGCCACCATCATATCAAATGAAAACAAAATAAAACAAAAAGACAAAGAAGAAAATAAAAACCCTCTGAAGCATTCCCACAGAGATCAGGAAAAAGCCAAGAGTGTTCGCTTTCACTAAGCCCATTCAGTAGAATTCTTGAAGTCCTGGCTAGAGCAGCAAGACATGAGAAAAAAACAAAAAGTGTACAGAGCGAGAAAGGAAGAAGGCAAAGGATGTCTATTTGCATATTATCTCACTCCGTAAGTGAGAGACCCTACCAGGAAACACTTTCAGCAGTGTCAGTCACAGGGTAATACCAAAATCAGTCGTCTTCCTATATAATTCCCAAAACAAACAGACTAAGAAAGGAATCAGGGAAACAATTCTATTCACAATAGCCAGAAACAACAACAGAAACCCTTGAAATAAACCTAACCAAGGAGACGAAACACCTAAGCAAGGAAAACTTTAAAGTCCTGAAGAAAGACATTGAAGAAAACACCAGAAGATGGAAAGACTGCCCAAGCACATGAATTAGTAGGATTAATATGTGAAAATAGCCATCCTACCAGAAAGCAAGCTACAGATTCAATGCAATCACCATCAAAATTTCAATGCAAAGCTTCACAGGAATTGAAAAACAATCTTAAAATAATTACAGAATCACAAAAGACCAAAGTTAGTCATAACAACACACAGAATAACAGAAACATTGTTGGAGTTAGCATTATACTCCTTTCAAGTCCCACCATTTTCTAGACAGGTATGACCACAGCACCCATGAGCAGCTGATGATACCTGCACAAGACCTGCAAAAATCAAGCCAGTCAGCGTTCTGGCATAGAGTGGGAAAAGGTTCACTAGCCCAAATCCCTAATGGAGGACCTATGGAGAGTCGATGGCTTCTGGAAGGAAAGTGAGTTTTCTCTAAGGATGTGACTGCTGGTTAGGCAACTGCACTTCCATGGGTAGCCTAAATGGACGTCAGTGAGTGATTTACTTTTTTTTTTTTTTTTTTTTTTAAAGAGAGAAACATGAAGTTGGGGTAGGTAAAGGTATAGGGAGTAGATCTGGGATGAATTAGAAGTGGAGGTAAATATTATCAGATTAGGTTGTATGAAATTATGAACAAATTCAGAGCACATACCACCCTTCCCAAGGATCTGAGTTGGGTTCCAAACACTCATGTTGGGCTGCTCACAAACACCTGTAATTCTAGTTCCAGGAAACCTGGTGCCTCTGGCCTCCACAGGCACCCATACATACATACACACCAAGTTCACATTATTAAAAATAAAACTAATCTTTAAAGGGTGCTCATGTGCATGTACAAGACATGAGAGGAGCAGGAGACTAGTTGTGGGGGAGGGGGGAAGGGGGATTTCCAGGAGTTGGGGCATGAGAGCAGGAAATTGGGGTGAAGAGGGTCACAGTACACTATATACAAGCATGAAAGTTAAAAGCTAAAATGTGCACACCCTGAGACATTTGCAAGACTAGCTCTCTCCTCTCTGAGGTCCTTAATCCTCGGCTTCTCTGCCAGGGCTCCTCTATCCACCCCTACGTGTTCTCTATTTCTCCTCCTTGCTTTACTGTTCTTCATAATTCCTGTCATTGACATAAGCGGCAATTTACATATGTTCTGTCTGCTTTTGTCTCTCCACTGAAAGTGAAAGCCCTGTGAGGTCAGGCTGCTTTGTCCACTGATAGATCACTGAGAACCACTTTGTACTTTGCCTCAATGAGCATTTCTCAAACTCCAGATTTGCCTCTGTATCTTCTGAAGCAAGCTTCTAATACAGACTACTCTATTTTTCCTGAACATCTATCTTAGTAAAAGATGTACCCAGATTACAAACATCCCGGTTACAATTGACTCTGGCTGTAGGATATCTGATTTGCTGCTAATTTCTTTCAGTACCACGATGTTATTAGAGTCTGCCCCCTCTTAGCTCTCCTGCTGTCAGCTTTGTTAATGGTGGCTTGGGTTGGAATCAGACTTGGGTTTGCATCCTATGTCCTCTCCTAACTAGTTATGAGATCTTCAACAAGTTTCCCTAGGAACGATAGAAAAGTTCACAGGGTTGCATTGATCAATAAGTACCTATGAACAGGATATTTAAGAGTATTAAATAAGGGCTGGAGAGGTGGCTCAGTGGTTAAGAGCACTGACTGTTCTTCCAGGGGTCCTGAGTTCAATTCCCAGCAACCACTTGGTGGCTCACAACCATCTATAATGGATCTGATGCCCTCTTCTGATGGGTCTAAAGACAGTGACAGTGTACTCATATACATAAAAAAATAAATAATTGTTTAAAAATAAATATTAAATAAGATAATGTATCTGAAAGCTGTAGTAGTACCTGATACACAGTAAATGATCAGTTTCTTCCTTTATGTCTACATGACAATAGATTGGTGTCTCTTATCCTTGCCCTGTCTTTTGTAACTCTGGCTAAAAGTAATTTGACTTAGATTTTTCAGTTCTGTAATGGTGCCAAAGCAACACATGTCAAGGAGAATCCACGTATCACACTTTGATGTTTGAACTTTTTCCAAGCTAACAATGTACAGTATCAAACTTTCTTGTTATTCTGCCTAACAGCAAGCCTTGGCTCCCCGTGAGCCGCGCGACACAGCCAATACTTCAGCACAGACTAAGCTTCACGTTAAATTGCTTATGCTCCATGGTGGGCCAAGTAAGTGGTTTGCATACATTTATACTAAGCTCTTACAAACTATGATGTCAAGGAACTGGATGGATTAAATGTATTTTGTTCTTACACATTTGTCAACTTAAGATAGGTTTGCTGGGATGTGACCCATCTCACATGGAAGAGCATCTGTATATCACACCACTGCTAGCAAAAACAAAAACACAAACAACCAAAAACTTTCCTAAGTATTGCAGCTGAGTGACCTAACAACCTTCAAAATATTTCTACAAATAAATAGAACTGTAACTTGTCTGCCCACTATGCTCCAGGTGCTGTCTTCATAGTGAGAAATCTAACAATGCCAGACCATTCATTCATCTCCCACTTGAGTAGCAGCCCCTCTTTTTTTCCTGGGTTAATGTATGGGTCCAATTGAGTAGGCCATGCTACCTCCATATTATTTAGTCAAGTCTGCCTCTCAATGAGATTGTTTTTCTTTCTTAGATAACATTACACTGAAGTCAGTAGTCTTTGTGTAGAGCAGATTATCCTCCACAATGTGCAGAAGCCTTATCCAGTCAATTGAACAAGAGACTCTCTCTCTCCTTACTCATCTATCCTTCACCCCACCTCATTCATGCAGTTGGTTTCCAGTGAGTCCACTAGTCATGTCAACCAGCCATAAGAACCTCATCAATAGCCGGGCGGTGGTGGCGCACGCCTTTAATCCCAGCACTTGGGAGGCAGAGACAGGCAGATTTCTGAGTTCGAGGCCAGCCTGGTCTCCAGAGTGAGTTCTAGGACAGCCAAGGCTATACAGAGAAACCCTGTTTCCAAAAACCAAAAAAAAAAAAAAAAAGAACCTCATCAATTCCTGATGGCCCATCTCCTAATCTACAATCTCTTTAGCTAGTAGTAGTTTATTTTTCTTTTTTTTCCTTTCTTTCTTTTTTAGTTTGATTTTCATTCATAATGTCATTAACTTATCAAACACCCCTCTTTGTGTTGATACAGTAATTTCCCTACTAGGATGTATGCTCTCCTACTTCTGTTCCCTCATATCTGGAGAAAGTTATTTAATGTCCTTCAGCTACTATTACTTCGTGATAAAATGAAGGACTAACTTTCTAAGTGAATCTATGTATAGGGAATCCACATTCTCACAGTATTGTGAAGCACATGCCATAGCGCAGAGAACGTGCTCAATTCCACTAATACCCTGTGAAGCTCGTGTGCTAATGAAAGGAGCTGTATTGTGTTCTGTCAAGCTGAAGAATGAAGACAGCTCTGCAAGGTTGGGTGGGTAAGGGTGAATCAGAGCACAGCTCATCTATGATTGCAAGGATGGGCATACAAGGACACAAATGTGTTCAGCAGATATCCACCAAAAAGTCAGGCCATGATGGAGGCAGCTAAGTAGACTCAACATTCAAGATCAGGGAATCTACTGGATTTGGGAGAGTAAAGCAATTCCTATGCTTACAGCACATGGGATGCTCAGAACAAAAACTTCCGACAGGAGGAAATGGAAATATGGCAAGGACTGGGTTTCTCACAGCAGCTCAGGAGCACAAGTTAGAGGCAGTGTGAATTCAGTGAACAGTATGACCACCAATCTAGCTCCAGAAGCATCCTAGGGACAAGGCCAATTCCAGGTGGTAGCTATAGAAACTTCTGCTGATTAAACACTTGGCAGCAGAGAGACAGCAACACCCAGAAGACATCTGTAGACGCATCTTAAGAGAATCCAGTCTCGGAAATGCTTTTCTTCACCCGTAGGAGCAAAGCTTTCCCCATGCATAGATTATTAGCATCTGTCTCAGACAGGGCAGGGGCAGTGTTAAACAGTTTACTTCCACTATAAAGATCTCCTCAGTTACACAGCAGCATTTGGGTGGGAGTCCAAAGGCTAGAAAAAAAAAGTTATAGTTGACATTACATTTTGCTATTGGTTCCAGTACATGAAAGCTGTCGACCAGTGGTAGAACAGCTGTACTTGCTGGGCATGATGGTATCTGAGGTAAGCTCAGCATTTGGAAGGCTCCAGTAGGACCATTGTGTGTTAGATGCCAGTCTGGGCTGTACAGTGGGACCTTATCTCAAAACCAGAACAATCTTGGTGCTTGGAATTACATGCTTGGTCAGCATATAAATATCTATGTAACAGTTTGCCATGTGTAATGTAAAAAGTGAAGTCAGTACCACAAGGAAGTAGAATAAACTGTAGTATTGAGGTAAATTGCTAGGACTTTGGGGGACTGATCACAGGCAGGTGATATTTTACATCTTGTTCTTCCTCAAGGCCCTTGTGCTATTCTGCTCAGCACATTGGGATGTGATGAAACTTTGAAAAGGTGGATCCTACTCTGTGTGGGATCTTTAGGTCACTGGGGACATTCAAAGGGATTATAGCACTCCAGCCTCCTCCTCTTCCTCTCTTTTGCTTGCTGGCCATGAAGTACTTCGCTATGCCACATGGTTCATAGAGATGCAGGACCTCATCATAGGCCCCCAAATAATAAGGTCAAGTGATCATGCTTGGGAACTTATAAAGATGTAGGCCAAAATAAGCTTGCAGAATCTGTTACATAGCGTAAAGCTGATTAAAACGTCTGGCTAAGGGAAAAGACAAAAGGTAGGGTGAACTCAGAAGCTGAGGACTTAGGTTTCTTGAACTCAAAGGAAAGAGGAAAGGGAACCTCAAGGAGCTGGAAGAAAAATCATGACTAGCAGGTCCCCTGACAGGAGGCGAGCTCTCAGACTGTCTTCTTTTTCAAATCCCTTTTTAACTAAATTTGTCTTGGTTAAAAGCAGTGTAGAGCAATCCAGGTCATCAACAGACCCAGAGCTCAGTGGCGAAGGGTTAGAGTGAATCTCAGAGCAAGGTAGTACCTCTGGATTCCCAAGATCCTGCTTCTCCTTAGTAAGATCTTCTCCTCACCCAGGGAACCAATTAACCCCTAGCTGTTTCTCAAGGCTGGTGTGTGTGTGTGTGTGTGTGTGTGTGTGTGTGTGTGTGTGTGTATGTGTTTTGTTTTTTTGTTTTGTTTTGTTTTTGGTTTTTCGAGACAGGGTTTTTCTGTATAGCCCTGGCTGTCCTGGAACTCACTCTGTAGATAAGGCTGGCCTCAAATTCAGAAATCCGCCTGTCTCTGCCTCCCAAGTGCTGGGATTAAAGACTGCCTGGCCTCAAGGCTGTTCTTAAGTATAGCCATCTCCTAGGTCTTTACCCTGCCATCATTACAACAAAAGACTTGAGAAAGAGATTTAGCACACACTGTTAGAGAGTCCACAGGATAAACGCCCCCCACTCCTTTGGTAATAGCTTTGAAAACCACAGCACCTCACCAGTACCGACCATGTTCCCAAGTTCCCACCAGCTTAGCCTTTGTCCTGAAAGCATCCTATCTATGTGGACAATCCTCTACCTACAGTCAGCATTCTGAACACAACTTGTGATTGTTAACCATTAATTGCATTGCAAAGGTTTTCTCTTAATTCTACAGCAGCACACACCTTTAATCCCAGCACTCAGGAGGGAGAGGCAAGCAAATCTTTGAGTTCCAGGCCAGTCTGGTCCACAGAGTGAGTTCAAGGACATCCAAGGCTACACAGAGAAATCCTGTCTTAAACAAACATCTATACATCCAACAAAGTATCCGCTGCAGCACTCCTCCTTTAAACACCCTTCCAGAGCTCTCTAGAAAGCCTGTCTGGATTTCTCACAACCAAATATGATCTTTCCCTCCAAATCCCTAACAATATTATTCAGCACTGCTCTTACCCTGTCCTATGGAACAATTCTTAGTCCATATTAGAAGCTTTTTCTAAGCATGTCCCTTACAACCTTCCTTGATTTTATATCTCTATAGAACTAATACTATATAGTTTGTTTTTTTGTTTTGTTTTGTTGTTTTTTTTCAGAGATATTTTTTAAGTTCCTGTGCTGGTTAGGTTTTTTGTTAACTTGATATAATAAATTCAGATCATCTGGGAATAGGGAACTTCAGTTTAGAAAAACCTCCAGCACCCTGGTCTGCAGTCTAGTCTTGCCCATAGGCAAGTCTATGGGGCATGTTCTTTAATGTTTTGTTTGTTCTGTGAGACTCACTTTGTAGCCTTGGCTGACCTGGAAGTTCCTATGTTGATCATGCAGGCTTTAAACTTGCAGAGACAGACTGTTCTGCTTCCTGAATGCTAGAACTGAAGACATGTGATGACACACCCAGTGCATTCTCTTGATTAATGATCGATGTGGAAGAGCCTAGCCCATTGTTGGCAGTGCGGTCCCTGGGCGGGTAGCCCTGGGCTGTATAACAAAGCAGGCTGAGCAAGCCTTGGGAGAGCAAGCATTCCTCCATAGTCTCTGCTTCAGTTCCTGCCTCCAGGTTTCTTCCCTGCTTGAGTTCCTACCCTGAATTCCCTTCATCATAGATTAAGATTGGAATCAGTAAGCCAAATATAGCCGCCCCTCCTCAAGTAACTTTGGAAACAGTCTTTATCACAGCAATAGAAAGCAAAATAGGACATTCCCAAACCATTGTTAAATTTTTGATAGGTTGCCTTTTTCCTTAGAAAGAAGTGATTATAAATCAGACATGGTGGCTGTAATCCCAGCACTCAAAAGGTTGGAAGCAGGAGGATCAGGAGTTCAAGGTCAGGCTAAGCTACATAGTAAATTTCAGACTGTGTGAAACTCTTGGAATTGGTTCTAATGCTTTGTTTTAATTCAGCTCCCAAAAGTCTCATCGCTTCCAGACCTCAAGGTCCCTGTCCCAAGCGGGCTTCAATTGGTAATAAAGAACTGCTATACAACTAATGGCTGGGCAGGGAGACAGAGGCAGAACTTTTAGATAGTGTAGGCAAGGGACCAAGGAAGAGAGGAAAAAGAGGAGAGAAGAGAGCAGACTTAAAGGCCAGTCGGCATGTAAGAATCTGGGAAAGGAGGCCTAGGGGCCACTTCTGCAACTGGATCTGGGGTAGCAGAAATGAAATATAGATTTTAAAAGATGTTAACTCAGGAATGCTGGAGGGGAGTGTTTAAGTGGTTTACCTCACCACTATGTGAAACTCTCAAAAAGCTAAATAAAGAGACAAGAACTGACTGTAACCACAGTCCATCCCCACAAAGCTCACGATAGGCACACGCTATGTCCATATATGTTTGGAATATAACCACATTTCATGTGTAACCTCTTTGTCCCTTGTTTACTATGATAAAACTGTTCCTAAGAATAGTTCTCGCCAGGCGGTGGTAGCACACACCTTTAATCCCAGCACTTAGGAGGCAGAGGCAGGCGGATTTCTGAGTTCGAGGCCAGCCTGGTCTACAGAGTGAGTTCCAGGACAGCCAGGGCTATATAGAGAAACCCTGTCTCGAAAAACCACAAAAAAAAAAAAAAAAAAAAAAAAAAACAGAATAGTTCTCATTTTGATTCCTTAGACAGTAAATGTCTACTAGTCTCGTCTATTTCATTAGCAAAACGCAGGGGTGATTCCCCAGTGTCTGCTGCAAGCAGCTGTGGAAAGCGATTTGATTAAATGTAAGGAAAGCAGATGAACTAGCATTTGATACAATATCTCCCTGTCTGTCTGTCTGTCTATTCATATATTTATTTATTATGTTGCACAGGCTGATTTCTCACTTCCCATTTAACACAAGGCTAGCCCTGATCCCATAATCCTCTGCCTCTGTCTCCTGAATGCTAGGATTACAGGCATGCACACCTACCTGGTTTTGACAGCTCATAATTATGTATGTTCTCTCTTTTCTTTCTTCTCTTCCTCACCTTCCTTCCTTCCTCCCTCTTCTCCTCTCCTCTTTTCTTCTCTCCCTTTTCTCTGTCCTTCGTGCAATGCTGAACACAAGCTCAGACCCTTACACTCATGCACAGTGGGCTTAGCCTCTACTACTGAGTCATGCTCCCTGCCCCTCATTAGATGCCCTCAATCCATCTCTCTCAGAATTGATTTCCCAAAGCAATGCAGGTAAATTTGCCAGCAATTGTAAATATTTTCTACTTGTGTCAGAAATGGAGCTATATTATTTATTTATAAAATGTATGTGTGTGTGTGTGTGTGTGTGTGTGTGTATGTGTGTGTGTGTGTGGTGTGTGTATCTGTGAAGGACTCAGGGATAGAGTTGTGGGTGGTTGTGACCCTACCAACATGGGTACTAGAAGCTAATTCTGGTCTTTTGAAAAGCAGTAAACATTTCACCACTAAAGCCATCTCACCAGCCTCAAGTTTTAATTTTGGTTTGTTTTTTAAACCAGGAGAAACTAATTCTAGATAAGACCAGAAAGAATTTACTTGAAAGATGTGGAGCAGATCACAGGCTAGAAAGGACCTGAAAAGCAAGGTTCAGGAAGGACAGCCTGTATCTCCCCAGGGACAGACAGACACATCCAGGGGCTCAAACAACATCGTCAGAATAAATTCTGCTCCAATTTTCTTCAACAGTACTTCAGTTACCTGGTTCGAGATGCACTGGCCCAGAATAAAATAAGGCAGGCCTCATTAATTAGCAGACCAGCTAGGTTGCTGCGGGAAGGGGACAAAACAATTTACTAACAAGGAAGAGAGCTCTTAAGAACCTGGAGGGCTGGGTGCTAAGCAGCCAGGGACCAGCAAATAAACAGCATAGTGTGAGCTGTGATCTTGCTCCAGGGTTCCTCCTGTTTTGTGGAGAAAAGAAGGAGGCTGGAGTCAACTGGTCTTTTACAATCTCTAGACATGGTGTTACTGGCTTAGAATGCCAGACTACTTGTCACAGAGGTGAATTAGTGTTTAAAAACAAAGGTACAAGTCAAGCAAGGTGGTACATTCCTGTAATTCCAGGCTTGGTGGCAGCGGGAGGTTCAGGAATCCAACTCTGCTACATAGCAAGTTCAAAGCCAACCTTGACTATCTGAGACTCTATCTCAAAAGACAAAGAGAACTTGCAAAGGTATATAATAAGTATCAACACTAAAATAGGTAGGAAACAGAAGGGAAAGCTGGAACGTGCTGATGTTTAAAAGAAAAATTACACATGCCAGTGTGTGCCACATCTGATGACTACAAATGTATGTTCCAGCAGCAGCGCTAAGTGGGAAACCTGGAGTGAAGGCAGAGCAGGGAGGCAAGCCTTTCTTTCTTTCTTTCTTTGTTTCTTTCTTTGTTTCTTTCTTTGTTTCTTTCTTTTTTCTTTCTTTCTTTCTTTCTTTCTTTTTTGGTTTTTCGAGAGTTTACTTTCAATGTCAGTAAGGAAGAGCACCTGGCCTTCAATGGCATGGTTTCATGGCTTTCTCTGCATCACCAAGTTACACTGCCTACTTGTCAAGTGTTAACCCACCTATCTTGTCTCTGAGCCAACTTGCACCATCCAACCCAAACCATAACCAAGCAGTGTTGCCTTCTTTCGCCATGAGCTTGTTACTTCTCAAATGTCCTGTTGGCATCTTACCACTTTCCTGTGCTTACAAGAGTATGGAAGGCACAATCTATAGTCACAACAGTCTCCTCCCTCTCCCCTCTCCCTGTTCCTGTCCCTGTCCCTCTCCCCCTTCCCCTCCCTTCCTCCTCCCCTCCCCCTCCCCATCCCCCCATCCCCTTCCCTCCCCCTCCTCTCCCCTCCCCCTCCCCCTCCCTCTCCCTCTCTGTATACATGTAGAAGTTAGAAGACAACTTCAGTTACCATTCTTTAGTTGTCTTCAGTTTTGTTTCTAAGACAAGGTTTCTCAAGGCCTGGGCGTCCCCAGGCAGACCAGCTTTGCGGGCCAGAAAGCCCCATAAACTCGCCTGGCCCTGCCTTTCCAGTCTTAGCGCCACCACACCCAGACACTGTGACTGTCCCTTTTGTGGCTCCTTTTCTTCTGCCTACATCTTGAAAGGATGGACAAGGATTTGTCCCTCTTGCCTTTTTGTATCTCATAGTACTATGTGTGAAAGATTGGTGACTGAGAGTTACACCCAGAGCTTTGATTTTGTTTGATGCCCTTGCAGCCCCATGCATGCCCAGATCCGTAATGTGCACTTCTGTATAGTGGGCACTACTGTGAGTTATGTTGGTCTTCTGATGCTGTTCTCAATGGCCTCAGGTACTTGAGGGAGCTTCAGCTTTATCTTGAGCTGGATGACAATCCATTTATCCCCAAATGACCCAGCTACCAAAGCCCAAACCCATTTTTTGATTGGCTTTTCTGTGAACATCTTAAATTCTGTGCATCCCTCCTTCCAACAAAAGCTAGGCCTGCTAACTAGAGCCCTTGGTCTCCAGTCAGAACAGAATCCCCAGTGCTCTCCCTTACCTCACCTTGGTTACTGGATCCACTGGTGATCCTGATGGTTTTTTTTTTTCCTGCCTCAGTGGTCCAGCGTTCAAAATCTCAACTCAAGCCCCACCAGAGCATCTTGGCAAATCCTCCCTACCCCCATCCCCCTCAGCTCCACTCTCAGACACCATGACTCATTCACTGTGGTCACCAGAGCTCTTCTCCCAACTGATAAGATCTTATCAAACCCTAGTTTCTTCACTCTGGAGTATAAACAACCCAAACCACCTACAATTCACAGCACTGACCTAACTTTCCAACCTCCTCCTCAATACCACCTTTAAGAAGTGTATTTATTTCTCCATTCCTTCATTTTAATTGCATGTACATGTTTGTGTCTGTGTGGGGATCTATACAGATAAATGCTAGAGCCTGTGGAGGTCAGATCCTCTGATGCTAGAGTTACAGGTAGTTTCGAGCTGCCTGACACAAATTCTGGGAAATGAACTCAAGTCCTCTGCAAGAGGAGTCTGCTCTCAACCACAGAGCCATCGCTCCAGTTCCAATACCACTTTGTTTGTTTGTTCTTGAGACAAGGTCTTGCTATGCATCCTAGACTGGCCTGGAACTCACTATGTAGACCATGCTGCCTTAAACTCACAGAGAATCACCTGCCTCTCTTTAATTCCAAATGCTGGAATTAAAGGCTTTGCCACCGTGGTTCCCATACCACCGCCTTATTTCACATTCCCAGAACAGGTCCGCCATGGTCCCACAACAAATTTTGCAGAATCTGTTCCCCTTGTCCTGAATGTTCTTACATTGTCTTCCTCACCTTGTAAGTATTACTGATTAAAATGAATTATTTTTTCCTAGCAATAATTGTCCATCAGAGAGAGCTGGATAGGGGTCCAACATAATGGTTGAGCAGGTAAAGTGGGTAAAGCACCTGTCACTTAGTCAGACCATTTGAGATTCCTCTTGAAGATCTATATGATGAAGAGAACTGACTCAGGCAGGTTGTCCTCTGACCTCCACATGCATGCCGTGGCCCCTCCAATACATGAATGGAAATATAATTAGAGAGAGGGAGGGAGAATGGACTGAATGGGCTTTCCCATCTGCTGTCACATTCAACCCTGACCATAATCCAGTAGGTTAGGCGTTACCAGCCTAAATTCTGTATCCAATACTAGGAGGCCAGCCATGTTTCCAAATTCAGAAGGGACTGTGGTTTTGTAGCCTAATGTAATGCTTTTCTTTCCCTGTCTGTGAAACAGAGGATAGATGCATACTCAGCTCTGCCTCTTAGAATGGTGTTAACCAGGACACATTTTTTTTTTTTCAGACAAGAACCTTGTCTGAAAAATTTTCCAGGTCTGTCTCTGGACCATTATAAGTAATACTGGTGAGTGAGCACAAGGGAAGTAAGTAAAGCTGTTGTTTATAGCTCCTAATCTGTACTAGAAAAGTAATCTGATGCTGATCCAACCTTCGTATTGGTAGCTCCTGTCTCCCATTTTCTTCCTTCCCATTGCTTTCTTCTGCTACTTAGATCTTCTCTTCAGTGTTTTCTCCTCAGGAGTACAGGCCTCCACCTCCACAGAAAGGATTCCTTCTTCAGGTTCACAATTAATTCTTATTTTATTTTATGTGCAGTGTGATGTATGAATGGGTGGGTGCTTACGCCATTGTACATGTGTATATGCGCCAAGAGGACAGCTTTGTGCATCCTTCTCTTTCCTTCCACCTCGACATGGGGTCTAGTACTGAACTCAGGCCATTGGGCTTACAGCCAGTGCCTTACCCTCACTGGCTCTCAATTTTCTCTGGCAAAATACAACACACACACACACACACACACACACACACACACACACACCATAGCATGTACCACCCCAAATCAATAACTTAATAAATGTAAATAAAAATTCAACTAGTGCTGAACTATTCATAACAATTAAATGGAAGTATCTAAGATGTCCATTGGCAGTGAATAAAGAAAGTGCAGCGAATTAAACAAAATGGAATATTATTCTGCAAAGCATTGAATCCTCTTACTTACCACATGAACAAGAATAGAGGGCATTATGTTAACTGAAAAGACCCAGGCACAGAGACACATAGAGCATGTCCCCATACACAGACACCAGAGAGCACAACACTAGCCATTTCCATACCAAGAAGGTCTCTTTGTTTCTTTTCTCATCAATGAGACAAAATAATGACAGAAGTAACTTACTGCAGAAAGTGGAAAGGTTGTTTTTGTTTTGGCTCTGGGGAAACAGTTCATCTGGATGGGGGAATACATGGCCACTTGGGCCCCATCCTTAGCATATCAAGTGGCCTCTTATATCCCTCTGGGTCAGGAACCAGAGCCCTCAGGCTTCAGGAAGAAGCAGAGGTAGCCTGTAAACATCAGCTGCACTCTTTGAGCCCTGTGCCCACCAATTAGCGCCTATTACCAGAAGGTTCCACAATCTCCCCAGAAAGCACCATTACCTAGGGATCAGTTGTTCAGATACAGGAGTCTGTTGGGGACAGTTCACAGTCAAACCACAGCAGAAGGATATGAGCGAGGGGAGACAGAAGGAAGTCTGGATCCCAAAAAACAAGTAGAGAGGAAGACTAAGTTAAAGCACCCATTTCCAGCAAGCGGGCAACAGTTTGCAACAATTTATCATTCCTTTTATAAGGAACTAACAGTGGGAATTAGGTTCTACCAGCTATATAAAAATGATAGTTATTTCCAAAGCTGGAAATGACAGTTTTAAAAAAATTTGATCCTTTTGTATTGCTTATATGTAGCAAACCATCACATTGTAGTATATAAATGTGTAAATTATGTGGTAAATTAAGATTTTAAGGGTAAATTAGAATTTGTGCTGGCAGAGAGGTAGTGCTGGAGAGTTGGCTCAGCAGTTAAGAACACTGCCTGCCACTCCAAAGGATCAAGTTCCAGTTCCCATCATCCACCCATGTGGAGGAGCACTGTCTGTATCTCCAGTTCCAGGGGACCAAACACCCTCTTCTAGCTTCTAAGGGCACTGCATGCACCTGGTGTGCACTTAGGGACCCTCAGGATGAGCTGGCACTGGGGCTGGAGAGGTGGCTCAGCCATTTAGTCATTACTGCTCTTGCAGGTGTGAGAAACAATGGTCCTCACTTCATAATAAGAGCCCTGGAGACTCAGAGCAGCCAGCAAGAAGCTGTTTAACTTACAAGCAGGGTTCAACCTAGAATTACAGGCTCACTGATTGAGCACCAAAAACAGTTTATAAACCCTAGTGCATGGGTGCCTCATTACTGAGTCATCAGGAAAGCCATTTCAGACGCCATCTAGATCTTATCTTTACATCTGTCTTTTTTCTCAACAAAACCCACATGTAGGTTCATCTCTACATTTTGCATCCTGTTTATTTTAAAACGTATCAGACACGTGACTGCAGGCAAGCTTGGCTGTTTGTGAACTTGTAGTTTGTGTGAGGAGCACAGCTTAGCAGAGTTTAGGTAGTAGGGAACAGCTTGACCAGCAGCATTGTAAAGGTCTAGAGTTTTCTGTTCATTTGTATCTAGACTTCAGCTGGCTCCCGGCATCTTTGGAAACAAGCTTACTACATTTGACTTTAGCATCTCAGGGATTCACCCACATCCTTGAAAACACTGGAAGACTATGTGTTGATAGTGTTAGCTGGTATTTCGGTGTAACAAGTCATTCTTTATGTGGTTTTACAGTAAGTCTTAAGATGGGTACTTTCTCCAACTTTTTGTCAAAACCATGTTTGCTTGTTTTGTCTTTTGGAAATCCATTTTTGTCCAATTTCTCCCTGCAACATGGACTATCACACCATTTATTTAGACTTTTAAATTCTCTCAGCATTGTTTTGTAGTTTTCAACCTGTAGGCATTACACGCGTTTAAATTCCATGAATATTTCATGCCTTGTGTTACTATATGCAATTTTAGTTCATTGTCTGTGTCTTCATTGCTCGTTGTATTGCTCATTTCATTGTATAAAAGACCAACTGACGTTGTGTATTAACATTATATCTTGGGACTTTCAGTCCAGGGATCTTTTTGTTAGGATTTTCTATGAGTCTAATAACTTTCGCTGTGAACTGTCAATTTTATCCTTCATTTAAACCTGTACATCTTCGCTCCTCTCTTCCTTCTTCACCTCCAGTGTCCTACCAGGATCTCCAGGACAAGGTAGACTAGAAATGCTTGCTACATTCCCAGAATTTGGGAGAAAACTTTCAGTATTTTAACATCAAGGATGACTTTAGTATTAATACTTCAATTTGTTTTTGTTTATAACCGTTTTCCATTAAATTGGCAAAGTTACCTTCTATTACATTTTTTAAAGATTTATTTTATTTTTAGAATTGTATATATGTGCTGTGTGTGCATTCTCTCTCTCTCTTTCCCCTCCGCAGCCCCTCTCTCTCATGGACATGTGTGTTGTTCGTGTGCATGTATGTGTATGGGGAGAGGGTGCCAGTGCAGGTGCCTAACGAATCCAGAAGAGGTCATTGGATCTCCTCAATCTGGAGTTACAGCCAACATGGATGCTAAGATCAAAATTCATGTCCTCTGGAAGAACAGACTGTGATTTTAAACAATGTGCCATCTCTCCAGTCCATCTTCCATTTAGTTTATTATTTTATCATGATAAGACTCCTCTTAGTGTGGTGAACTACACTGATCAACATTCATTATGTAATAGCCTTTTGTCAGAATTCAATTTGGAAGGATTTTGTCTAGGGATTTGTCTCCTTTGTAAGTGCAGGGGATCAAGCCCAAGGCTGCACACAACTAGACAAGTCCTCCTCCACTGAAGCACATTCACTCCCATATCTTGTCCATGGCTTTTTAGACATGTAAATCTCAGTTTGTGTGTATGTTGGGGAGTATTTCCTACATGTATGTTGTGGGGTGTTTTCTACGTCATGTCTGTGCCTTATTCCTGAAGAGAACAGAGAAGGCATCAAATTCCCTGGAACTGGAGTTACTGGTGGTTGTGAGGCACCTTGTGGGCGTGGGAAACCAAACCCTGGTCCTCTGGAAGAATAGCAGTGCTCTTCACCACTCAGTCATTGCTATAGCCCCATAGGGAAGAGAATCTTAAGAGCCAGTGGTGTTAATTCAGTCAAGAAACTTAGCTGACATGTGTTAGCATTCCTTCAAGGCTCTGCCCCACAGTTACCTGGCAACAGTCAAATATGCCTGACTCACTATAAAAGGAGCTGTTTGCCCCTCTCCTCACTCTCTCACTCTCTTACCCTCTTACCCTCTTACAGTCTCTGTCACTTCTCTCCCCATTCCCCTACCCCCTCTTTCTCCACAAGTTCCTGGTCAGCCTCTCTCTGTCTCTCTGTCTCTGTTTCTCTCTGTCTCTCTGTCTCTCTCTCTGTCTCTCTCTGTCTCTCTCTCTCTCTCTCTCTCTCCCCCTGCCTTTCTCTATCTCTACTCCCTCCTCAACTCTCCTCCCCATGCCCTAAATAAACTATTCCATACTATATTGTATGAGGCTGGTACCTCAGGGAGAAGAGATGTCTCAGCATGGGCCCTGCAGAGGCACCCCGTTCCCCTCACCATACCTCACTCTACCAAACATATGCTAGGTCTTTCTTTTTTGTAAAACACAGCAACATGAAACATAGAAAAAGCTGATTTTTCCACTTGAGTCTGAAGGCAGAAAAAACCAATGCCACTGATCAAGCAAGCATGCAGGATGACTTTTTACTTGAACTTTTTGTTCTACTGTGGTCTTTAGTGGATGTGATGACGCTGTCAACATTAGGGAAAGCAGTCTGCTTTATGTAGTCCAACAGTTCTCAACCTGTGTGCATAACTACTCTGGGGTTGGAAAGACCCCTTCACAGAGGTTATCTAAGACCATGCACAGATATTTACATTATGATTCATAATGGCAGCAAAATTATAGTTATGAAGTAACAATGAAAATAATTTGGTGGCTGGGGATCACCACAACATGAGGAACCATATTAAAGGGTCTCAGTGTTAGGAAGGTTCAGAACCACTATTCTCGTCTGTCAAGCACCTTTACAGACACACCTAGAATAATGTTTGACCAAATGTCTGAGCAGCACTCTGTGGTCTAACCAATTTACATATAAAACTATTAATGGCTGGAAGACAGAAATACCAGAAGAGTTTGGGACTCTGATTCCTGGTCTGGTTCCTAAATGATTTTAGTATTATCTCTTCAGAAGGGGAAATGCTATAGTAGCATTGAAGGCTCATTAACGAAAAGCTATCACCTCCCACCCAAAGGATTGGAATCTATCTGTGGGCTGAGATAAGTCACTGTCTCCTTCCTTAAGAATTAATCATGTCAGGCGGGTCAGTCATCTGTCCAAGGAAACAACCCTCAGTAAGGTGGATTCACTTTAAGCTATGCTAGAGAGATGTGGGGAATAATTAACTTTTAAAGGAGAAGTTGTACTTTTTCTTCCCAGAATTCCCACTCCCCCCCACCCCTGGGTCCTGAGAGCTACCATGATTGAGTCTACCTGGTCTCTTCTTCCTTCTGGATGCTGGCCAGAGCTTAAACATACTTATGCTGATATTCTGTGACTTCTTACACTTTCTCTAAAGTCTCCCTCCCTCCATTTTTACCTTGTAGTTGCTTGTCCAACATGTAAATGGCTTTTATGACCTCTTAAACTCCTACCTATGAGTCTATAATAATAAACTTCTCTCTAAAAATCAGAACAAAACCAAACCAACAAAACCCAAGCTAACCATTATATCTCTGAGATGAATTCTTGGTAACATTATATTTCCCAGTTGAGAGCTGTATTAGTTAGGGTTCTCTAGAGGAATGGAACCAAGGTTTTTATGACTTTAAAAACAACCACAGTAAAAGCCAATTAAAAATCCTCTAGTTAGCATCCTTATTTTGTACTCAAGTGATATACAGAGATACTTAAACAAAACTCATGACGGGCCGGGCAATGGTGGCTCACGCCTTTAATTCCAACACTTGGGAGGCAGAGGCAGGTGGATTTCTGATTTCGAGGCCAGCCTGGTCTACAGAGTGAGTTCCAGGATAGCCAGGGCTATACAGAGAAACCCTGTCTCGAAGAAAAAAAAAAAAAGAAAGAAAGAAAAGAAAAGAAAACCCAAAAACTCATGGCGGTATATGGAGCACAGAGGCAGAGTGATTGCTGACATGTATGAAGCCCCAGGTTCAGTTCCCAGCAGTGAAAAAATACTTTGAACATACACTATAAAAATATTTAGGGACAGTAAGATGACTCAACCAGTAAAGACACTTGCCTTCAAGCTTGATGATATGAGTTCAATCCTTGGGTTCCACATGGTAGAAGAGAACTGACTACCCAAGATTTCCTCTAATCGCTATACATACCCAGTGAAACATGCATGCTCACACACATAAAGACACACACGGTAAATTAATTAATTAAATAAAAAGCAAAAAACATTATACGTGTACTTCCTCACTCAATGCCAAGGCACCTGGCTCCTGTTAGTATAGTCTGTTACCATACAGCCTTCCTGTTCCAAATAAAACTTAGTTTTCTCTTAGGAATTGTAGTTGAAATCTTTTTTTTTTTTAAGATTTATTTATTATTTCATATATGTGAGTACACTGTTGCTGCCTTTAGACACACCAGAAGAGGGCATTGGATCTCATTACAGATGGTTATGAGCCACCATGTGGTTGCTGGGAATTGAACTCAGGACCTCTGGAAGAGCAGTCAGTGCTCTTAACCGCTGAGCCATCTCTCCAGCCCGAAATCTTTTTAGGAGGGGCAATAATGATGATGATGGTCTATTCATGGCTGAGCACTCAATAGTGACTTATTCTGGGGGCTGGAAAGATGGCTCAGCAGTTAAGAGCACTGACTGCTCTTCCAGAGGTCCTGAGTTCAATTCCCAGCAACCCATTTACAGCATCTCATTTAAAGGCTAATTATTTCCCCATCTCTTTAGCACAGCTTAAGGTGAACCCACCTTACTGAGACTTGTTTCCTTGGACAGATGATTGACCAGCCTGACATGATTAACTATTAAGAGAGGAGACAGTGACATGTCTCAGCCCAGAGATAGAGCACATGGTGGCTCACAACCATCTGTAATAAGATCCAATGCCCTCTTCTGGTATGTCTGACAACAGCTACAGTGTACTCCTATACATAAAATAATTAAATAATTCTTTTAAAAAATAGTCACTTATTCTCAGAACTTTGACCAGTTATGATTTCGTCTTCACAGTTACTGCTGATCACTGCAGTTCTCTGGCCCAAGGCTGAGGGCAGCCACTAATCTATGTGTATAAATATAAACATTTAGAAGGCAGTTTAACAACATGTTCATTTAGCAAGACAACAATAGTAGGCTCCCCTCTAGGACTTTTGACCTCCTGACCCAAGGGCCATTGTGACCAGGTTTACAGTACCAAGCACGAATTCTTTCCTGTGAAGCAGACCTCAAATCCAATCCAATGATGGCTGGTTACCGCCATACCTTAATGCCACTAATGTGCCAGTGGGTAGACAGACACTTTTACTACACACATTTGCCTTTAGAAAGAAGAGTGCATTCATTATCTCAGACAATACGATTTAAGGAAAGCCCTTGAGAGGAAAATGCACATTTTAAAAAGCAAAACACTGAAAGACTTGCATTTTGAAATAGATCATAAATTTTTGATTATACAAATCCAAAAGACTGAAATAATTGAAACTTCAAAAGGAATGACAGCCGGTGCCTAGAGCTAGCCTATTTTCATCATCAATTTTAGTCTGTGGGAGGCTATGTAAACCCGTGGGGTAGACTTGCAAAATGTTCTCAACATTTTTAAGCATTTGGTTATTGGGAACCTGACACGGATCATATAGTCGTTGTTACAGTATTGTTAAATGGTTGGGACATGGTCCAAGAATGGAATCATATAAGGAGAATTCTACGTTCTCATGAGAAAACAAGACAAGAGTCTTGTGGCCTCAGTTTCTTCAAACCATGGGATTGTTCTTGAAATGTGTTTTGGTGTTCATCACAGGTGTGGTGGATATAGGGAGTTTACTTCAGATTACTCACTACAACTGGATAGTGTTATTTGTTTACACGCCTCTATGGAGAAACAAGTTTTGCCACATGCAGCTTGTCTGTCACATGTGGCTTGCCTTGGAACTGTACACTTTACTCAGGTGACTCCTCTTAACCCTCAGAGTATAAATTGTCCTATGTGCTGAATAACGTTGGCCACTGCATAGGACTTTAGTCTGGCTCATTTATCGTCATCATTTTCCCAGGTCCCACTGTCTCTAGACCAGTGACACAAAGCAGTGAAGAACAGGAAATTGTGGTAACTGGATTATTGCAGTTTAAAGTACTTGAATTCCTTTTACTTTTATTAGTAAAGTGACAGTATTGTACTTTTTAAAAATAAGCAATAAGTCAAACACTTACATATTTTTATTTATTTGGGGACCCCTTCCTTGCAAATGGAGAGCCCCTTGTAATCTGGATTGGAGTGCAAAGATTTCACTATTATACTAAACCCTTTTCATTTGTTTGAAGGAAAAACAATACAAAACAAACTATTTCTTCATATAGTTCTAATTCTAGAGCATAACTTTAATGTCAATAAAATCATCCTGGTCTTTATAAACTTCCAGGTTAATAAACTTCTGGCACATTGTTATTTTTAGCTATATGTGGCCAAGGAGTTAATATCTATGTTTTCAGGGCTGGTTATGTAGGTCTGTAATAGAACAATTGCTTAGCATATGTCAGGCCCTGGGATTACATTTCCTATACTGAAGAACAATATAAGAATTTGTACTTCTAGACTAAAACTTTTCAAAATTCTTCTAAGTTTTTTAATGGCACTTTGTTGTTCTGAGTATGCACTTATCTGTCTCTGTATCCATGCATGGTAACTTCTAGAAAAGAAAAATCACTTGGTGACTTTCTCTATAGTATAACAAATCACAAATGATACCTTTTTCTAGCCCACATAGTCCTAATGAAGAAGAGATATTGAAGAGCTGGGAGATAGCTCAATGGGTAAAATGCTTCCTGCCCATGCATAAGGGCCTAAGTTTGGACCTCCAGTGTCCACACAAAAGCCAGTTACTAGCCCTGATGCTTAGGGCTGAAGACAGGTGGATCTTGGGGCCTCACTGGCTGACTAGCCTACACAAAACAGTGAACTTTGAGTTAAGTGGGAGACCTGATTCAAAAAAATAAGATGGAGAGGGACAGAGGAAAGACATCCAGCATTGATCTCTACCTGCTGTGCCTGGGTGAGCACATCTGTACACATACATGCACATACATTCATAGAACACGCACATCTGTACACATACATGCACATACATTCATAGAACACACACACACACAGACAGAGAGATGGCAAAAATAGGGGGAAAGGAAAGATGGTGGGCCTCAAGTGATGTCAGCTTAACTAAGTTAATGTATCAACTGAAGAAAGGAGAAGCAAGAACTGGGCATATGCCCTGATCACAAGGGTAGAACACGCTGGCTTAGGGAAGGATTTTGGCTCATCCCAGCATTTCTAGAACACACACAGGATGTGGAGTCCCAGCACAGACCTCACCCTCAGATCATCATGTCCTCTCCAACTCTGCTCTTTAGTGGTGACTCTACCTCATATTTACATCATAAATGATTCTACAAACAATTCACAAAATCCAGAAATGATAAAATTCCATGAAATTTTTGTTTTATTTTTTTTCAAGGCAGAGTTTCTCTTCAACTGGCTCTGTAGGCCAGGCTGGGCTCAAACTCCCAGAGATCTGCCTGCCTCTGCCTCCCAAGTGTAGGGTTAAAGGTGTGTGCCACAATGCCCAGTGAATTCTGTCAATTTTTATCTTGAGTTCTAAATGACTATTTCAAAGTAATTATCACTTCACTGGATGGTGTCCTCCCAAAGCAGAGCTTGGCTGACATTTCGCACTTGACAAAACATGAAATTGATGAGGTAGACCCTTGTTTCACCCCAAAAGCCATGGCTGCGTTTCTGGGAGAGAGCTTCTGAGCCCACTTTTTCAGTCCCGTGGCTGAGACTCTATGTTCTGGCCTCTAAAATGGCACACCCAGGCCTTGGCACATCTGCCTTGTTTGAATATCCCTGAACCATTATCAGCTGCAGTTGGGTTTGCCAGCCTGTGCTTTAGTGATTCAAGGAGCCGTTTATTACAGTTTTTAGTTGCCATGCATGAAGTGTGTATGTGCACACTTCTGTCCTACCATGGTTGCTGAATGTTGCTTCTTGTCTGAAGCACTAGTTAGAATTTGGGGATTGGACTAGGGAAGTAGGTCAGAGGTAGAACACTCATTTATCATGCATGAACTACTGGGCTTGATTTCCAGTACTCCCAAAAACAAAACCCAAATTGGAGGATGTCTTTTCCTTATGTTTTAACTACTTTGTACACTCAATAATATATAAATGTACTAAGTATGATTATAAAACAAATGATCTTCTAGTTGAACTAAGTATATCTGAACTATTCAACAAAAGTCAAAGGTTATTTGTCTATGTGTATGTATGTGAACTCATGCACATGTGTGCACTCATGTCTGCATGTGCACATGGAAGGCAGAGGACAACTTCAGGTGTTGTTCCTCAGTAGCTGTTCACCCTGCGTTTGAAACCCCGCCTCTCACTGGCCTATAGCTTACCGAGTGGGCTAGGCCAGTGAGGCCAGGTGCCCCAGGGACTCGCCTGTCTGTGTCTCTCCTGCAGTGGGTGACAAGCAGGCCCTACCATACCTGGTGTTTTAAAACATGGTCTCTGAAGATTAAATGCAGCTCTCTATGCTTGCAAGGCAAAAATTTTGCCCGCGAGTCCATCTCCCCAGCTCCAAGTCACGTGTTTGAAAGATGCTATCCATGCCAGATTTTGTTATCTTTATGTTACCAGGTCGTCATCTTCCTTCCGATGGGGGAGTTTTCTATAATCTTTTTCCTAAAGAAAAAGAACGTAGGAGATTTTTTAAAGTAATGACCATTTTTAAAGTAAGCTTAAGGATATCAATCTACTTTCTCTGTACCCCTGGGTAACACAAATGCAAGGCATGTCACTGGGCTAGCAAGGGTTTCCCTCTCAGGTCTATATTTAGTAAGTGAGGACAGCTCAGAAACTTTTCATGGAGAGAGTGTCTTTATGATTACACTCATGTTCTATTATTTTAACTTGTGGTTTCTAACCTCCTCATACCCAGTGATAAAGATTTTGATTTGCTGGGCAGTGGTGGTGCACGCCTTTAATCCCAGCACTTGGGAGGCAGAGGCAGGCAGATTTCTGAGTTCAAGGCCAGCCTGGTCTACAGAGTGAGTTCCAGAACAGCCAGGGCTACACAGAGAAACCCTGTCTCGAAAAACCAAAAAAAAAAAAAAAAAAAAAAAAAGATTTTGATTTGATATTACCAATCAAAGAACAAACATATTTCTTAACATTTAAGATTATGATAGAGGCCCTGCCCCATACTGGCCATGCAGTAGTGTGCCAGAGAGACAACCCCACACCTCACCTGCTAGCTTGTGAGGCTTGGACCTGAGGGCTTGAGAGCTTGAGTCATGCCCCCACCCCCCCCCCACCCCCACCCCACCCCCCCACCCCACCCCCACCCCCACCCCCACCCCAATGTCTGTAGCTCTAGGGAGAAATGGTCCAGTAACTCACATGGGCAGCACAATAGAGCTGTCCGTGGTGGAGAGGCATGGGTGAGCTGGCCAAGGGCAGAAGAGCAGGAGAGCAGGACAGCTGGCCCCACCCGTCTCCAGGGAAGTGTGGAGAGAGCTAGTCCTGGTGGAGTGGGTGCAGGACGGCTGGCACCAGACCAACTCAGCTACCACCTAGGCCCAGATCCAGGACTTTTGAGTTTTCCCACTCCATCATGAAGGGCCCTGTCCTACAGAACTAACGCTGCATGACACAGGGCAGCAACAGGAGAGGAGAGGAGTCCTGGTGAGGATCAAGTTTGGTTTTTTTTTGTTTTGTTTGTTTTGTTTTCGAGACAGGGTTTCTCTGTGTAGCCCTGGCTGTCCCGGAACTCACTCTGTAGACCAGGCTGGCCTCCAACTCAGAAATCTGCCTGCCTCTGCCTCCCAAGTGCTGGGATTAAAGGTGTGCGCCACTACCGCTCGGCTGAGGATCAAGTATTGAAGAGGAGTGTAGTAGGAGCCAGAGGCCTTGAATCAGACCAATGACTCATGGCAATGAACATTTGCAAGTGAAGCTATTTGGACAAAAGATTATACTGTGTGTGATAGATATACTGCAGTTTACACAGCAAGAGCGTTTTTGTTTTGCTTTTTGTTTTCTTTAGAGGGGGTGATGAATCAATTAATAAACTGTTTTAAAAAAGATTATGATGTAGGGAATGGAGAGATGGCTCAGTGGTTAGAGGCACTTACTGCTCTTCCAGAGGTTCCAGGTTCATTCCCAGCAGCCATGGTGATTCCCAACTGCTTCTAACTCTACCTAGTATGTGTGTGTGTGTGTACACAAACACAATTAAAAATAATACAAAATCTTTTTAAAAAGAGTATGATGTTTTTATCCTTACAAATAATATTCCTAATTTTGAGTTATAGTTTAAGCCAAGGAAGGAGGGCAAGTCATACAGGTTCTTCTTTTTAACTCTTTTTTTAGTTTCATGTGCATGCAAGTTGTGCCTGAATGTATAACTGGGCACCATGTAGGTCTCTGGTGCCTACAGAGGTCGCAGAGGGCATCAGATCCTTGGACCTGGACTTACATATGTTTGTGAGATGCCATGTAGATTCTGGGACTCAAACCCAGGTCCTCTGGAAAAGCAGCCAATGCATTTAACTGCTGAACCATCTCTCCAGGCCCATAGTTACTCTTTTTAAATCAGCATTAATATCCATAAACATTATGTATTTCCTGATAAAGTCTTGGTATTTACTACAGTGTATGTATTGGTGAGGGATCTAACCCCAGGGCCTCATTTATGCTAGGAAAATACTCTACTACTGAGTTATATGGTTATCCTTACACTTCTTTTGAGCTGCCATATAACTGGATATCTGTCAACAGGGTCACACTAACTAGTAGGAGAATTCAAGTGTACATGTATGAAACCATCATTGCCAAAGCATGTTGAGAACGGTAGTGGAGGCTGTGGAATGAAAGTCTTCAGCACTGGCACTCACTTCTCCAGCTGCTGAGACTGGTAGCCTTCATAATGTTTAGCTAACTTCAAGCTGGATTCTCCTCACCCAATGGCTGCCTTCCTTGGGGCATCGCTTCCTCCCTGAAAGCAGGCTGTCTTCAATGACTTGTTGAAGGCAGTAGGGTAACTGAGGCCTAAAGTTCCTGACGTGAAGCGAGCTAACTCAGATGGAACATCCCGTCTCTGGAGCAGCCTGTGGGGCCACTTGACCTTTGTTACAGCTATCACAGTTTCATTTCCCGCTCGACCCCGCCCACAAGCCTCACGCTCCTGCAGAGACTGACCACAGAACCCTCAGGACATAGTCCCTACACACAGATATCTGTCTCAGTGTCTGACTTTAGTGGGAATCCAGATGCAATGGCACCAAATTCTTACGTAGAAAAGCATGCTGGGTGGAATGGAGACTGGAGGAGGAAGATCACCATGAGTCTGAGGCCAGACTGAAGGACATACAAGATTCCATCTCAGTAATAATAAGGATAAATACAAGAGATCCAGGGCCTGTTCTTCAATATCGTTACCACATGGTGTCACATTTCCCAACTGCCTTTAATAGAGTTGGACTAGCTCTCCAATGCAACCATGTCCCTGAAAGTATGATAGAAACCACAAACAATCATTACTCCTCTGAATATTAGTCTTATCAACTGAAAAAAAAAAAAAAAAACTGTCAAAACTCTGTGAATTGGGCCAGGCGGTGTTGGCACAAGCATTTAATCCCAGCACTCAGGAGGCAGAGGGAGGCTCTGAGTTTGACGTTGTCCTGATCTACGGAGTGAATTCTAAGACAGCCACAGCTACACAGAGAAACTAAAACCAAACCAAACAAACAGCCAAGCAAAAAACTTGTGGATCCCCCACCCTCAATTGTTACACTTTTGGGGGCAGCGGTGAGTACAGACGACCTGGGAGACTGTATCAGAAGACAGCTTGTTTATTGAAATAGAGGTGATTGCTTATATAGCTCAAATCAGGGGGAGGAAAACCACAACGAAGGAGGTGCTGCAACGGGGGGATGGGAAGAGGAACAGGGGCCTTACAGGCATATCAGCTAGATTAGCAGACTGCCTGTCACATGATTTCTGACAGCTAGACAATGACGACGAAGAAGCCTAACTAGCTTTATCATTGTATGGCCTTTGTCTCTATTGAGTTGAATAGGCCCAAGCCTGATTTGGGTAGGGACTATCCCTTCTTCTGCCAGTGCTGTCTGAGGACTAACTGTCTGGGGCACGGGAAGTTCTCCCATCCCTCATCTGGCTTGGGATCCCACAAAAACTCAAAAATTGAATTATTTCCTAATCAGTTACTAACTTGCTTTGTAGTAAGACTGAGACTTCTCCAGGTATCTTTTTTTTTTTTTTTTTTTTTTTTTAATATATAAGTCCTTTATTGTCCTCAAAAAGCCCAAATTGTACTTGTGATCAGGATCTTGTTTCTAGAGCTAGGAATCTGAGGCCTCACTCATCAGCCTGCTGCACAGTTCCCTTCTCAGACACATAGATGCCATCCAAAAACTTTCTGATATCTTTGTTTTTAACTGTTGTAGCTGAATCAGAGCCGCTGAATTTGAAGCAAGTTCAATATCATTTCCTTCAAGGATTAATTCATCCTTCTGGGCTTGGAGACAGAACAAGCCACACCTGTCCTCATCCGAACCCTGCGGATGTATTTTTCACCCAAGAAATTTCGGATTTCAACCAAAGACCCATTCTCCTGAATAACGACGTTGATGGGGAAGTGAGCATACACAGATCTCATCTTATAACGGAAGCCCAGTGTAACACCCTTGATCATGTCCTGAACGTGACTGCAGATGGTTCTGACAGTGGCCAGTTCCTTTCTGTTACCCCACCATTTGTCAACCCGGAGCCTTTTCTTTTTCTTTCCAAGAAGACTCAGCTCTACATTGATGTGATTGAAGTCCCTCTGCAGAGTTCCCCTGGGGCCCTTCACAATGACTGTGCGCCCCTTCAGAGTGATGTCGACATTTTCTGATTGCTGAGAATGGTCTTCATTCTCGCAGTAGATGGGGCAAAAAGCAGGTATCTATTTTTAAAAAGGAGAAACTCTTCTGAGTTGCCTGTGTGCTGGGTTTTACTCCCATCTTTCAGCTCCCTTCTCTGTGCTTATAAATAGAAATCAGGAAAACCTACTCAGTAGTCTTATTCCTGGGGGATGGAGAGGCGACTCAGTCAGAAGAGCACTTACTGCCTGTAAACAGGTAACCCTGGTAGTCAACTTGACTGCACCAGTAAGCAACTAAAACCCAAGCTAGGCGTTCCTGTGAGGGCTTTCCTTGATTAGATTACTTGAAGCAGGAAGAGCCAAATAAGGTGGCACTTTCTGGTGGCATCCCAGATCAAAGGACATGGGGAAAATTACTTTTTGCTTGCTTGCCCTCACTCTCGCTGGACGTTCATTTATCCCCTTGCTGGGCATGCCTTCCCTGGTATTGAATCCAACTTCTTCAGGATTCCAATGTAGGCTGAAGACCAGCTGCTCTCCAGGAGTCCTCCAGGCCTTCAGCTCAGGATTGGAACTGCTGAACATTGGAAAAGCCTCAGACTGAAGACCTATCAGATGTGTCAGAATCAGACAATACTTCATTAATGAATCAATTATGAATTTGAAAAGGATGGCAGGGATTCCTTTAAAATGATTTAATAAAGATCATATAGAAATAATCAATTTACTCAAGTATATTGAACTAAGTATGATATGTAACTCCCTGCATAGGGTCTCAAGTCCCTGGTATTGTGATTAGGTAACAGACATTGCTAAAGTCACAGAAACACTTGCATTAATCTTCTTAATCAGTCCTGTAAGAGAATTAAATTGTCTGAAAGAGGCATATTACTAGCTATTGTTACTGATGTCAGGGCATATTTGATGACAACGACAATGCTGACACTGAGGGTGGCTGTGGTGATGGGACTGGTAGTGGTTTCTTTGCCCATTTTCGAGTTTTGTGTTGGATGCTATCTCTGGTAGCTTAGGCTAGCCCTGACCTTGGGATCTTCCTGCCTCTACCCCAGGTTTGTGCCACCACATGCAGATTGTTTTTGTTTTATAGTGATAAGTAAGAATTGGGCCCTGTCCTAGGGTGCCAAAGATGTATGAAAAAATGTGCTCTCTATTTCTTTGCATATATTGTTCCATCTGCGTTGAGCTCTGTCCCACCACTTCTTTATCTGATTAGTCCCTAACACTGTTCACACCCTCAGAAATCTCAGCTAAGGTACAGTGGGGACTTTCCACAGTCCTCCACAAAGGCCATAGCCATTAGGGTAAGAGCAGCTAAGGAAGTTTAGCCAGCAACCCAAAATGGGACCATTATTATTTTAATAGATGATTTTAAAAATATTTAATTTGATCACTTTTATTTATTTGTGTATGGGGGGGCAGATGCCCATGGAGCCAAAGGTATTGAATCCTTTAAAACTGAAGTATAGGTGGCTGTGAGTCAAAGATATGACTGATGGGAATCAGACTTCATCCTGCTGCAAAAGCAGTGTGCTGGTTAGTTGTCAATTTGATGTCAGGGTCATCTGGGAAGATGGAATACTAATTGAGAAGATGCTCCATTAGATTGAGCTGAAAGCAAGCCCGTCAGGGAGTTTCTTAATTACTGATTGATGTGGGAGGACGCAGCCCACGAGGCATGGTGCCACCCCAGGCAGGGAGTCCTGGGTGGCATCAGAGAGCAGACTGAGGACTGGAGAGAAGGCCCAGAGGTTAAGAGCACTGACTGCTCTTCCAGAAGTCCTGAGTTCAATTCCCAGCAACCACATGGTGACTCACAACCATCTGTAATGGAGTCTGATGCCCTCTTCTGGTGTGTGTCTGAAGACAATGACAGTATGCTCACATAAATAAAATAAATAAATCTTGAAAGAAAAGAAGGAAGGAAGGAAGGAAGGGAGGGAGGGAGGATGGAGGATGGAGGATGGAGGAAGAGAGAGAAGAGAGAGAGAGAGAGAGAGAGGCAGCAAGCAAGCAGACTGAGCAAGCCATGAGGAGCAAGCAATAAGCAGCACCCTTCCATGGTGTCTGCATCAGCTCCTGCCTGAGCTCCTGCTTTGGCAGTGATGGAGTATAACCTAGAAGTTGTAGCTGACATAAAACCTTTCTCCCCAAGTTTGTTTTTGGTCACTGTGTTTATTGCAGAACTAGGAACCAAACTGGGACAAGCAGTGGGCTTTTACCAGCGATAGGGTTTTTCCCAAACTGAAGAGATGGATTTCATTTTCTGTGCTAGGGATTGCAACCCAGGCCTTGTAGTAAACCCAGGCCTTGTAGTAAACCCAGGCCTTGTAGTAAACCCAGGCCTTGTAGTAAACCCAGGCCTTGTAGTAAACCCAGGCCTTGTAGTAAACCCAGGCCTCAGTAAACTTACCACTCAGCCCTTGAGCTGCACCCCTAGTCCCACAAAGGTTTCAGGCATCGAGAGACAAGTTTGGGAGGGGGAATGCTTTGGGGTCTTGCCCATGGTGTCTGTCTCTTGTACTGACTTAGGGAACTGATGAGTCTTAGATCTTGGTTTCTATTTTTTTTTTTTTTTTTTTTTTTTTTTGGTTTTTTCGAGACAGGGTTTCTCTGGTCCTGGCTGTCCTGGAACTCACTCTGTAGACCAGGCTGGCCTTGAACTCAGAAATCCGCCTGCCTCTGCCTCCCAATTGCTGGGATTAAAGGTGTGCGCCACCATCGCCCGGCCCGGTTTCTATTTTTAAAAACAAAACAAACCCCTAAATGCTTCTTTCATAAAAATAAAGCTGTGACCCCTATCCACTCCCATAAAATTAGAATCACATGTTCTGAGAAAATTTTTCTTTTATTCTTTAGGGTAATCTTTCTTTCAAATACATACTATCTGATTAGTATGGCTACAGCTTCCACTATGTCAGAATGAGGAAAACAGTGATGAACCTAGTAGACTGCTCAGCTAAAATCCTTCTGGAAAAATAAAATCAGCATTCAATCAAGCTTAGACAGGACAGTTTTTTGGGTAGGGTTTGATTGCTGTGAGGCATTTATGCTAGGCCTTCCTGCGAGGCTCTAAACTGTTTGCAGTCTCCTCCTCCCTCCCCAGGGCTGGGGAGTGAGTCATCACCTTTTCTTCAAGAACACCATTAAATGATGCTGTGGCCTCACGTCATCTGCTGTGGGAAGCAGAGACACAGTGGGCGGGCCTTATTTCCATCAAGGCCAAGGCAGAGAGCAAGGCCATACCACTGGAACAAAAGTTAAAGTGAGTTTTGTGGGCTGAAGAAGTCATGCTGAAATAGAAAAGGTCAATTTGAACTTAGGTGAAAATTCATCATTAATTTTAATACAGAAGCAGTAAATGTCACCAAAGCTGAGGAAAAGACTACAGACTTCTTCCTGTAATCTTTGTCTCTTTCAGGTGCCTGTGAAGAATATCCCCCACGTGAAGCAGTGTTGTCAAATTCCAGCTTGAAGAAATTAAGGGTGCTTTTGGTTTAGTTTTAATTTCGAGGTATATCAACATCGAACTTAAAAACATCATTTATAATAATGTTCAACACTGGTAATGTACTGTATTGGTATCAGGTCTGAACTCAATGACGTCACATCCAGGCCAACATCATTTCCAAGGCAACCACCATACACTCCCAGAATCCACCTGGCTACCTCACCTTTACCTGGGAAAAGGCTACATCACCACTCATATAAATAGGCAGAACCCTCTCTCTCTCTCTTCTCTCCACCATCTTCTTCTGTCTCTCTCCCCACCTTTGCCCTCCATCCTAAATAAACCCCTGCTCGTGGAACCTTCTGGTCTGTTGTTATCTGCCCTAAGCTGCGCCGAAGTCTAGCACTATGAGGAAAGTCAAAATTGTCAGAAGACATACATGATATGGTAGATGGAGAAGAACCTGACACTTCCTTGAATTCTGTCTACAGTGCTGTCACTCTGTTCCTTGGCTGGGGCCAGGGATGCAGCAGCAACCAAAACAATGTTCAACACTATCCTTTGGAAAGTCTACTGCATATAGCAGGGCAAGCACACACACACACACACACACACACACACACACACACACACACCAGCAATAACAATAAATAAAACAAAATGAAAAAGAAACACAATAAAATAAACTTAAATTGAAAAAAAAGAAAAAGAAAAGGAAAGCTGGTTCTTGGGTGAGGCCAGGAAGCTCTGACTGGGGAGGAGAAGAAAACTCTAGGCAGAGGACAAGTATAAGGACCCTGGCCTCTTGGGTGAGGCCAGGAAGCTCTGACTGGGGAGGAGAAGAAAACTCTAGGCAGAGGACAAGTATAAGGACCAGGCTCAGAGCCTGACCTGCTCTGAAATCAGCTCACATAAAGCACACGGATGGATAACCGATACCATAATCGTTAAGAGCACAGTGATGATCCTGGCTTTTACTTCTTATGAAGTATGTGGGCTAAATTTATGTCCACTTGATGCACGCTAGAGTTATCTGAGAAATGCTTCAACTGAGGAAGTGCCTCCGTCAGACTGACCTGTGGGCACGCCTGTGGGCATTTTGTTGATTAATGGCTGATGTCTAGCCCATTGTGGGCGATGTAAATAAGTAGGTTGAAGAAAGGCAAGGATAGAATCAGACAGACACCAGGCAACCCAGAGACACTTACATGTTACAGATTGAATTTCAACATTTAAGCACTCTCTTCCCTCGCCCCCTAGTTTTTCTACCTTTTAAAAATTTTACATAATTTTCTTATTCTTCCTCTATATGAAGTTGTATTATATTCACGTTTGAAAACCATACAACTGCATCTTTTAAAATGTTGGGGGAATTGGGCTATGGATTAGCAGGTAAGAATATTTGCTGTGCAAACATGAGGATCTGGGTTCCAATTCCCGGCATCCTTGTAGAAAGTCAGCTAAGCTACACGTGTCTGTAACACCAGAGCTTCATGTGGAGAGCGAGGAGGAACACAGGGGACTGGAAAGGAGGGAGGTGGGCAGGCTAGGAAGCTTTGGGACAGACACAGGAGGATGGTTTCTTCAACACTGCCCAGACACTGAAAGCAGCATTTGTTGTCGTCATCTCTAGCATTGTCACAGGGATGTGACATGTTGAGGGATGAAAACACCTCCTAATCCAGTGAAGCAATGATCTGTCTATGTGTTCACCGGCTTTTTGTGAGTTTGATTTCCTTAAACAAACACCTCTCCCTCTGCTCTGTTGCCCCCGGATTGCTCCATTTGCTTCCACTGCCCCAAGCTTTAACAACCGGACTCATCCCCGCCCCCCTCAATCTGGCTCCCGTCTCACACTGGCTCCGGGCACAGTCCAGGCGCCTGCACTGCCCACTGAAGCTCATGTGACTACTCCAAGCTGTTTACAGTGTGCTACACCTTTACTTAGGGAAAGGCTTTTAAGTTATTTTCATGCCAGGATTTTGATTTCTTTAGTTTTTCATCTAACTGAAGAAGCTAAACATTTAGGTACAAAGATCCGGTTTGTTATTACGCTCCTGGCCTACTATCTCAGGAACATGAGGGTCCAATCTCGTTTGCCTTCTGTAGCAGGGGACAATAAGGTAGCGGGCATTCACACTTTATGCAGTTGTATGGTGTGGATTTCAGGTGGATCTCTTGCTATGACTTGGTAAGTTGGAGTTCAGATTAGTCACTGGCTCTTCCGGGAAAGTAGAAGGAAAGTTGCCACGTGACTCGGCTTCCTCCCTTCTAACTTCTGGGGTCTCAGCTCATCACTGAGCTACTTCACATCACAATATCACGTAAATGTCGGGAGTATATGATACATATATCACTCTCTGTATATATTTACTTTTAAACGGTCTTTTAAAATATAATTTTAAACTGTGTGTATGTGTATGCATGTGCATAAGCAGAGGTAGGACCCCCTGGAGCTGAAGTTACAGGAGGTTGTGTGCCACCATGCAAAGGAATGTGGACCCAAACTCTGGTCCTCCTCAAGAGCAGTGTGCACGGTTACCCACTGAGCCATCTCTCCAGACCCTCTTTTTGTTTATTTGGTTGGTTGGGTTTTTGTTTTGTTTTTCGAGACAGGGTTTCTCTGTATAGTCCTGGCTGTCCTGGAACTCGCTCTGTAGACCAGGCTGGCCTCGAACTCAGAAATCTGCCTGCCTCTGCCTCCCAAGTGCTGGGATTAAAGGCGTGCGCCACCACTGCCTGGCTTTTTTTTTTCTTTTTTTTTTTTTTTTTTCATTTTTATTCTCTAATAGAATATAGATGTTCTAGGGAAAAGAACCCAGTGGCTAGGTGCCTCAAGGAAGAAGTTTATCTCTACCTTTGGAAATTGACACAGTTTTTGTGAACTACATTGATTTATGTGCTTTAAAAACAAACGATTTCAAACAGCAAGAAATTAGCTCCTCCCTTATATAGGATCAAAGGCACCACATCATTTATGAAGACGTGTTTTAACAGAATTAAAAGCCATAAGGAAAATGTGATTTGTTAGAAAACGAGTGTAACTGAAGATCATGGGAAGTAAAATAGGCCAGGTTCAGAAAGACTAATGTCATACTTTCTCTCATGAAGACCCTCTCTATATTGGTTCTCTCTTTCCACCACATGGGTTCCAGGAATCAGACTCAGATTGTCAGGTTTGACAGCAAGTGTTTTAACCAAATAAGCCCTGCTTTGTGTGGTTTTGTTTGGTTGGTTTTTGTTTTTTGATGGAGTCTTGCTACATAGTCTGGGTGTCATGGAATGATTGATTACATGGTCTACGTGGGCCTCAAACTTGAAGCAATCCTCCTGCCTCCTACCAAGTGCTAAGATTACAGGTGTGAACCAACCCTCAGCTATGACAATATATTTATAAAATACATCTTTAAAGAGGTTTTTCAATAATGCCATGATTTTTTTATAATATACCAACTTGCAGTAAATAAAAAAATAAAGTAATAAATTACTGACAGGCATTTATTACTAAATAATAAAAAAAGATTCTGCTAAAGGGTGGCAAAGCTCTGCAAACATTCTCAAACAGAGAAAATACAAGGATGCTGTGATCAACACAATTTCTTGCAGTATCTCAGAAATCAGCACAACTGACACAAGGAGAAACCACAAGCTTCTGCCTCTGCGCTTTCCCCACAGATATGGGTTGTATGTGCTAAATCCATGAGCCAAAATAACCAACCCGCTTCTGCTTCTGTCTGGTATTTTGTGCCAGTTCCCAGAAAAATAATGAATGCAAGAATACAGATAAAAGCCCTCATTTATGGAACCAGATACCAAATGTGTTGAGATTTTGATCTGTACTTCTCAGATTGTAAAGCTGATTTTATAGTTTATAAACTACCTAATCTCTGGTATTTTGGTATAGTAGTCAAAGAATAAAACAAAAGCAAAACAAATAAACAAACAAACAAACAAACAAAAAAGGACAGTGCTTCCAATAATATAAAATATCGTGGGGGTTACTCTAACCAAGCAAATAAAAGAATTGTAAGGTAAAAAAAACTTTGAGACAATAAAGAAAGAAATTGAAGAAGATATCAGACGATGGAAAGATCTTCCATGCTCATGAATCAGTAGGATTGATATAGATAGTAAAAATGACCATCCTACTAAAGCAATCTACCGTTTCAATGCAATTTCCATCAAAACTCCAACACAATTTTCACAGAAGTTGAAAGGAAAATGTTCACCTTCATATGAACATAAGAATCCCTGGATAGCTGAAAAACTCCAGAATGAATAAAGAACTGAAGGAGATATCACTATTCCTGATCTCAAATGTACTGCAGAGCTGTAGTAATAAAACCAGCAGGACATCAACACAGAAGTAGACATATTGAACATGGAAGGGAATTACAAACCCAGAAATGAGTTCACACACCTATGGGCACCTTATTTTTAATAAATAAGCCAGAAATACACATTAGAGGGAAAGAAGAATCTTCAGCAAATGGTGCTAGCCAAACTAGATGGCTTAATAGAAGAATAAAAAGATCCATACTTATCACCCTGCAGAAAACTCAACTTCAGATGATCAACAACCTCAGCATAAGGCCTAGATACAGTGAATCTGATAGAAGAGAAAATGGGAACTCATTGGCACAGGAAAAGACTTCCTGAACAGGGCACCAATAGCACAGAGACCAACAGTTGTTGGTCACTAAGACCAACAACTAATAAATGGGATATCATGAAGTGGCAGGCTACAGAATGGGAAAAAGTCTTTACCAATTACACATCTGATAGAGTTAATATCTAAAATACATAAAGAACTAAAAATTCTGGACATCAACAAAACAAGAAACCCAAACAGTTTACCAAAGATGATTGAGAAACATTTTTAAAATGTTCAGCATCTTTTTTTATTTTATTTTGTTTTATTAGCTTTTCAAGACAGGGCTTCTATGTGTAGCCTAGCTGTCCTGAAACTTACTTTGTAGAGACCAGGAGGGCATAGAACTCAAAGATCTACCTACAGCTACCTCATAAGTGCCGGGATTAAAAGTGTGCACTACCACCACCACCTGGCAAAATGCTCAACGTCTTTAATCATCAGGGAAATGCAAAACAGAACTACTTATTCATCTTACACCTGTCAGAATGGCTAAGATCAGTAAAACAAATGATGGCCCATGCAGATGAGGATGTGGGGTAAGCGGAACATGCATCCATTGCTGGTGGGACTGCAAACCTGTACAGCCGCTGTGAAAATCAGAGTGGTGGTTCTTCATGAAGCTGGGAATTGATACCACTCTTAGGCATATACCCAAAGGAAACTCCATCCTACACACAGACACTTGCTCAATTATGTTCATTGCTGCTCTCTCTATTCATAATAGCCAAAGATTGAAAACCTATTGTTCTAGATGTCCATCCACAGATGGATAGTGAAAATGTAGCACATTTACACAAAGGGATGTTATGTGCCTGTTTTAAATAATCATCAAATTTGCAGGCAAATGGGTGGAACTAGAAATCATCCTGAGCAAGGTAACCCAGACCAAAAGACAAGTATGGTAAGTGTGTTTATATGTGGGTATTATCTGTTAAACCTTCCACTGGCATACTGCAATGTATGACCACTGAAGTTAAGTATAGAGTAAGGAGCTAGGGGCAAGAGAGGATCTCCCAAGGAAGGGTGTCTTAGGGTTTTACTGCTGTAAACAGACACCATGACCAAGACAAGTTTTATAAAGGACAACATTTAGTTGGGCTGGCTTACAGATTCAGAGGTTCAGCTCATTATCATCAAGGCAGGAACATGGTACAGGAGAAGCTGGTAAATTGTGGCTGAGAGTTCTATATCTTCATCTGAAGGCTGCTAGCAGAATACTGGCTCCCAGACAGCTAAAACAAGAGTATTAAAACCCACACCCACAAGACCACACTTACTCCAACAAGGCCACACCTCCCAAGTGCTACTCCCTGGGCCAAGCATATACAAACCATCACAAAAGGGAACTAGAATGTATAGTTATAGAGGGATTGGAGTAGGACTTGAATGAGAGGATTAAATGAAAAAGGATAGGGAAGAGGTGGTTGAGGGAGGAAATAAAGGCAGGGACAGCTAATACTAAGGAATACTTGAAGGGGTCTATGGAAAACTACTACAGTAGAAGCTTCTTAAAATATGTAAACACATGGAAGATAGCTAAATGGAATAATAAAATAACAGAGTAGGCAGAGCCCCAACTGTAGATCTCTTTCCACCAAGTGAAACCTTCATTGCAAAGAATGGGTATATCTAACTGTTGGCCAAGCAGGCCCCATGGAAACCCCCAAACACATGGGGCTGTTGCCAAGCTTATTGGTTGATTTCCACTGATAGTAAGACCCTATTGCTGAAGAAAACACTTACATATTCCACTGAACATGGAGAAGCTGAGCTGATGTCTTCCTAGAGCCTTCAACCCTACTGACTAGTGTTCCTGGTACTAGAAGGTGCTTTGCACATTACTAGAGGAAAAAGTTAAACACCAATCCTTTCGATCTACAATGGTGACTGCCTGCAAAGCACGCTGGTACAATTGTGGCACAAATGTTGTGGGAGTGACCAAACACTATCTGAGTGGATTTAAGGTCCACTGCATGAGATGGGATCCATGCCTGACACTGCCCAGGTGGCCAAGAATGTCGGACTATGTAGGCAATGGTCCTAGGGGAGAATCAAATACGCTGTGTAACAAGGAGTGCAACAATCAAATGACTCAGTACAGCATTCTGCTATACCTATAGATCAGTGTCTTGCTCAGTAGGAAGACCCATAACTGCACAATGTACAGAAAACGAGAGACTTAAGGACCTCTTCATTGAAGTCCTCTCCTTGGGACTCATGGAATTATGTGGAAGAACATGTGGAAAGATTGTATGAGATGGAGGGGACAGACGTTATGCTGTATCTTTCAGACACGACAGGACTGATGTACATATGAACTCACAGAGACTGTGGCATCACACAGACGGCCTGTATAGGTCGAAGCCAGATAGGCTCCCAGCACTGAGAGGGAGAAGCGGACATGAGCTTCCATCCCTAACTAAGGAGCTATCGCCAATTCACAACTGCTCACAAAGGAAAAATTGGTTTTCTTCTGTGGAATCTCACTGAGTATACAAATCACACGTAAGGGCAGACCCCATGCCCAGCAGTAGATTGGTAACACAAAACTAACTCAGTGGTATATTTTTGGAGATTTTTTTTTGTGGTCCCAGATTACTTTGTTTGGGCTTTTAAAAAACAAAACAATACCTTACTGGTCTGAATTCTTTGTCACTTCCTGACATTTTCAGGTTTTTACATTCTTTCCGCTCCTTCATTTGTGATGTTCTGTTTCTAGGGTTTTGGGTTTTTTTGTTTGTTTGTTTTGGTTTTGGTTTTGGTTTTTGGTTTTTCAAGACAGGGTTTCTTTCTCTTTGTAAGCCTGGCTGTCCTGAAACTCACTCTGTAGACCAGGTTGGCCTTGAACTCAGAAATCCACCTGCCTTTGCCTCTTAAGTGCTGGGATTAAAGGCGTGCGCCACCACTGCTCGGCCGGGTTTGTTTGTTTTAAAAATTAATTCTAATTGTGTGTGTGCTTCTAGGGTTTTGAAGGCAAATATGAACATATACAATCCATATTTTCTTTCACATTATAACATAGAAAGTATCCTACCATATATAGTGTTCTATAGCTTTTCCTACTCATTGGTATAGTATAAGTTCTCCCTACATTAACATAGAGATCTTCCTTGTTCATTTTTACAGCTGCATGCCACATATTATCATTTCTTGAACCAGACCCCTTTCACTGAACATCACATTTGGGTCTATATTTTGCTTTTAAAAATATAGCAACATTTTTAAAAGACGATTTTGGAGTGCTGGGGAGATGGCTCAGTGGGTAAGAGCACTTGTTGTAAAAGTAAAAGGACCCGAGTTCAAATCCTCAGCACCCATGTAGAAGCTAGGCCTGGCTTTACTTGACTACAACCCCCAGTAGTGGGAGACAAAGACAGATGGGTCTTGAGCTCGCTAACTAACTAGCTTAGCCAAAGTAATGAGCCTCAGATTCAGTGAGAGAACCCTATTTAAAAAAAAATAAAAAGAGAGTGATAGAAGAAGACACTGGGCACCCTCCTCTGGCTTCTACATGAGGGCACATACTGGTCCATCTATGTGCATGTCCCACTCCTACACAGAAGCCAACTTTTGGAACTGCTTGATTTAAGCTATTAGTAAATTGACTGGCACTATGATATTTTACCAAGGCTGGGTATTGGCTAAGTTACTCTGAAAACAGCAGATTCTCTAGTTCTTGTTTTTCTTCTAGACTGCAAGGGTATGCAAGGGTATCCTTTCAGGCTCAGAAACATCGGAAGGTCTTTCTTTTTCAGCATTAGTAAAGCCGTCCTTTCTCTGGGCTCTGAGGAGGCAGCAGTGAGCCTATCACAGGTCTCTTGCTCCCATGGACTAGAACTGGTCTACCATGTCACAAAGCAAACAACCCATTTCTACTTCTGCAAATCGCTGTCATTATGGCATATATGTACATTTCTTACACTATTTATTCAATAGGCATTTATTAAGTAGATTCTATTATCAGACTGTGGTAAGTGCAGGGCATCCTGATATTAATTAGCTCTGAAGGTATTTGCAAGACTGGTGGGAACATAGCCTCATATACAATTACATATACATTAAGCACATGAGGTACACATATAATACACAGAAATGACAGACTGGCTCCTACTAGGATGATACCCTGGTTTTGGTTTGAAAGATTAAAGAATGTTTCACAGGCAAACCAAAGAGAGTATAAATGGCATTCTGAGAGGCATAGAGGCCAGACAGAGCTGGACACAGGCCAGGGACTATATGTTGTTTGGTAATGAAGGAATACAATGTACCAAGTGCAGAGGAGGCAGGAAATTGCTAGAATTTCCAGCCAATGGTATCTTCTTTGTTTATGAGATAAGACAGAGTTTTTCAGAATGAAGGAGGTGCAGGCTAGGTAGGAAATTTGAGGCTTAGATGAACTGCTGAGATGTTCATAAGATAAGGAAGGACTGGGGAATATCTGAGAACCATCCATTTACAGAGAACAGATTATAGCTCTCCCACATAAAAGACTGGAAACTATGAAAAAAATCTAAAGACAAAAATTGTTGCTGGGCATAGTGGCACATGACTTTCTTTTGTGATTTATTTATTTTTATTTTATGTACATTGGTATTTTGCCTACATATATATTTGTGTGAGGGTGTTGGATCCCCTGGAACTGGATTTATAGACAGTTGTGAGCTGCCATGTGTGTGCTGGGAATCAAACCAGGGTCTTCTGGCATAGCAGTCAGTGCTCTTAATCACTGGGCCATCTCCCTGTGGCACATGCCTTTAATCCCACCACTAGGGAGACAAAGGCAGGTAGATCTCTGTGGGTTTCAGGCCAGCCTGTACTACAAAGTGAGTTCCAGCACAGCTAAAGCTACATAGTGAGACCCTATCTTGAAAAAAAAAACAAAGAAAAACTCATTGTTTAGTAGAAAAAAGTAAGAAGCAGGACTGTGTACTCCAAGCTACATTTCATATAAAGACCATGAGAGAAAATTACTAGTCCCTTAGATGCATAAGACTGCTCTGGCAGGGTGCATAAGAAAGTGACTGCTTGGTGCCCATGGGGAAGTTCTGGGGCTAAGGAAGAAGAAGGGGGTCGGAGACTATACTGTGGAGACATCTGAATTAGCACAGAACCCTATCACCCTATAATCCCAACTAAACTATTTATTGCAAATGAAATCTCTAAAATCTTTGAAGTAACATATTAAAAGAATAATGTCTGTGGGAAATGGAAAGTAAAAATAATTAATAATTAATAATTAATTAATAATAATTAATAATAATTAATAATTAATTCTGACCTTGTGGCTGTGTTCCTTGAAAATCGTATACTAAAGCCTAAACTGGAAAGATATTAAGGGAGATATTTATTTTCATTAGGGGTGCCTATCTTGGTAGGGTGAGTGGGTTGAAGCATGGAACTAGACTAGAAAAATAACTTTAGAAAAACCTAAAGGAGAAACTGGTCTACTGGAGAACAGCCTACAGAGACAGGAGCCTAGCATAACTGTATTCTGAGAGGCTCCACACAGTAGCCAATGGAAAGAGACCCACAGCCCAACATTAGATAGAGCTCAGGGAGTCTGGTGGAAGAGTTGGGGAAAGGCCTGAGGAACCAGAAGAGTACAGAGACTCCATACGAAGACCAACAGAGTCAACCCACCTGGACCCTTGAGGGCTGCCAGGGACTGAGCCAACCACCAACCCAAGAATGAGCATGGGCTGAGCCTAGGCCCCTGTACATATGTAACAGATCTGCAGCTTGGTTTTCATGTAGGTCCCCCAACAACTGGAGCAGAGGCTATCCCTGAATCTGTTGCCTGCCTGCCTGCCAGCCTGCCTGCCTGTGGATTCCATTCCCTAACTGGGCTGCCTTGTCTGGCTTCAGTGGGAGGGGATGCGCCTAGTACTTCAGTGACTTGATGTGCTGAGGGTGGGAGTGGGTAGTATGTGGGGAGGGTGAAGGAAGTAGAATTGGGGGAGGATCTCTGTGAAGGGGTACTAGGAAGAACAGGAGGATGATATTGGGATGTAAAGAGAATAAATAAATTTTTTAAAAGAGAGAAACTTAAGGACACACACACACAACCAAGCTTGCTAGTTGGCCTGTGATAACAAGCCTCTAGTCACTCCCTCTTCCCTAGTACCTGAATTGCTTTGGTTACAGAGAAGCAACATCTTGCAAAGAATTCTAATTACTTTATTGCATCTGTTGATGCACAACCTTTCAGTATAAGGTGAGTTAAAATCCTCCCTGAAGGATCTAAGAAACTCAAACACATCAAGTTATGATATTACAGATTAATGAATAATTTTTAAAAACCTGGCTTTGTTCATGAATTGTTGAATCTATCATGCCTCCTTTCCCCCCAAAAAAACAATATTTAGGTGTTGTTCAGAAATGAGCCTGTGTTGTGTTGTGATTGGCCAGATAATGTCAAGCCAGGGTAATTCAGAGAACACTAAATCATTGTCTCTATTGTCCTGGACCACAGATGACAGATATAAAGAGAAAACTAGAATCCACTGGGAGGCTGAGAGACAGCTCAGTCAGTGAAATGCTTGCCTTGCAAGCAGAAGGACCTGAGTTTGATCTGCAGAATTCAAGTTTAAAAGCTGGGTATTTCACTGGGGAGACTGAGGCAGGCAGAATACTGGGCCTCACTGGTAAGCTAGCCTAACCTACTTTAGGGAGATTCAGACCACTGAAGAACCTTGTCTCAAAAGAAATAAAAGGAAAGAAAGAAGAAGAAGAAAGGAGAGAAAATAAAGGGGTCAGTACCTGAGGGACACTACTTAAAGTCAACCTCTGAACTCTCTCTGCACACACCTGGACACAGCACACAGAGAGAAGAATGGAGCGTGACTCATCCTAGAGGCATTCATGGATGTCTGTGGTAATCTAGAAAGGTAGGGACTAACTCTCACAGGAGAATGCCTCATGGAGAAGAAAGTACGTGAACCAGTGTAAACCACATTTTCAATGAGGGGCTGAAGTTGAGGTGGGTAAGTAAGAGATTCCATCCAGGGGTGTAGCTATGTGGTAGAAATCTATCTTGCATTCATGAAGCCTTGGATTTGACCCACAGCACTAGAAGAAGAAAAGAAAAACAGACACTTCAGCCAGAGAGGACTCTGTGTCCAAAGGCAACAACGCATAAAATGACACATTAGGCAGCCAGAGCCTACACCTTCCGCAGGCATTTTTCATGAATTGACAAGAATTAGTCTGGGAAAGCAGGTTGGGACAGACCATGAGGTATCTAATGTGTCTGCCTAACAAGTTTGGACTTTGCCTTGTGTACAAGACTGTCTTCTCGGTGGGAACAGAGTTTGCCATTCCCTAACACTTTCCAAGCAGTCTTCCTTCTGTCGGCTCCCCTGGTCTTGTTAGGTTAGTTAGGAAAGTTGTAAACTTGTGATTATCCCATTCTTCCTATTGGTTTGTTTGTTTGTTTGGAGAGTCTCCTGTATCCCAGGCTGCTCTCAAACTATGTAGCTAAGGATAGCCTTGAATTTCTGATCTGCTTGCTTCCATCTCTTGAGGACTAAGATTGTTAGTAAGCACCACCCTGCTCCATTGGTATGATGTTAAGGATTTAACCCATGGCCTCCTGAATGCTAGGCAAGAACTCTTTCATCTCTACTTCCTTTTTTATTCCCCACATCTAGTTATCAAAATCTGACCTGCTGTCACATACTATTTCCTTAGATAAACTATTTAGCAGCATTTTGCTGTGACAAGGACTGGGGACAGAGCTTTATGTATTTATCTTACTCTGTCCTCAAAACCAATTCCAAAAGATTACATTCTAGTCAAGATTCTTGCTAATGAACAGTAGGTAACTGAATGAAAAACAAGGACATGATTGATCCAAGGTATGGTTGAGAAGAAGGTTTACTGTAGATGCAAGTGAGAAAACAGCCAGAGGCATCGGCAAGTATCCAGACTGATCCAGGCCATGGTGTGTAGGGGGCAAGAGAGGAAGAGAAGAGGGAGGAGTCTTGGACCAAGAGAAGAACCAGCAGCCAAGGGAACGCGTAGGCAAAATAGTTGGGTTATATAGGAGAAAAGAGAAGCTGGGGGAAGGCAAGGGAAACTCAGGGACTGGAGAGGTGTAGGGTAGGGAGCCAGCATGCCAGCCAGGATGAGTCTATAACACATACCTGTAAGTAGGGACTGAGGGAACCTGAAGGCTGACCATACTTCATATGCTAATAGGTACCACAGGTATAAGTTAATTGAAGGGTTTATCTGTCCCTTTTGCCAGAGGTAAGGAGGACACCTTTTAGCAAGTAGAAACTCCTTAAGTCCCTGAGGGAAGGCTGACTTTTCTCTAAATTCCTGACCTTAGGAAAAGGGATGTCTTGGGGCCTAACTATAACTTACGTGGAACTGAAATTTGTAGAGAGTGCTCTGGCAACTCAGAGCAATAGCAGGAACGTAGATGACTAGGAGCAGGTGGGAGCCAAGAGAAGTTCAGGCCCTATTTCAGCAACAATGTTTTAAATTTTTATTTCGATGACTTTGTTTTTGAGAGAGTTCCCTATAAGCACGTTGAACTGATGTGACCCAGGCTAATCTTGAGCTCTCGATCGATCTTCTTGCAGCACTCTTCTGAGTGCTAGGGTTATAGGGGTTTGCCACACGAGTAGCAATTTCTCAGTCAGATCCTCCAGGCCTCTGGACTCTTGTGCCTGTGATGGTGGTCTGGAAGACTCTCATACTGGCTATACTGCCTTTCCCCACTACCCTGAACTACAGAAATGTGGGCGAGTCTAAGTGGCTCTGCTCAAGCATGTGCCCTGTGAACTAACTGTAGAAGCAGAAAGAAGAGTGGCTTGGTTCATTCTGATCCAGAAGGATAATCAGACAGTGATGTGATGAGCACTCACAATATATTATCACCCTGCATCTGTGTGTGGATGAGAGAATAGATTTAGAGTAAATAGTTACCCAAGTAACCAGAGTAGAGAGTGGTAGGGAGTCCAGTGAGTTCATTTGCATAGCTCTTGTCGTTGCCCATAGGCAATCCTGCTGTGTCTAAATCATCTGCACTGGATAGCACAGCCTCCACAGTAGGCTGGTCCCAACAGCCCATTTATAGTACTGTCTCCCCCCAGCCCTCTTGCCTTGTGCTCCTTCACTTCATCTTCTACTTTGTTGCTAAGATAACATTGTAAAAGTATGATCTACATTTTATGTCAGCGTCTTGTTCAAAAAGCAGTGGTTCAGCCTCTTCGAGAGCCTTCCCTGATAATAGTATTTCATACTCTCTCCATAATCAGTCAAATGATGCTGTGGCTGGGCCACAAAGACACATTATTTGCAGTACCATCTTATCTTATTAACGGTGTCTAGCAGTTAGGTTCATATGTTGCAGGTCACAGAGCTGCCTTCTGCCAACTCTGTAGTATAAACTAGATGGAAGCATCTAACATGATGCATGTTTCATTGCCAAGTCCCAGGGCCCTTAAATTCTAAACCTTAGAATATGTGAATTATCATCATCAACACTATTATTTTCACAGTGCAGCTCATTTGCTGGTTCATTATTGGTTTGTGTGAAACCCTGAATTGCCTCCTACATTTCTTGGCTACAGATCCTACATCTAATCAGGAGTAAATATACTAAAAGATTATTAACAGTAATAATTATCTCCTTTTAAAAATATTTGATTCCTTACCTCAGCTACTGGGACTGGAATTTATTTATTTATTTATTTATTTATCTATTTATTTAAAGCTCTGGGGATGGAACCCAGGGCCTTCTATGTGTTAGCAGAGCACCTGCCACTGAGCCCTCAGCTTCAGATACTGTTAATTGAGGCAAAGCAGAGGTAAAGGTGAAGTGTTTTCTTAAGGCTATAAGGTAAGGAAAAGTGGTACTGGGGGATGCTCCTCCCCTTTGATTAGGAATAGTAAAGGAAACATGGGTTCCTATCAGTGACAGCCATTTCCTTCCCCCACCTGCAGGTGTCCCAGTCTCCAATGAAAGTTTTGAGGGAGGGAAAGTGGTCTCTCTAGTTCATGATGTCAGAGTGGGTCACACCTACAACCAGGAGAACACAATTTGGTAAAAAGGACTTTCAACAAAATTAATAAAACCCAAAATTTATCCAAGGGATGCTCATGTATCTTCTGGTCATTTCATAGAATTAAGAGTGAAAGAAAGCCTGGCAGCGGTGGCGCATGCCTTTAATCCCAGCACTTGGGAGGCAGTGGCAGGCGGATTTCTGAGTTCGAGGCCAGTCTGGTCACAGAGTGAGTTCCAGAATAGCCAGGACTATACAGAGAAACCCTGTCTTGAAAAACCAAAAAAAAAAAAAAAAAAGTGAAAGAAAGGAGGAAGGAAGAAAGAAAGAAAAAAGGAAAGAAAGGAAGGAAGAAAGGAAGAAAGAAAGAAAGAAACTTCTTCTACTTGGGGAGAGCATGTAACAGCAGAGATAAGATCAAGTCTACTGTAACTCACAGTGAGAATATGGAAAGGCTGATGTTTGGTCAGTAGTGGGTACTGGTTTAGGTGTAAGAGGCCCTGGTTTTATGGAAATGGGCAGAATTTTACAGGGGGTAGAGAAGGGAAGTCAGGTGGCTTTACATAGGATGAGACAAGATCAGGAGGTTGAGAGAGTAAGGGTTTGTCAGAGAGCTGAAGCTCTGAGGAAGCATGTGGGGAGCTGTACTGGACGTTAAGGAATGGTTCGCAGTTCCAACTCTGGAACTGCTTCCTCAGCACTGTTCCTTCTCATTCAAATTTCCTAGTCCCAGAGCTGAGAAAACAGAGCTCCTTCCTAGCTGCTGGGTGGGCCCCAGTCACCATAATCCATTCTCTTGCCACAGCTGGTTCTCAAAAAGCATGTCCTCCAGGCCTAAGCAAATTAGCCATGGCTTTCTCAAGGGACTGAGACACACTCCTTGCTATTGGACATAGAAGAAACACACAGACCTAAGATTGCTGTTTCTTATTTTGTTAGGATGAGGAGAAAACAAGAATAGAAGCTGTCACGGAAAGCTAAGGGGGTTGATTGCAGAGAAATGGAGCCAGAGACTTGGCCTTGACCATACTTCGATGAAGTGGCTGCGAGTCTTCTCTTCACTGTTTACACAAGCCATTAGAGTGTCTTCTCATGGAAACCATTTGACTCTGCAATGTTGCTGCTTTGAGCTGACAGAGGATGGAAAGTGGTCTCTGCAATGAGAACAGAGTCTGCTATGGAGACACTGAAAGCATTTGGTCACCTTAGGAAGTGACATTAGCTATTATTGCTTTGAAAAGACTACAACAGCTGTACTGTGAGTGGCTTGGAGAGAACAAGGCTGGACCAGTGAGAAACTCAAGTCATGTTTCCTCTTCTTTTAAAATTCCATCCAAAAGTGCCACTTTTAGATCCTTTCCCCACCAACCACAGAAGGATATTATCTTTAAAAGTATTTAATTCAGCTAGGTGTGGTGATGTAGGCCAGTAATCCTGGCACCCAGGAGGCAGATGCAGGAGGATCTCTGAGTTTAAAGCCAGCCAGAGTTACATACTGAGACTCTTTCTCAGAAACAAAACCTAATTCGAGCCAGAGAGATGGCTCAGAGGCTAAGAGCACTTGCTGCTCTTGCAGAGGACCTAGGTTGGATCCAAGCAAACACATAGTGATTCCTAACTCCAGTTCCAGCAGATTTGGATGTCTTTTTCTGATCTCCAAAGGCACTGGCATATACATGTTGTATGTACATACACACATGCAGGAAAAGCACTGTATATATAAATAAGATACATCTTTATAAACTCAAAAATACTTAATTCGTTCATGTCTACTACATGTTCATAGAAAGCCACAGAACTTTCTGAGTGAGAGGAGCTTGCTGTAGGATGTGCTATTTGGTATGAGTAACGTCTTGGTCTCTGTTTCACATTGGGGATTCCAGTTATTCTATACTCTATACAAACCCTTTTCACCTACCAATGCAGTGCTTTCTTCATTTTAAAGACTTTGTTGGTTTTGCTTTTGCTTTTTTCCACTGCAGACATAACAGCAGTGACAGTGAAAGAATAGCATTACATCTTCAGTTCAAACACCTTTTCCCTGAACATTTGCTGCTCTTCGGGGACATGAATCCTGGTCCTTACCAATTTTTTTTTTCAGGAGGAGCATCTTTGGTAACAAACATTTGCCCTGATTTGAGCTTGGTAATTTATCAATTACCAAGTCAATTCTGTTGATATGAGAAACATGGACACATGATACCTCCCTCCCACTCCACTGGAAACTACTCTGAAAAGATGCAGTCATTCAGTCTTTCTACTTGTCCTTATTATGTTCCCTCTTCAGGCCTTGCACTGTGCTCCATACCAGAGGCAGGAGGTCAGGGGAAGATAGGAGAGTCTCTGCTTAAAAGGAATTTACAATGCAGAGTCCAGTGTGGGGAGCGCTGTGCTGGAAGCCATGTTGCAAGACAGAGGCATATATGAAACAGCTGTCTGATGTACAGGGAGCTATGCATATTTTGCTGACCTTGAAACACATGGAAAGTATTTAAAAGTCTCATCAGATATATCCAAAGAATGTCACATGCCATTTCTGTCAGGATTCTTGGAACAGCATTAAAATTTTTGTCAATAACCAGTGGCCTTCAACTAATGTCCTAGAGAAGAAAGTCTGACTTATTCCTCATCAACAAAATCATTTCTCTTTCTCATTTGTATAATTTGCAGTAGAAAACTGAACAAAAAGCAGGCACCTTTGTTGAAAGGTGAAAATATGTTATTGCCAGATTTCTCACAAGATAGGAATTGTCCAATTCTTAGCCAAGAAAGTAGAATTATATTTGTGCTTCCAAGTTAATAAGTCATTTTGCCTAAATGGCAATAAATCTATGCCACCTTCACATCTCTCCCTCATTTGACTGCCCCTAGATACTATCTCCATCCTCTATTGGTACTTTCTACTGACTACACTTAGATGCAGGGTCCTTGCAGCAGCCCTCAGCAAACACCTCTAACTTCAGCTGAAGCCTAACTTTCAGTACTAAATTCTTACTGCAGCCATCCCTCTGGTTTATTTGTTCCTTGTGTCCAGGGCCTAGAGGCCTCCTGATGGTCAACTCAAGGTAAGCTCAGCTTTGACCTCTGCCCTTGATTTCATAAGACAGCTGATCACATTCAGCATCCAGCTCACAGCAGAAAGTGAATAAATATTTTCTGGAAAAACAGAATGAATGAGGATAGTGTCTATTGAATGGTGAGTTAGGCTTAGTGAGATTCCTGAGCTAAACCAAGGACTTTTGTGGTTATTAGGCCCCGAGGTTTCTGTTCCAGCTTCAGTTAACCAACAGTTTTGGAGAGCTGCCCTGCCCTCACTGTCTCTGACCAATGCCCTTGGGATTTCCAAGCTCTGGGTCTTCTAAGAAGTATCTCTGGCTCTTACCTCAGCCAGTACAGAGCTGGTGGACTGGTTAGTGTGTCTGTAGTAGCATGAATATTATAAAAATGCCTTTCCTTTCCTTTCCTTTGCACTCACTTTCTCCACCACCCTTTCCCCAAGACTGGGTTCTGCTCTCTTCGTTCCTCTGGTGAGAATTCCAAGAACTGATTTTCCTCTGAAGTCTAGATAACCTCACTAGCATATGTTGCTGGAAGGAATGCAGAGCAGCACAGCTACTCTGAAGATAGCTTGCCAGTTTCTTACTAACCTGAACAGTCTTGCCATATGATCCAGAAATCCTGCTCCTTCATGCTTACTCATTAGCAGAGGTATGGATGGACTAAAGCTAGCACACTGATAGCTACAGTTACTTTGATCATAGTTGTTGAACCTTGCTAATACACAAGATGCCTTCAGTAAGCAAATAGAGACATAAAGGGTGGTGCATCTAGACAATGGGATATTCCTTAGTGGTAACATGAAATGAACCATAAAGATGTGAAACACCACAGAGGAGCCTTAAACCCAGGTTAGCGAGTGAAGGAATGTCTGAAAAGATGACCTATTGGAGGATCATAACTATGAAACATTCAAGAAAAAAAAATCTATACTGCCCTAGGAAGACGGAATGATAAAGTCCTTTCTCCACATATCCCAGGCCCTGTGTTCATCCCCAGACCTACAAAACAAAACAATGTTTTGTGGAGACAGTAAAAGACCAGTGATTGATAGAGGCTAAGGAGAAAGAGGGATGAACAGTTGGAACACAGAGGTTCTGGGAGAGATAAAACTATATTGTATCATTGTACAGTAGTTGAACTGTAGAATGTACAATCCGGAAGAGAACCTTAGTGGAAATTCTGGATTCTGGGTGACAGTGACTGTGAAATTCCTGACTGTAACAAATGTTGCACACTGGTGGGAGAGGTGAGATAGTTGAAACCCTGTCAGCGTAGGGGTTGCAGGGGCACTCACTGTGTTCTCAGCTCAGTTTTGCTGTAACTGTGGTTGTATAAAAGTCTATTTTAAAAAAGATAGGAGCTGGGCTGCCAAGATGGCTCAGCCAGTAAAGGCACCAGCTGCCAAACGTGATGACCTGAGTTTGATCTCTGACACCCACTTGGTGGAAGGAGAGAACCAACTTGGGCAAACTGTCCTTTGACCTCCACACTCACACAGTTGCATGACTTCTCCACCCCTCCCCCCTCACAAGATAAATGTGGAAGAAAATTTTAAGAAGGGTAACTTAAAAAAAGAGAGAGTAGGTAGATGATAGATAGATGATAGGTAGGTAGATCTAGCTTCATTCCTCTGTATATATAGAGATGTAATTTACATATATTGTCTGGGTTAGAGCAGGAGAAATGGAGAAGATTAAGAGAAAGCCTGGCAAAAACAAAATAAAAATAAAAATGTAAAAGCCTTGTGTTACACAGAAGGATAAAGGAACTCTCCATAAAACCCAGAGAAGATGCTTGACACCTCTTCTTTGGATCCTGTCTGGAGTCACAGCTGAAAAAAAAAAAAAAAGAAGCCTTGTGTTCTGTGTTTAGTCAGACATTGAGGCATGCCATTGTAATCCCAGCACTTGAGAAGTAGAGACAAGAGGCCAAGGCCAGCTTGGCCTATATAATGAAACATGGTCTCAAAATCAAAAAACAAGTGGGAGTTGGAGAAGACTGTACTGCTCTTTCTGAGGACTCACATGGCTCCAACGTCCTTAGCTTCCAGCTCCACAGGGTCTGACACCGTTCTCTGCCTTCCCATGGTGCCCACACACATCATGCGCGTCACACACGCGCGCGCGCACACACACACACACACACACCACACACACCCCACACAGAATGAATAAAGATAAAACAAAGTAAAACAAAGAAACCCAAACAATAAGGTACTCCCCTGCCCCTCCCACACACAAAAAAATCAGAAAGCACCTTCATGGCAGTTCCCAGAACACCTGAGTACAGGATGAGCAAAGATACTGGCCTAACACAAGCATGCATTAACAGCAGCCCAGACAGGCCTTCCTTGAGGGAGGAAAAAAGATGAGAACCACTCCTCCTGCTGGAGGCCCCACTTTCACACTGCCTTCAATCTTCCTATGAGCTCTTTATTGAGTATTTTAAACTAGACTTTGTGTGCTCCCTACATTTAAAACACTTGGAAACATGTTCTACAGTACTCAAGCCATCCTCCTAAAAAAACGGATACAGTATTTAAGGGAGAGGGTCTAGGAATTTACATTTTCAGAAATTCCCAGGCCTTCCGTGGAGTCAGGCTTCAAACCCATCAGACCTTAGAGTTTCCACTTGTTTGTTGCTGTACTTAGGGTTGGGTCCAGGGCTTCTAGTATGCTAACCTAGCACGCTGTCATTGCGCTACTCGTGCCCCAGTCTCCACCAAACCTTCCTACTGAGGGAGCTCACACCGCTGCTTAAAGGAATGGGACATGAAGAAGGCAGAATGCATCTTTTCTCTTCTCTTCTTCCTTCCTTCCTTTTTTTTTGACAAGATCTCTCTGTGTAGCCTTGGAGCCTTGGCTGTCCTATAAATCATTCTGTAGACCATCTTGAACTCACAGAGATCCCCTGCCACAGCCCAGGGCTTGGAATGCATGTTTTATGTGTTCTTGATTGAAATACAAGGTATTCTTCTGAAGAAGCATGATTTATCATGGTGCTTGTATACTTTGAGATTTTGAAAGCATGTCTTCTAGTCGGCAATATATAATTGAATTGGTAAGAAAACTCAAGTTTCCGAGGCCAGCCTGGTCTACAGAGTGAGTTCCAGGACAGCCAGGGCTATACAGAGAAACCCTGTCTCGACAAACAAAAAACAAACAAACAAAAAAACAAAAAAACCCCTCAAGTTTCAAACTGAATTCTAAACTGACTTACAAAATTAAAGACACAGTTATTTTCTTATCCTTAGACTTCTGATGTTTGAAAAGCTGAGGTTTTTACAGAAGGATGATCTGCACTGACTGGTGACCCACGCCCCTTACTAGTAATCCATTTCTCTCCTTTATGTTGAGAGAAAAGTGTTGTCTCTACTCTTTTTCTTTAACTTCTTCCAATTCCTTATGTTTTTCCCTCATCCTCTGTAACCATTTTTTGCTAGATACAGGGATTATTCTTCTAAACGAAGAATCTTTGTCTCTTATTCCTCCTTTTATAGCCATTTTGTAAATTGGCACTAAGATTATCCACCCATAACTTACAGATGGAGAATATAGGGTTTATGCAGTTTCGGCAATTTGCTTCAGGACACCTGTGAAGTACTTATCTCCCATTTATTCCTTTGGTTTGGAACACCAATTCGTCTACCTCCGTAGCCCTTTATATCTTTTCCTCAGTTGCCACAGATTTGGCCCTTGCTCCTAAATTCCTACTTAAAGTTTGGTGTACAGCTATCCATTACTTAACTTCTATTTATGACTGGCCCACTGCCTCTATGGGTCTCAGAATGCCGTATGCAGCTGAATTCCTGGGTATTTCATCAGATGACTCCAGGGCCCCAGTTCCCCACCCAGTCTTTTATTACCAGTTGTGGTTCTGGAATGTGCCTGGAAAAAATATATACTCTCTGCTACTAAATGGTTTGTAGAGTCTTCTGTGACCTTCCTTTCCTTGTCTGACAAGCCTTTCATAATTGGCCATCCAAAAGTGAGAAGTTAATCTAAAAGAAGTCATTTTATTCCAATTATTAAAAATAGCCTTGGTATTAGGTTACAAGAGATGGTTTAGCAACTCAGATCACTTGTTAGAGGACTTGGGTTTAAATCCAAGCACCCATATTGTGGCTCACAATAGGTTGTGAATACAGTTTCAGGGGTCCACCTCTTCTGACCTTGCTGTGCTCCTGCATACTGTGGTGCATATACAGACACTCAGGCACACATACGCACACATAATATGAAATAAATAAAAAGTAGCCCTCTTGGGACTGTAGAGGTGACTTAGCAGTTAAGAGAACTGGACACTCTTCCAGAACTACATTTGATTCATAGCACCCACTGGGAGCTCACAACTGTCCATAACTCCAGTTTTAGGGATCTGGGCACACACCTGGCGAATGGACATACATGAACCCAAAACAGCCTTCAGACCGCTTTATCCTTTCTCTCCCAATTCTCTGTAGCCACTAATTGGATTTGTAAGTGGAATCATAAAATAAATAATCCTTTATGATTGGTTCCTTTCATTTAGCATTTTGCTTTCAAGGTTGCCTTGCTTTGCTATGCTAATGGACACCACAGATATGTAGTAGTCCACAGTTTCTTTTAGACCTGGCAGTAGCATAGTGTTTATCCCTTGACGCAATACTGCATCCCACCACCCTCAAGAGACTGTCCTATTTTATATCCCCACCTGCAGTATATGAAGGAGTTCCAATTTTCTCATAACCAGTCAACATTTATCTTCCTTGTTATAGGCATTCTATAGACTATTGTGATTGTATTAACTGTCCATTGCTACTGGACAAAATGTTGAATTGCTAGGATTGGAAACAGGACTGGAAAAAAAGACCTAAGTTCAAGTCTGAGTCCTTTAGTCATAACACAAAGATTGATACCATGATCTTCTTGTTATAGGCATTCTATAGACTATTGTGATTGTTTAACTGTCCATTGCTACTGACAAAATGTTGAATGCTAGGGATTGGAAATCAGGACTGGAAAAAAAGACCTAAGTTCAAGTCCTAGTCCTTTAGTATAACACAAAGATTGATACCATGATCTCTAAACTCCCTAAAGAAGCTTGTATGAGTCTCTTCTTTCTCTAGCTCCCATACCTACTATGGTGGCAGTGTGACCCGGGAGAATCTTTCTTAGCAGGGCCTGCTCTTTAGTTCTCCCCTTACCCCCCTTAGATACTATTCTGCCTCTGAGTTGGGCAATACCTACAGAAGGTGCTGGTTTCGTTTGCCCACACCTCTCCTCCAGGATGAGAAGGGCGTTACTGCTTTCTAGAACAAGGACCTGGAGATGGAGGAACTACAACACCAAGAGTCCATGCGGTGCTCAAGAGTAGCTTACTACGGCCGACAGTACAGGCCCTCTCCGGTGTATTATTGTAAAACGTGATCATCGCGCGCATGCACACTCATGTCTCAACTAGTTTAGCGTCAAGCTTCTGCAGGCGCTTTTCCGTCCGCTGACGCAGGCTTTCCCGCCCTATTCCCGAGTCTGAGAGGGGGGGCTTGGCAAGCGCGTTCACAGATTTTTTAAGAGGGAGGAGACGAGGTTTGGGTGTGGAGTAGGAAAAGACCGGGCGCATGCGTCCCGACAGCGCTGCCGGCCTCGGTGAGTTACAGGTGGCGGGGCGGAAGTGGCGGCTGGGCTGACGCACGCGCAATTGGCTGCTAGTGCCCATCCTACGGAAGTGGGTTGGCCGCCCTGCGGCAGGCCCCGCCCCACCCCGCCCCCTGCTACCCGCCCCCTACTCTCTTAGGTGGCGCCGGCTTGCGGCCGGTGTGGCAGCGGTGTTGGTTCTAGAAGCCACAGCGGGCACATTTCCTGGACAGGCGGCAGGGCTATGGTCGCCGGCTCCCGAAGGCCCGATCCGCATCTCAGTCCGATCCTGAGCGCTAGCCTGAGCATTCTCTTCAGCCAAGTCCCCCGGCGCGTTCGGCTGCTCCCCGGGCGGCGCGCCCCCTCCGATGGCGGCAGAGATCCAGCCCCAGCCACTGACCCGCAAGCCGATCCTGCTGCAGCGGGTCGAGGGGTCGCAGGAGGTGGTCAACATGGCGGTGATTGTGCCTAAGGAAGAGGGTGTCATCAGTGTCTCGGAGGACAGGTACAGACTGCTTGCCCCTGTGCCGCGCGGAGGTCCGGCCCTGGCTTGGTGGGAGTGTAGACCGCACCTACGGATTCAGTTCCGAGCGCGGTGGCCTCCGCCTCAGCAACTGGCTCTTGGTGAAGTCCGAGTAGTCCTTGGGATACAGTGCAGAAGACACCAGACCTGGTCCAGCTTAGGGATGGGAGGGGCAGAGGGAGGAGCCGCCCGGCTTTGCAGGTGTTTTAGCTAGGAAGACCCTCCGTGCACCGGGATGATTTGGAGACGCTGCTAGTTGGTCCAGTTCTTGGTTACCCAAACGAGAAAGGGAACATATTTTCTTTCTTCCATACGGTTCACAGAATCTGTGCATCTCTAGAACATCTTTCACCGAACTCAAGGACTTGTTAAATTGTGAAGAGAGTAACTTTTGGTTTCTGCTTGTGGTGCCTTCCTTTCCTAAAAGATTCTATATTGGAGCTCAAGGGGAAGTGTCTGGAAGTTGCAAGGGATCAATTTTGCAGACAACTGCTTGAGTTCCTTCCCTTTGCCTACTTCCTTTCCGATTGCTTAATTAGCAGAAGTAGCTCTGGTTCTGCCTTCAATATTCCCCATTGCATTGCGTTTTTGATTTCCAGAGGAATGCTGCTTGAATATAGGAACTAGGATAATATAGCTGAAATTACTATTTGGGTAATATCTACAAGCATTTTAAAAACAATCGTAATATGGTAGAAGTATATAACTGGGTTTTTAGCTTCAGTCAGGTAGTTAGGTTTTCTTATTATAAGTTGGCACCACGCTGAGGTAGAGTTGTTTTGTGACTCTTAAAACTGAAAAGATAGAGCAAAAAGTGTTCACTTTTTAAAAAGTAATCGTTTCAGCACCTTCTATAATGTAAATTCAAACATTGTTACTTGATTTGTTTCTTAGGTTCTTGAATATAACTAGGAAGAGTGTATTATATGTGTCTATTACATATCTACATCTGCATCATTCTTGATACAAATGGCGCCTGCTTCATTTCCTATGCAGATCTGTGGGGAAACATTGCCAACATGTTATTGGCAGTCAGTCGGGGAAGAACTGAAGACTAATCAGACATGGATTGGGAGCCTTTTGAGATTCATAAAGAAGTCTTATGGCAGTGTTTAATTTCTTCCTTTGGTGCAGCATGCTTAGACTGCATTAGACTGTTTCTGGGCTTAAAATTTTTGTCAAAGAATTATCTTTTTGGAATATTTTCCATAAAATATATTGAAGGAATATATTGATAAATGTCCCTTTCCAGTACTAGAGATGAAATTGATTCCCAATTTGTAAGTAATTCGTAAGTTCATTAAATCCAATCAGAGGAAGAGAAAGGTTGTCCAGACCTCAGCTCCATCATAGTAGTTTAGAAACATCTGATTCTCATTTCAGTGTGTTTTCCTTGGAGGAAACGGCTTCAGTGGAGGTAATATTCAGTGTCTAGAGAAGCTAAAGTATATATGCAAGAACACCGGTGAAGAGTAAGTTTCAGTTCATCGTAGCACAAAGGAAGTGCAGTGTTTAATGATCTTACACTTTCCTGGTTTGCAGTGTACATAATAGAATTTATCTTACTGTGGAGTTACCATGAAACCGTTCCCTACAGTAATTCTGGGTTCTTGTCTCTGTAAATTTTATTACTCAGGTTGACAAGTCTGTGCTTCTTTGGGTCAGTCAACCACGAATGTAACTGTTTTAAGGCAATTTTAGTTACAGTTTTCCCTAAAAGAAAGAATTGATCTGCATTCTTGCTTTTCAAAGGCAATGTTAGTGTCACTTGAGATAATGCTAGGGATAGGAAGATAGAATATTGATTTTCACCAACACTTACAAAACCATAACCATTAGCTGCTTTGCCAGTTCATTACTGAACCATGAGGGTCAGCTACAAATAGTGTGCTATAGCATTGCACTTCTGAAATCCTAGTTCCCCTTCTTCATTCGGACTCATTATAGCCTTTATCCGTACCATTGAAGAAGCTTAACATTTTTTGTTTTAAACAGTGATATATCTATGTTATGTCTGTTTTGTCTTATGTGAATTCTCTAGAGAGCGTTGTGTACCTTATTGATCAGTGATCTACATAGTACCTGCACAGTACCTGAAAATCCAGTACTTAACTATTCTGGATTAATTGATGTTTATTGAGTGAGTATTTGGATGACTTGTGGAAACCTTGTGTAGACAAATAGACATTTGTGGGTGGAGTATTGGACTAGGTAGGCCACGGTAAAACTGAGAATCCAAGCATTGCTTCAGTCATCCTAGTAGACGGTAAAGTTCCTAGTGTGTTCTCATCCTGTGTGAGGTGTGTGTGTGTGTGTGCACGTGTGCATGGCAGTGATGATAATAATCTAGTCTCTTCAAGGTGCTCACAAAGTTGAGTAGCAGAAATATTAGAGTATAGGTTTTGTTTTGTGTATGTGTGTGGTGCTAGAGATGAAATTCTGAAGTCTGGGCATGTTAGGCAAGTACTCTACCACTGAGTCACACCCCAGGCCAAGATTATTATGTAATAAAACTGTTACATTTAAGATAGAGCATTGAAAAGAGAACTTTCTGGTGGGGAAGAGTGGCTGGGCTCCACAGCCCCTGTTGCTCTCTAAATCTCCTTTGGAGTATTGTTACACTTGAAGTACATTTTCATTCACAGCCTTCTCTCACTAGTAAGCTGGTGGTTCTCAAATCTTCAAGCTAAAGAGTAGGTGAAAGAAACCTTTGCTTTCATGTTCACTGTGGTCCAGTTGGGGCCACGTGGAACTTTATTTGATATCAAAGGAGGAAACATAGAGAAAATAAGAACTATAAAAACCAACTGACTTGCTAGTGAAGCTTTCTGCCCTAATGCAGAACTATTCCAGACCTCACGGCCTTGCAGAGGCTTTGGTTGTAACTAGGTTCTAGTTATGAAGCCTACACCACATTGTGGGATCTAAGGTCCCTCATTTCCCTGCTTCTTTTTAGGCTGCCCTTTCTAGGCTAATGTTTCAGTGGTCCCCTGTAAGAGCTTCATCTGGGTCGGAGAGATGGCTCAGTGGTTAAGGGTACTTGCTGCTCTTGCAGAGGATCCTGGCTTGATTCTCAGCACCCACATGGTGGTTCACTACTGCCTGTAACCCCTTGTTCTAGTGGAGAAATGGATCTGGTGCACATACATGCAGGCAAAACACTAATACATACATACAGAATAAAAAAAATAGCCAGTCAGTGGTGGGACATGCCTTTAATTTTGAGGCCAGTCTGGTCGAGAGTGAGTTTCAGGACAGCCAGGGCTACCCAGAGAAACCCTGTCTTGAAAAACCAAAATAAATATTTAAAAAGAGGAGAAAAGTAGGTTGAAAAAAGAGTATCATCACAGACCTATGTGCTCTGTTTTGATCAAGATTTTGTAATTTACAAGGGGTGTCTTGTTTAGTAGAGCCTTAGGTAAAGAAAGCCAGGAGGGACCTCTGTCCAGGTATGACCCAGCCCTGTCAGATGCTTCTCTTTGGTTTTAGTTAGGTTTTTATTGCAGTAATAAAGACCACAACCCAAAACAACTTGGGGGAAGATAGGGATTATTTGAAGTATGAAGTCAGGACTAGGACCTGGAGGTAGCAATTAAAGCAGAGTCCATGGAGGAGTGCTGCTTACTGGCTTGCTCTCCCCAGAGATTGTTCAATCTGCCCACAGTGGGCTGGGCCCTTTCACACCAACCATTAATTAAGAAAATGCCATCACAGAGTTGCCCACAGGCCAATACATGGTATTCACTCACTGATTATTGGATTTTAGCCCAGAAGCCTGAAATACCCAAGATTCAACTCACGACCACATAAAGCTCATGAAGAATGATACCAAATAGGGGAGCCTTCAGTCCTTCTTAGAAGGAGTAACAAAATACTCAAGGGTGCAAATATGGAGACACAGTACAGGACAGAAACTGAAGGAGGGACCGTCTACAGACCATTCCAACTGGATATCCATCCTTTGTGCAGTCACCAAAGGTAGAGGTTGATGTGGATGTCAGGATGTACATGCTGACAGGAGCCTGATATAGCTGTCTCCTTAGAGGTCTGCAAGAGTCTGACATACTCAGAGGCAGATGCTCACAGCTAACGATTAAACTGAGCATGGGGTTCCCAATGGAGAAGATAGAGTGAAGGCTGAAGGAGTTGAGAGGATTCGCGACACCATGAGGAAAGCAACAATCCCAACCAACCAGAGCCCCCAGGGTCTAAACCACCAGCCTGGGAGCGCTTAGGGAGGGACCCATGGCTCCAGCTATATATGCAAGGGAGCTATATATAAGTGGGAGAGGAGATCCTTGGTCCCATGAAGGCTGGACGTCGTGGGGGGGGATACTCGAGAGTGGGGAGGTGAGGTATAGGGGAGGGTGGGTGGGGGTACACCAACGTGGAGGCAGGAGGAGGGGGGAAGGGATAGTGAGTTCCTGGGAGGAAGGGGGGGAAATGGGGTAAGGAGAGAACATCTGAAATGTAAAAAAAAAAAAAAAAAAAAAAAAAAAAAAGAAAATACCATCACAGAGTTGCCCACAGGCCAGTCTGGTGGAGGCATTTTATCAATTGAGATTCTCTTTTCCCAGATGATTTTAGCCTGTGTCAAATTGACAAACAAATCAGCACTCCTTTCTAGGTTGATTACATACATTAGCCCAGGACAGCTATCTTGCCATACAGAGTCTCTGTGGTTAGGAGTAAGGCAAGACTGGAGCAGCCTATGCTAGTAGAACTCCGTTCTGAATGTTGCCATACTGCGGGGAATCTGGAGGACGAGTGGCTCTAGGAATAACTAAAGCCCCCCCTCCCCCCAAAAAAAAAAAATTACAGAAACACCTGGGTGCAAGCATTTGGAATTACTTTTCTGGATAAACAGACTTGTGGAAACAAGGGTGGGCATGGAAGCCTTGTGAGAGGGAACCTGAGGGAGGGTGGCCTAGTTTGATTCCTGCCAAAACACTGTGCCAAAGGTATCTTGGGGAGGAAAGGTTTTATTTGGCTTACTGGTCCAATCACAGTCCGTTATCCTGGGAAGCTGGGGCACAAGCTCCAGACTATAACTGAAGCAGAGGCTTACTGGCTTGTTCAGCTCATTTTCTTACACAACTAAGGACCGCCTGCCTTGGGGTAGTACTACTCACAATGGTTGGGCCCTTCCCCATCAATCATTAATTAGGAAAATGCTACATAGACATATGTCTATAGGCCAGTCTGATGAAAGCAGTTCCTCAGTTGAGGTTTCCTTTCCCCAGTTGACCTCAGTTTGTGTCAAGTTGACCAAAACCAACTAGCACAGAGAGGTTAGGTACTGGAAAGGGGACTTTGGGGAACTCCCTCAAACTTTGACTATTGAGACCCAGCCTTTTCAGCAGCTTCCTGTAGGGCAGAACTCACGAATAATAAGGGTCAGATTTACATCTCTGTAGAAGGAAATCTGATGCCCAGTGGCTTGTACAAAGGACTTTGTCAGTTCCTTAAGTGAACTCCTGACTCTTGAGTTGTAATTGCTTGAGTTTCCCTAAACAGATACTTAAAACTGAGCCCCAGAGAAACTTAGCAGCTTGCCTTAGGCTGGGATAACCGATCTTCCTGGGATGGAGATGCCAATGACTAGAGAGGAGTTTTATTTCTCTCTTTAAAGCTTTACATTTCTAAATCTCTCAACTGTTGTGTTTCTAAATGCCCTTATGGTAGGATAAGGGCAGGGGGTATATGTTTGATGGGCCCATGCCAAGATGTGCCACCAGAGATCACACCATGAAACAGATCTAGAGCAAGAGGTTTAGGTGAAGAGTTGGGGGGCTGGAGTGGGGACATGAATGAGAGAGGAGATAGACAGACTGATAGAATGAACTAGACAGAGGGAATGGGAGAGGGAGAGGGAGAGGGAAGGAGGGAGAAAGTAGAGGGAGGGAAGAGAAAGAGAGAGAGAGAGAGAGAGAGAGAGAGAGAGAGAGAGAGAGGGAGGGAGGGAGAGAGAGGGAGAGGGAGAGAGAGAGGGAGAGGGAGAGAGAAGGGTAGGTGTGTCAATCAGTTTGTGGTGGGTACTGCACGTGGTGGTGGCTGACATAAGCTGAGTCACTGAAAGGCAGGTTGGCAGAGCATCTAATTTACAACACCTTAATTACTTAATTTTATTTTGAGAAGATAGGTTAGACTTTTATTTCATCTTATAAGTCCTCATACTGCTGGCTCATTTGCTACTAATACTTTCATTGTGAAGTGAAATTGCACTAATGCTTACATCACAGTGATGGAGTTTTATGTACTATGTGTTTTATGATAGTTGCATAAAATTTTTGGAAGAAGTTCAAATCACAGTTTTTCCTACAATTGAAGTTGTGAAAGTTGAGAACTTCTTAGATGTGTTGAAGTTCAAACTAATCTTGACTATGTGGACTCTATTTAATGGCATAAAATTAGTGAACTTTCACCTCTGCACTAGATCTATCATTTCAGATCTTCACTAGAGATCTATCATTTGGCACTAATATTCCCAAAGGAGTGTACTTTATGGGATTGTGGAAAGTGAGGTTTTTACTCTGCATTCAAACCAGGCCCAGAAGTCTGCAGTTGGGCTGCTGTGGCCCTGAGGTTGGGAGCAGGATGACTCTAAGATGTTCGTGGGAAAGTGCCCAGGGCCTCAAGACTGCTGACAGCTCTGCATTTCTTTTATATTGTGGAACCAGATTTTCTGTAGGACTGTACAGATTCTAATCACTGGGATTGCAACACTGGAAAGTGCTAGGCTGGCACTTCTGACACTCCTGGCATAAATGATTTTGAGACTATGATACATACCCCTAAAACAAAGAGAAAGAAGAATCCAGAAGACACTTGAGAGAGATAATCGTGTCCAAACTAAGGAGATCAAAACTTTGAAAAGCCATCCTTTTTATTTACACAGTATCTTCCTTTCCATAACTGTTTTTGCTTTGCCTTTTGGCATAGAGAGGGGAACTTTTTTTTTTTTTTTGTCTTGATGTCATTAAACAAGAGTTGGAAGGAGTGGGGATGTAGTTCAGTTGGTGGGAGCCCTGGATCCACTGGCGAATCAAATAAAGTGGGCATGTCGGCGCACATTCTGTGGTTCCTGCCCCTGGGAGATGGAAACAAGAGGAAGCTTGGGGTTAGCCCTGGCTACATTTGGAGCTTGGAGGAAATTAAGCCACGCTATGGCATTCGAAGTTAGTACATTATGATTTCAGACAGAAGCATTTATGTGCACTGTAGCACTAAACTAAATAGTATGCCATATATACGCTTACCTGAGATAGAAGGACCACGAAGGGGCCCTTCTGCACACCTTTACTGTTAGAATATCAGTCTGTTGAAGGGGTAACATTTTGTATGACTAGGTCTCCTGAGGAGAATGCTACACATAGAAATCAGCCTGACTTCCTGGTGCAACTTCTACAAGCCATTTCAGTGACTCTTTTCCCATCTAGAGGCAGGAGGCCTCTTGATTCATATGCTTCATTTAATCATTAGTAAAAATTAATCCAGGGTTCTGAGAAATAGCCAGCAAGTCCAAAAGAGCAAAGGAGGTTGCTTACTTGTCCTCTGTAGCATTCGCTGCTGTGCCCCTTCTGTTTTTGATTTAAAATTCTTGGAAAAGAACTGGGGCGGGGGCTGAGACCCGAGCCAAATCCATTTCCCCTCACACTCAGACTGAATCTCTTCATCTTGGAAAAGGAGGGAATTTGTGTCTCAGAACCGCTTGGTGCCCTTGGGGTGCCTGGATGAACAGAAAGCCCTGCAGTCAACTCACCCTGAGATCACACGTGAGGAAGGATCCAGTGAGGAGGAAGTGGGCTGCATGCTTGTGTGAAATTGTCCCCGGTTTGTGGAGCAGCTGGCAAGCAATGCTTTGGAGCTTTTGGACAGCAGTGGTTATTCTTGGCAGCACTCTTCCAGATGTATTTGTTTTGTTTTGGTGCCTAATACCCAGTTGAACAGGATTCACTACATTTCTGCTTTTAGATTTATCCTTAAGTTTCAAGTAGTGAACATTTAGTTCTGGGTAGCTTGCTAGCACTCAGTCAGCACCTGGGTGGGCAGAGTAGTGTTTTGGAAAAACTTTTGGCCACAAATCAATTTTTAGCACCTCTTTCTGGCCCCTGTCTCATCCCTCCCTCAAAGAACTGGAGCAGGGAGTCAGATCGGAGCCAGCTCTACTCTGACCTTGGCATTTCCTGGGTTTCCATGCTCTGAGGCTGGTGGCCTTCTCATATGACAAGCACATTGACTTTCTGCTCTGTCTTAGTTCTTCTGAAATCCTGACCACATGCCTGTTGATTAATTTCCTAACCCACTAATGGTTTGGGAAGCAAAGTTTACAGTTCATCTCTGGAGGAGCTGCCCAGGTTTTTTCTCTGCCTTTGTAGTTATTAGTTTAGTGGGCTTTTTAAAAGAATATGAAACACAATCAGGTATGGTCATACATGTCCTTAATCCTAGCACTCTTCAGGCAGAGGTGGGTGGATTTCTGTGTTTCTGAGGCAGACAGGTCACATAGTGAGTTCCAGGTCAGCAGGGGCTGTGTAGAGAGACTCTGTCTCAAAAAAACAAAACAAAACAAAACCCCAAAAGATGTAAAATGCAGTTTAACTTGGGGGTTTATACCCTGTGAGTCAACCCCTACCCCTTGTCTTTCTTGGGACCAAAGCCCTACTAGACTACCTTATCCCTGGTCTTCCGCGCCTTTCTGAAATTCCCACTGTAGTTCTGGAATTAATCCAGTTTGAATGGAAGTGAAGTTCACAAAAAGCTGAGAATGCAGCAAGCCTGGTAGTTGTTTGAGTGGCCTTTTGGCTTCCTGTGGTGTGTGTCTTTATTACTGACTTAGTACCTGAAACATGATGCATATCACCTAATTGTGGATGTCATTGCTCACCTGTGTACGAGGAAACTCTTCTTCATAGATGCGCAGATCTATCTATGGTGTGATGCTATGCAAAGATTTTAGTGCATTTTCTTTTTTTTTTTTTTTTTTTTTTCAGTGAGACAGCTCAAGTTTATTGGGGTGAACAGGAGTTCTACAGATCTTGGGGAGTAGGTAGGGATTTCCAGGGTGGCTGTACATTATTGGCTAGGGTGGAGGTGCTAAGAACACTTGATTTACATGAAGAGAAATTCCAGGAGCTTGCCAGGGGAGTGTTCTTCTCAAGAGACAGGAAGTTGAGCCTGTCTGGGTCATGGGCTATGTGACTTTCCTCAGGTAGTTTTTGGGGTAGGGGTGGAAAGAGCTGATTGGTCATAACACAGTACCTAATTATCATATGGGCCAAAAGCCAGAGATGGACTTGTGTGCTCTGTTATGTAGGTCTGCACAAGGCCATTCTTCAGATTAGGCTAGGCACCTGCATTCAGGGACACTCTCCAGGCAAAAGTCAAGCAGAGAAAGGGGAGCCCACTGAGAAAGGGAATCCTTCATTTTGTGCTAAGCTTGGAGAGACATTCTGTAATGGGGAACTGCCATCTTAATAGCTGGGTTCTCCAACAGGTCAGGGCTAGGGTTGGATTTATAACAGGACTAGCAGTTAGAAAAACAATCCCAGCTTCCCTCTGTTCTCCCAGGTTTTTTTATTTATTATTTATTTATTTATTTATTTATTTATTTATTTTTTGATCTTCCTGTGCAGTTCCTATCTCCTTAGGGCCCACAATCCTTCCACCTATTCTTCTATAAGAGTCCTCAAGCTCCATCCACTGTTTGGCTCTGGATGTCTGTATCTGTCTGATTCAGCGGCTGGTTAGAGCCTTTCAGAGGACAGCTTGCCCCTGTCTGTTCTCAGGCTGGAGGTTTAGATTCTGGGGGCTCTGGTTGAATCTTTTGATACTCATTCTAAAAAGGACAAAAGCACCCTCACTTTGGTCTTCCTCCTTCTTCTTGAGTTTCATGAGGTTTATGCGTTGCATCTTAGGTATTGTGTGTTTTGGGGCTAATATCCGCTTATCAGTGAGTGCATACCATGTGTGTTCTTTTGTGATTGGGTCATCTCACTCAGGATGATATTTTCTAGCTCCATCCATTTGTCTATATTTGTCTATATGTAACTATATTTTTTTAAAAAATTGAAAATAAAACTTCCTACAGAATATTCTGATTACAGTTTCTCCTTCCCCATCTCCTCCTAGATCCTGCCCACCCCTCTTTTTTATCTTAATAAACATAGTTATCACTACTATAAAGAATGCCCATAGCACAATGATTGTTGTTATATATTATTACCTTCCAGCAAGTTTCCTATGGCAGGCTTTAAAAATACGATTATAATCATACATGTCCATATGATTGCCCCCACTTAAAACCATGCCAGGAGCTAGCTAGTCTTTAGCTGTCATTTTGAACATGTTTTTCTTTCCTTCAGTATTTACTAACTGTCTGGCCTGTATGTTCTGGGCCATGGATTCCCTTTATCTTTTTCACTTGTCTGCCTGTTCTTGCTGACTTCGAGTACTGTGTGAGCTGGATGGGGAATGGGTGGTGTGGTAGAAGTCCTTGTCTTATTCCTGACTTTAGTGGATGTGCTTTGAGTTTTTCTGCTCCTCAGATGTTCACAATGGGCTTTCAGTATATCGCCTTTATTATGTTGAGATAGATTCTCTAGGACTTTTATCATGAAAGGATGTTGGACTTTGTTTTCATTTAATGAGATGATCATGTGGTTTGTGTCCTTGAGTCTACTTATGCGATGAATTAAATTTATTGACTTATTTTTATTGAACCATCCCTGCATCTCTGGGATGAAGCTGATTTGAGCATGATGGATATCTTTACGATGTTCTTGAGTTCACTTGGCATATATTTTATTGAGAACTTTTGGGTCCATGTTCATCAGAGATACAGGCCTAAATTATTTCTTTTTTGTTGAGTCCTTGTCTGGTTTTGGTATCAGAGTAATACTACTGGCTTCGTAAAAAGAGTTTGGAATGTTCATACCTTTTGCAGAATAATTTCGGTAGTATTGGTGTTTGTTTTTCTTTGAAGAGCTGGTTGAATTTTGTGCTGAATTCTTCTGGCCTTTGCTTTTTTCAGTTTGTAGATTTTTTTTATTTCTGCTTCATTTTCATTGGGTGTTATGGGTCTATTTAAATAATTTATTTCATCTTATTTTAGAGTTAATAGGCCATATACATCTAGAAATTCATCCATTTCTTTGTGTAGCCTTCTAACCTGGAACTCGGTCTGTAGACCAGGTTAGCCTTGAACTCATAGAGATCTGCTTGAGTCTGCCTCCCAAGTACTTGGACTAAAGGTGTGTGCCATCACTGCTTTGCTGATTTCCATGAGTTTATATATTTTCTTTAAGTTTTGTTTCGGTTGATACCCAGCTTCATTTCATTGAAGTCAGATGAAATGCAGGATGTTAACTTCAGTTTTCCTGTATTTGTTGTAATTGCTTTGTGTCCCACTATGTAGTGGATTTTAGAGAAAGTTCATGGGCTGCTGAGAAGAGTGTGCTCTGTAGTGTTGAGTGGAATGTTCTGTAGGTGTCTGTTAGGTTCATTTGATTTGACATCATTCAACTCTGGAGCTTCCCTGGTTAGGTTTTTCTAGATGACTCTGTTGGTGAGAGCCAGGTATTGAAATATCCACATATCCACTTATTACTGTGTTGGTATTGATGTGTGTGTGTGTGTGTGTGTGTGTTGTTTAAAAAGTCTGCTACAGTTTCTTTTATGAAATTGGGTGTTCTGGTTGGTGCATATATATTTAGAATTATAATATCTTGGTGAATTTTTTTCCTCTAATGAAGCTAAAAATGTCCCTCCTTATCTCCTCTGACTAATTTTGTTTGAGGTGTATTTCATCAGATACTAGAATAGCTACACCAACTTGTTTCTTAGTCCCTTTACTTGGAACACCATTTTCCATTCTTATTATCTTAAGGTGGTGTCTCCTATTGATAGTGAAGTATGTTTCTTAGAAGCACAACAACAACAACAACAACAACAAAAGAAGTGGGTCCTATTTTCTAATCCAAACTGATAGTCTATGTATTTTTACTGGAGAACTGAGACCATCAATATTCAAAGTTACTATTGAAAGGCACGTGGCACGTGATTAGTCTGTTTTTTTGTTTTCTTTCCTCTAGGATGGCATAACCAAAGACATTTTAACTCCTGGCCAAGGACACAAATCTTGGTTCCTGTTCCTAGATCTGCTTGACCAGTTTCTATCTCCCATTTTTCCATTGATGTCTTCTTGTAGCCACACTTCATTGTACTTTTTGAGGTAGAGTCTCTCACTGAACCTGGAATTCACCGATTGGCTAGAATGGCTGCCAGTAATTTTCAGGAATCCTCCCTTCATACCTACCCAGCTTTGGGATTAGTAATTGTGTTCTGCTAAGGCAGGCAAGCATAGGAGACAGTTTAGTATGCTTGGGCCCCAATTTGGGTTATGCACACTCCCTCTCTTGTACTAATGCACTTGGTAGCCTACCTTTCACTTACAAGTACTATATTCACTCATTCCCCTCCAAACAATGCATCTGGCAACTTCAGAAGCTCCTTAGTCTCCTATCTGCATCAGGTACACACATGCCATTTCTCAACAACAGTGTCAGTTTTTCTAACCCTGATAACAATCAAGTTTGCAGTTTCTATTCAAGTGTATTCTCAGCATATCTGGGTGTGGATACTAGAAGGGCTAATCTAGCCCAAACTAGTTTGAGTTGTAGGTGTACAGTAAAACAAACTGTGTTTTCTAGTAACATTTTTGGAGAGTCAACCCTTTACCTTTTTATTTCCTGTACATAACTGCTCATACATATATCAAAATCAGGTGCATTATAGGAAGGGGTATGACAGTAAGAAAAGGGAGTATAGGACCTAATCCATCAGTAATGGTAGAGAACCACCCAAACTATGTCCCTTAGTAGAACCACCCCTCCTCCTTTCTCTTTAAGACCCCATAAAAAGAGACCCCAGGCAGTAGCCTAGGCCCTAGAATAGCCTCATTCCTGTAGCCTGCTATCAATCTTGACAATATGTTTTCTTTAATCTGTACTATTGTTTTGCTCCAAATAAAGTTCCTTTGCATTTTCTGCAGATCTAAATGTGTCCTTATTTTCAATTCTTTGGGTAGAGGTGCTATGTTTAAAGAGACCATCTACTAGTTACCTTGAAAATTCATTGAGATGCCAGGTGTGGGATACCTGTAAGTTATTATATAAGTTATTATAACTTATAACTATAACCTATAAGTTATATATATAAAACCTGTAAGTTATTATAACCTATAAGTTATTGGTCAGGGAAGCCCTAGACGTACCTCAGTCTATTGCCGTAGCTCTTGATCACCCACTGGAACTAGATGGAAAGATCCTATTGCTGAAGATACAACACACTGGTTGTAGACATATAGAGAAACCAAATCAGAACTGACCTGAGAACTTCCTCTGTTGGCTAGCTATCCTAGTGCTGGAAGGTACTATCTGGCCATGTGAGGAGAAGAACTATCCATGACACTACCCATTGGTGAACGGACCTGCTAGGCAAGATGTGCCCACTGGTGCAGTAGTGGCCTGGCTGGTAGAGTGAGGGGCGGCTACCAACCACTTTTGAATTGGATTCAAGGTCTGCTCCACAGGAAAGAATTCTTTTGCCTTGTACTGTAAGTCTGGTCAAAGGTCCTAGAGGGGAGCATACTGTTGTTGCCTTGCTAAATGGGCATGTTTTCAAACTGCCTTCTAACTATTTTTGTGTATACACATAGATTAGTGGCTGCTGCCCATCGGAGAAGCTTCTCTTTCTTGAGCTCAGCAGTTAATGCAGAGACCTCATAACTGGTCAGAGTGCTGAGAATTAAGTGACTACTCGGTGCTTATCCATAAGTGGGAAATCTGTGTCCCCCCAGCCAGGAATCAAGGAACATCATAGAAAAGGAGGGGAGAAAGAGTGTAAGAAGAGCCGGAAGGTGGGGAGGGGTGCTGTCTTCTGGAGCTGACATGGCCACTGCACTCATGAGCTCACTGCAGCTGTGGCTGCCTGCCCAAAACCAAGCCAGCAAGATCAGTCAGTGTTCAATGCAGCAGCACTAACTAGACTCCGTGGATTACAGAGAGGGGAGAGGGATGATATGCAATGGGTATGTGTGTGCACCCACACCTCACTGGGGAGACAGAGGAAGATGGATCTCTGTGAGTTTGAAGCCAGCCTGGTCTACAAAGGAAGTTCCTGGACAGGCAGAGCTCTGTTATACAGAGAAACCCTGTCTTGAAAAACAAACAACACCCCCCCACCAAATGATATACTGTTTAAATTATGACATTGCCAAAGAATAAATAAAAGGTATTCTTTTAATAAAGAAAAAGAAAGTTCCTTAAGATTGCCTTGATGCACGTGGTGTCAAATACATGTGTTCAGTCTTCATGAGGACACGTGAGTGAGTTCTGTGGGAAGCTCCTGGGGCACGTGACTTGGAGCTGCATTCTGACTCTAATGCAGAGTGCACAGTGTTTTGTTATCTTCCCAGGAAAAGTCCTTTGTACTACTGAGGAATCACAGATGGATTTGAATTGTGGGCACAGATAGTCCTTCACACTTTCTTCTTGCCCTTGCCCCAAGTCCGGAGGGTCCATCAAAATGGTCAATGTAAATCCCACTCTGTGAAAGGTTGGTTGGCTTTTGAGGTGGGGTATGTGTCACCTGTTTGCTTATTGCTGTGATAATATACTGACAGAAAGACAAAGGACAGAGAGGGGCCTTATTTGGCTTTCAGCTTAAGACAGAACACAGTCTGTTGAGGTGAGGAAGACATGGTGTCAGGAGCCCAAACTGGCCACACCTCATCTGTGATCCCAAGCAGGCGTGAATGCTGGCACTCAACTCTGTCCTCTCTTCTTCACTTTCTATTGGGCTCAGAGCCCCACCCCATGAGGTGGTGCTGCCCACATCCAGAGTGATCTTACCTCCTCAGTTAAATCTTTCAGAAAACCCCAAACAGACATCCCAGAGGTGTGTTTCCATGTTGATTCTAAATCAGCCAGGTTAACATAAGAGTGCATGGGCCCTCATCTCACTAGTGGGGGGCTAGCTGTAGCCTCCAGTTCAACTCAAGAATTGTGTTATTATTGCTGTTTGTGTAAAAAGAATTCCTTTAAATAAAAATGTAAACAGTGAATTAACCCAGCAGCTTTATTTCTTTACCTGCTAGTCCCCAATAGCCACACAGAGAAACCAAGATTTATTTCAAGCTGCATATCAATACAGAACAGTTAAATGATCTATAATAGCCTCTGTGCTAATCTGGCTCCCTCCCAGCCATATCCCATGACACTTGCATATTATTATTGATCTAGTTCTTTGGGCTTCAGATGTTTTTTCTCATGGTGTCTTCTTAGACCTTCTCCTTGTGATGGATCTGGATCCTCCCTTTCTCCCTCCTTCCCCTGACTGGTGGAAGCTTCTGATAAGGCAGAGAATAAAGGGTAAGAATATTTACACAAACAGGACATTCTTGACCTAAGCAATACAGTGCCATGTCCGGATTAAAACAAGATGTGAGGGCAGAGAAATAGCATTTGAATAACACAAGGATAACCTTTATACAGTGCACAAAACATGCCTGCAGTCTGTCCCAAGCTCATTGTCCTGCCTTAGGGTACAACAATCAACTATCTAATTTATTCCGCTGGTGGTAAATTTAATAAGCTTTTGAAAGGGATATCTTAGCTGGGCAGTGGTGTCACAAGCCTTTAAGCCCAGCACTCAGGAAGCAGAGGCAGGCAGATCTCTGTGAGTTCAATGCTAGCCTGGTCTACAGGGTGAGTTCAGGACAGCCAGGGATACACAGAGGTGAAACCCTGTCTCAAACAAACAAACAAAAGAAAAACTAAAAAGTCTTCAGCTGTTTTTTTTCCTCCCCTTGTGTCCTGATGAGAGTGCTTAGACACCAAGAGTACCACAGGTGACACCCTAGTTCCCAGTTACTGAGTTCTCTGTAAAGGCCACTCTTGATTTCTGGTTGAGTTCTTTTTTTTTTTTTTTTTTACAGTTCAATATCCAATTTAATTTTTAAAAAAACTTAATGAAAATATAACAGAATCAAAACATTTAAAATAAGTACACTCACTACCCACTCCAGCAATTCATTTAAGTCATACCAACTATAGAATATGAAAAATAAATTCAGAAGTGTAATTACTTTAAAATACACTACTTCCACTTTCAATATTTTACATTTGTGTATATATTCTATAGTGGAAGCAGAATTTCTCTCTAAAAACATTATCTTCTTAAAATCTTGAGGTGCATATTAGAGCCACAGGCAATATCTGACATATAAAATTTCAGAACAGGCCTTTGGGATTTGGCATCACTGGTACAATACAATGACCAGGGCACAGAACTGTACAATGCCTAAACATTAAGTAAGAACCATTATTCTCTTCAATGGAGAATGATTACTGCTCTGATTGAGTTCTTAATGATTTGATTCCTCTTTTTAAAAGTAAATGTGGTTGTGAATGTTGAACTTGCTCTTTAAACCATCATGGCTTGTTTTCAAGAAATCCTCTCAAGTCATGAAATTGAAAGGCTGGTGAGTGAATCTTGCTGTGTGGTTTAGATACTAAATTCTGGGCAGTGAACAGCTGACCCAACTCCTGTGCAGTTTCTGAATAAGTTGGGAGGTGCTGAGGCTCTTTGGGTCCCCACTCAGCTTACTTATTCTCGTGTATAAATGCCTGTGTGGCCTCTCAGAGTGCTGTTACTCTAAAGGAGCCAGCACTGCATCCGTGTGGAGCAGGCTTTCCGTTAAATGTTCAGAGAGTCTGTTCCACTGAGAGCTGTCCAGGTGTGGTAAGGAGTCTCCAAGGGAGCGTTAAAGGCCCAGATGCTGATTTCTGGCTATGCAGCTATTGTGGTGATCTTGTCCAGAGGCTGCTCTCCAGTCATCACTGAGTCTGGGTCACATCTTCCAGACAGGGGAGGAGAGCAGAAGGCAGAGGCATCCGCCAGCTGCACCTGTGCTCATTCAGAGCTTTCTGGAAGCTCAGTTCAGTGACTTCTGCTCACATCTTCTTAACCAGAAGTGTGTCTCAGCCCTCACTCACACAAGGCTGGCCCATTGGCACCCTCAGTGTAATTTGGTGGGAAAAAGTTTTGAGAAGAATTTAGACCATTGTTGTCTATAAAACTAGTGGGATTTGGGAAGAATAGAGTGTCTGAACATTTATTGAAAGCCTGCTCCACACCGACGAAGTGCTGGTTCCTGTGGAATGACAAGCACTCTGAGAGACTCTGTAGGCATTTGTATACGAGAAGAAATAAGCTGAGGTAGGGCCCGAAGAGCCGAAAAGGGGGAATTAATTGTATTATTTGTGAAAATGGTTATATAACTGATATAAGCTAATTTAAAGAATGATGTCTTGAAATCTTTAAATTATAACAGGAAATTTTGGAAAGTATAAGGCACATTCATTTTAAAAAGTCACTGTGAAAGCTTTGTGAGGGTGAATTGACATGCCTGTTTTCCGAGAATGAGTCGTCTATTCTTTAAGTACCAGTCGCCTTTTTAAAGGAAGAGTGTTTGAAAATAAGAGGACATCAAAGCTTGATTCCTCAAATGTTAGGATGCAGAAAGTGAATTTGTTTTTGTTTCTCGTTTTTTTTTTTTTTTTTTTTTTTTTTTAAGACAGGGTTTTTCTTTGTAGTCTTTGCTATTCTGGAACTTGCTTATAGACCAGGCCTTGAACATGTAGAGATTTGCCTGCCTCTGCCTCCTGAGTGCTGGGATTAAAGGCTTGTGCCACCACATGCCTGGCCAGAAAGTGATGCTCTGACTTGCCTTCTGGGAGGAGGAGGGGAGCATATGAAAGGTGTGGTAGAGACGGACTTAAATTCTCAGAGAAAAGACGTCTTCTTTCAGTTCACTTTACAGTTTTTGTTTCAACTTGAGGCGGGGCTGGAGACGAAGTGTAGTTAACAGACAATTTGCTTTTGGTCATGGTATTTATCAGAGCAAAGAAAGCAAACTAAGACAATTCTATATATTCAGTTCATTTTGAGACAGAAAGTAGGACTAATTTGTCAGATTGTCATTGAAAAGATACAGATCTTGGGGGATTATACATCAAAGATTTATTTCTCACCTGTGGTCCACCACAGAAATGATAGGCAAACAAGCCATAAGCAACTTGAACAGAGTCTTCCCCCTTGACCAAGAAGAGGGTTTGGGAGCATAGGCATTTCCCAGCAGGGACCCCTGTAGGGTGTGGCAGCCAGGAAGGTGATGCTGACCTCGGAGAAAGATAGTGTGTGGACAGTTGCTGTGCACATGAAGGTCAGTCACAGGTCTGAATCCCTGTGATGTCTGTCTCTAAGTGTGGACTTGTGGCATCCTGGACTTCCTCTTTCCTTTCTGACCATTCCCTTCCCATAATCCTCCTACTCTTTTTTTATTCTTTCCGTCCCCAGGAACTGTGTCTGCTCTTTCATGATTTCCTTTCATTCTGCTCTGTCATAAACGAAAAGTCATTTCAGGACTTCCCATTCTCACCATGGAACATTCACAATAGATCTTTCCCTAGAATCCAAGAGGATGTAGAAAATCTCAATTGCCACTTGAAACAGCGGGCCTCGTCTCAAGAATCGTTTCGCATTATGCCCATAGACATCCTCCACTGAGATATGCAGTCGAGCTGTCGAAGCCCGGAATTTTCCATGCTCAGTTCTCTGACTTACTGCTTTAATTTTTCTTCTTCAGTCATCAAACTGGAAAAAGCTTTTAAAGGGTCTTTACTATATTTCAGACTGGTTTATAAAAGATGAAGCTGCCTGTATGTTACTTGTTACTCCCCCACCGTTATCCAACAGTCTTGGTCTGACTGACCATAGAAATAAAATCCTATAATGAAACCAGTCACTTAGACTGCTGTGAAATGCTCTTAGATAAACATCTTTGTAGATGTATTTTAGTGTCCAAATGTGGAATGGTTTGTCAGGAGAAGCTACGAGCATTCTCTGAATTCTACAGGATGTTGAGTCAAAATGTAGCGCCAGTGCCCTCCCCCCTCCCCCCAACCCCCGGGTTTATTGCTACATTTAGGCATATCAGATCAGGAGAGTGAACAGGGAAGAGAATTATTGCTCATATACACATGCCTCACACATTTGAGCACTGCTTATGTGCTGGTACAGTACTTGAAGAAGTTAGGTCAGTGGATGACTGTCCTCATAAGACTGACAGTGGTCCTGGTGATAAATTAAGGATCAAGATGGTGCTTACTTGGTCTGTTAATAGCTTCTGAATGCCTTGAGGGCAGGGATTGTATTCCGTGCCACTGTGAGCCATAGTGGTGGTACAGGATTGATCTACATACTTGTAAATTACAGATCTTCCCTGACTTACAGTGGGATTGTGTCTGTATGGTTATGGGAAAGCACATGAAACTTGATCAATCTCAGAGCTGATTTCCTGGAGAACAGAAAGGATTTAAAAACAGGGAAAGGAAGAAAAGAAAGGAAAGAACAACTTTCTGGTGTGCATCATTGGTAGAAAATAAAGTCAAATCCATTGATTCACCTGAGTTGCCTACCACCCTAGTTCAACAGTGCTGATGTGTATCAGCTGTTTGCCAGCGTGCTTTTGACCGGGTGCTGCAGTTGCTACCATGGAACGATGGAGAGACGGCCAGACTGCAAATCACTGCCATGTAAAAAGAACCAAATTCAAAGTTGAGTTTCTACCACGCTTTTCACTTACACAGTTGTTAAGTTGAAACATAAATCAGAACCCTGGGAACCAGTGGCCGTCTGTAGTTAGAGGATGCTTCTGTGACAAGGTGGGTGAGTGGATAAATGAGGAACTCACGGAAGGACCCCTGCTCCTCAGTTAGCGTCCCATGATTTAGAAATAGTTACTGGATCTTGCCCTCTTGCTCCTCCCTTGCTCCCTTGCCCTTCCCTTCCCCCTTCTCTCCCCATTCTCTCCAACCCCCCACATGCTCATGGTCAGCCCCGCCCCCCTCTCTCTTTTTCTCTCTCTCTCTGCCTCTACTACCCTCTTGACTCTCCTCCACAGAATAAAGTATATTCTGTACTTAAAAAAAAAAAAAGGAAAGAAAGAAAGAGTTAATGGATATTGCGCATGACTACTGAGTGTTAGAGGAGTTTCCTCAGTGGTAGAATACAGTGTACTCTGTCGTCCTGTGGAAAGTGGGTCTATCCGTTCCTGCCATCCCAAATGCCACTCTTAGTGTGAAGCATCTGTCCCCAGTGAACCAGCTCACATTCTCAGGGAATCTTGTTGGAATTTCCTCAAACACAGAACATTATAGTTCTACAAAATGGACACTTGCCAGTGGAAAACAATAAGGACTTAGGGGCCTCCCTAAGGGAGACTCTGTGGGAATCCTGGAGGAGGGAGTGCTGCTGAAGAGAGATAGGCACGCCACAAATGTTTCCTCCAGCAGTGGTCACTTAGGCTGCTGTGGAATGCCCCTAGGTAATGGTGAAAGGAGGGAGAAGCCAGCGGTGCCTTATTTTCTTTGATGTTCACTTTGTCTCTGCTCACAAGATCGTCCTCTTCTGCTGCTACAGGTAAATAGTTACACTGATTTTTATAGTGATTCTCCCACCTCTTTCTAAATTAGACAGTAGAAGTGAGATTCTTCACATAAGATTGGGGATGGCTTCTCTAATGCTGCTTCATGTATAGTCAGTCTACTACTTCAGGCAGAGACAGCTTATATCTTACATAGACAGAGTGAATGAGCTCTTACGTCTGAATAATCTGGGCTGATCTTTCTCACAGGTTCCTTCCTTGTATACACACACACACACACACACACACACACAAGAGGCATACTCTTGACACAAAATTGACAACTCTCAGTTTAAAGGAAGTAAGGAGGTTTATTCTGGACCATTTTGAGTGACCATGGCCTGGGAACACAGATTTAGGTTACCCCAAATTGCATGTTCCAGAGTGAAAGCAGTTTCAGAACATTTTACAGTCTTATAGAACAAAGGAAATCATAAGTCAAGGCAAATGTATAATACATTGGTGGGTACACCAGAAAGGCAATCAAAGCAAGATGGGGGAAGCTTCTCTTCAAGATGCTCTCTGATGATGTTTTTAGCTTGGGTTTGTGAAAGTGAGAGGTCTCCTATGTTAATAGAGTCCAAGTTTTCATCTCTTAGTCACAGGATACTCCTCCCGACATGGAGGTGGTCAAGGAATGGTTGCTCCAGAAGGGTAGAACTAGCCCAAGGCAAGGCAGTGAGACCTTGGACCTTCAACCTTGCAGTCTGCTCACAATATTGCAGCGCTCTTCTGTCATTCAGTCTCTGCAGACACAGAGTCTCTTTCGGAGTTCTCCTTCACGTAACCCTTCAGTCCAGAAAGTGAGTTGGATGCAAGTCTTTTACCAGCTTTTGGAAAGTGTTCTTTATTGAAACTGTTAATGTTTCAAAACAAACGCTGATTCTTCACCTTTTACATTTTTCATTAACAGGTGTCTGGGAGAGGGGGGAAATGGGTGGTCGAGAGGCTCTGTGCCTCTGCAGATACACTAGTCACCTCTGGATCCTGTTTTGGTCAACAGGAGCACAGCTGTGGTCTGAGCTGAAGAGTGGCTAGGGAGGTTCCCTCCTAGATGTCCCATCAGAGACTCAGACAGTTCTTGTTCATCTTGACCAGGTCATGCTTGTGAGTCAGTCTTGATCCAGAATCCCATGTGGGAAGTGTGGCATAAGCCTCTGCCCTCTAGGTTTTTCTTATCCCATGACCAGCATACTCTGTACGAGGACAGAGTGGACCCACGTGTAATGTACTTCCTCTTCTGCTCACCAACGCTCTTCTTGCCCCCAGGGCCCACTGGCTTCAGTGGTTAGGTTCATTCTTCTTGAGTAAAGCTCCCTCTCTCCCTCCCTCCCTTTTCCTCTCATCTGCTCTGTAGCATTTCTGACCTGACAGAAACCTTGCCCAAGAAGACCTAACAGTTGGGGTTATTTGTATTGAGTTCATAGCTTTTAAAAAATAAATCTTCATGGGGGAACAAAATTATCCTGGGAGGCAGAGGGAGGGACCTGGGTGGGAGATAGGAGGGTGAGGGCAAAAGGGGAACAGGATCAAGTATGGGGGAGGGGCAGGAGAGAAACCCAGAGGGCCAGGAGAATGAATGGAAATATACAGCCTGGGGTGGGGGGAGGGGAAACCCTCTAGAAAGTACCAGAGGCTTGGGAAGTGAGAGACTCTCAGGACTCAATGGGGGTGACTTTAGCCAAAATGCCCAATAGTGGGGAGAGGGAACCCGAAAGAGTACACCTCCAGTAGATAGACAGGGCCTCAAATGGAGGGACAGGGTTACCAATCCACAGTCAAAATTTCTGACCCAGAATTGTTCCTGTCTAAAAGAACTGCAAGGACAAAAATGCAGAAGAGACTAAAGGAAAGGCAGTCCATTGGCTGTCCTCTGAGAGGCCCTACCAGCAGCCGACAGAGATGCAGATACTACACCCAACCATTGGGCTGAAGTTGGGGATCCTTATGATTGAATTGGGGGAAGGATTGAAGAAGCTAAAGGGGAGGGCGACCCCATAGAAGACCAGCAGTCTCAACTAACCCAGACCCTGGGGAGCTCCCAGAGACTGAGCCACTAACCAGGCAGCATGTAGCAGATGTGCCTAATCCTCCAGAGACTTGAGGCTCCAGGGAAGGGGGAGGCCTGGTGGAGGGAGTGGGGGGAGAACCCTATCAGAGGCAAGAGGGAGGAGGAATGTGATGAGGAATTGTGGGAGGAGGGGACTGTGAGGTGGGCAATGGCTGGAGTGTAAGGAAATAATAAAAGTAACCCTTCATTAGATGCAGCATTAAAGGGGTATTGATTACTTTGGAAAACAAACTCAGACATACTTAAGGACTATTTTGATTTGAAGAGTCTTAAGGACTTCATATTTTAAACAGTTTTGAGTAATAAAGTAGAAATGTCTCAGCATTTTGATTAACAGTTTTAAAGGGCATAATGAAGATGACATATTTTTCCATGTTCCCTCAGACACAAATGACTAAGGACAATTTCCCCTGAGCCCTCTCAGATTTCACCAAAATAAACTGGTGAAGTGTAAACAGGGAAAAGCACATTTAAACATATTGATGTATGTACTAGTTACTTAAAATAATTTTTTATATTTATGTAGTGACTTTGGGGGTAGGAACTTGTGTGCCAAAGCATGTGTGTGTGGTCAGAGGACAATTTATAGGAATTGGTTCTCTCCTTCTACTACATGGGTTCCAGGAATTGAACTTAGGTCATCAGGCTTTGTGGCAAGCACCTTTAACCACTGAATGGGCCCAACAGAAGACATCATCCTGTAGTGGAAGTTGTGGCAGTTTGAATGAGAGTGGACCCCCATAGGCTTTTATGTTTGAATGTTTGGTTCTCACTTGGTGAACTGCTTAGGAAAGATTTGGGGGTATGGCCTTGTTGGAGGGAGAGTGTGGTGGTGGGGGGATGGGGGGTTGGGGGTGTTGGCTTTGAGGTTTCAGGCCCTAGCCAGGCTCAGTCGCATTCTTTCTTGCTGCCATGTACTTATGAATCAGATGTGAGCTCTCAGCTATTGCTCCAGTGCCACATTTGCTTGATTGCCTGCCATGCTTTCTACCATGATGGTTATCGACTAACCCTTTGAACCTGTAAGCCAGCCCCTAATTTTTTTTTTTTTTTGTAAGCTGCCTTGGTCATGGTGTCTCTTCATTGCAATAGAACAGTGACTGTCTTAGTTAGGGTTTTACTGCTGTGAACAGACACCATGATCAAGGCAACTCTTATAAAGGACAACATTTAATTGGGGCTGGCTTACTGATTCAGAGGTTCAGTTCACTGTCATCAAGGTGGAGCATGGCATCTTTTAGGCAGGCAAAGTATGGGAAGAGCTGAGAGTCCTACATCTTCATCTGAAGGCCACTAGAAGACTGGCTCCCACATGTTTAGGAGGAGGGTCTCATTGTGTGTGGTCATTGCGTATTGGTGCATGTGCGTAGATGTACCAATATGTGTCAGGCTCAAGGGTCACTCTTAAAAAAATAAGCATTTTAATCTACTCTGTGAGAATTTCATAAGTGTCTTTTCATCATATTCACCCAATTTCTTCTCTTAGTTCCTTTCAGATCTACTCTATGGTGGTTGGATGAGAATGGCCCCATAGACTCATATATTTGAATGCTTGGTCCCTAGTTGGTAGAATTGTATTGGGAAGGATTAGGAAATGTTGCTTTGTTGGAGGGGAGTTGTAGTATTAGGGGTGGACTATAAGGTTTCGAAAGCCTATGGCAGGCCAAGGGCCACCCCACCCCCTAGCCTGCCATCTCTGCTTGTAGATCAGATCCTTCTCTGTGTCCTTTAAGGAGTAGTGACAGTGTTTGTATGGGAGAAAGAAGGCAAGGTTTGAAGTGAGGCTGGTTTGGTTGATTAAATTAACTGTTTATTTAGGAGGGCTCAGCAACTAAAATCAGCCTATAAGTGTTAGTTGGCTTCTCTGTAAAAGAGACGTGGTAAAGGTCATACAAGACAACATCACAAAAATACAGGAGCATCTTCTATGTAACAAGACTCAGCCAGGGGCTTCTTTCTCTTTCTTCACCCGTGAGAGCTAGATTGTTAATTTTGATCGGTGCTTAGCACTTTAGCTATTGACAGTTTAATTTTGTAAATGAAATGTACTTCATTTAATAAATTATGTAGCTAATGTGTGACAGGTCTGAAAGAAAATTGAACAAATTTAGTACAGTTTTCTTTTAGAGAATCTTCTGTTTAGAATTTGGTGTACAGACACTTACCTCTAATGCTCTCATCACATGAGTCTAGTCTTTGGTAAAGACAGCCACAGAGACATTCTTTATGAGAGACCGAGAAGAGACAGGATGACCTAAGAAGACCCTTGGTATATCACAGATACTTTTATCGGGATTGCTCTGGTGGGTTCAGACTCTGTTTGTTTGTTTATTTGTTTGTTTATTTCGTGATGCTGCGAGTGGACCTCCAAGGCCTTTGATCATGTATGTTTGGCAAGTGCTCTACTGTCGCGTCTTCTCGGCCGGCAAGTAAGACATGACACGCCTGGATTCTTCTCTGACAGCTCTTATATTCCAGGCACAATCTTCATCCAACGAAGGGGCCCAAGCAGCAGAAATGCACTGCTTATATACCCTTCCAAGGGGGCGGGCCAGGCGGCCTGTTCTCTCAGGATTGGTTAGGGCCAATACCTCATTAGCATAAGCCCTGTGATTGGTAGGGCTCATGCCTCTTAGCATAGCCGTGAGCAGCATGCAAAGCCCCGTGATTGGTTAGGGCTCATGCCTCATTTGCATAAGCCCTCTCAGGAGGGGCTTGAGGCTGACGCATGCGCAGTAGGCTTATACAGGACGCTGCGCGGCCATGTTGGAAACCGGCGCTGTCTCTTCGGCCGCCTACACTCTACTACTTTGTACCCTGTGTTCAATTAAATAAATTTTCTTACAGGACAATTTGTAATATCAAAAAAGGGCCTTAGAAACTAACTGACAATGTTTAAAAACGAGACCATTATTGTAAGATTGAGCAGCACAAAGCAGTCCTGTAGACCTTTCTAGAATACATATTTGTACACTTCATTAAATATTCTTTCTGTCTGTGACCGTGACCCATCTTGATGTTTTCAAAGTGCACATCAACAGTTTCCTCACATCTGAGATAAGGAAGTTGAATCTAGTCTGTCTTGGACTTGCTTTGAAACTGAGAATGTGAGACGTTCAGTTGTAAGGTATAGGGATGGTAGTCCTGGGAAGCTGTCGATAAGCCAGTGGGTAAGTGATAATCTGTCTGCAGGAAGTCATTAGGCGTTTGTGGTTCTTATGTGCAGGATATTTATAGAAGGAAGTTACAGACACACACCAAATAGATGTATGGGCCTCTTCCTACCTGCTCTTTCCTCTGAACATGCATTATGGTTACAGTCCACTCAGGAACACAGGTGGATACTGATTAAATAGCTAAAAGAACTGGGACTTCTTGTAATAGCGGATGTAACTGTGGACTGTTACAATATTATTCTGTCTTTCTGAAATGCAGTGAATGAAGAGGGTGCCATTTGGGTCAGTTATGTGTAAATGTCCTGGCTTAATAAAACTGTGAAACATGCTCTGGAACGGTGGAAATTTCTAATATTTTCTCAGTGCAAAATAGTCTGGCTATCCTTTTCCTTCTCACTATACATTACTTACTTTTCTTCTTGTGACCAGTAACTTCCTCTGAGGGAGGAAGGGTTACTTTTGGCTCATGAATTGAGAGTGTGTTCCATCATGGGGAGGAAAGCATGACAGTAGGAACAGGAGGCAGATGTGTGCACATGTGTCTGCAGCCAGGAAGATGAATGTTCATGCTCAGCTTGGTTCTCAGCTTCCTTCCCTCTTTTATTCCCTGTGAGTTCCCAGCCAAAGGGTGGTGCCTACCCACACTCTGTGTAGCCTTCCTTGGCTGTCCAGGAACTCAATCAGTAGATCCGGCTGGCCTTGAACTAGCTCCATCTGCCTCTGCCTCTGCCTCTCTTGCCTCTGGAGTGCTGGGATTAAAGGCATGCACCAGCAACACCCAATAGCTTTTTCTAAGTTTATAAGTACACATATACATAAACTCCAAGCATTATTTCTTGTGCCTATAATCTCAGGTTGGCCAACTGAGACAAGAGATTGCTTTCAGTCCAAGGGCAGTTCTTTATGTAGTAAGTACTACAGTGTGAGACGAAGACTGTACATACATCTGTGGGTCTTTCTTCAGTTGGGCCTCTCCAGAAACAACCTCATGGTGTCCAGAGGCTTGTATCCTAGGTGATTCTAAATCTGCTCATATGCTGACAAAGATTAACTGTCACCCCATTTTCAATCGGGAGGTAGTAAATCAGGACATGCACAGTGCTCTGTGAACTGGCATTTATTTATGTGTTACACTCCATGTTGGTATCCTGAGCAGCAGCATGAAATTCCTTTTGTTGTAGATCGTAGAGGATTGGAAATCTTCATACAGAAATCAACTTGAGAGAGCCCTTACCTGAGAAGCTAGGGTTTCTCAAGAAACCCATGAGATGGCTGTGGGCACTTGAGCTTCCTCTTTCCTTCAGTATCATTTCCCCTTTATTTCTTTGATTTATACGCATTTCTTCCTTTTTTGCTTATACACATATTCTTAGGAAAAATATGAGAAGTTCAAAAAAAATATAAGCAGCAAAAGATGATAAACTACCCATGATCACACCATTGTGTATAACCATGATGTATTTATAAATTGTTATATCATACACACACACACACACACACACACACACACACACACACACACACAGAGTCTTTGTCTCATACTGTAGTACTTACTATATAGCCAGGGCTGCCCTTGGTCTGAAAGCAATCTCTTGTCTCAATTGGCTAATCTGGTATTATAGGCATGAGCCATAATGCTCGGAGTTTATGTTATGTGTAGTTATAAACTTAGAAAAAGCTGTTGGTTGTTGCTGGTGTATGCCTTTAATCCCAGCACTCCAGAGGCAGAGGCAGAGGCAGATGGAGCTAGTTCAAGGCCAGCCTGATCTACAGAGCTAGTTCCTTGACAGCCAAGGCTACACAGAGAAACTCTGCCTTGAATAATAAACAAACAAACAAAATTACAAAAAGCTTATATTCACCTAACATAATGTTTCCTACAAATTTGTATGTAATAGAGTAGAAATACGGAGTCTGCTATTATGAAGGAATTAAGTTGTTCACTCAACTTATAGCCACTCGTCTTTACATTCTTTTGTTTGAATCAGTTTTTTTTTCTGTTTGAAATCACTGATTCAGTCTTCTATTAGTGAGCTAAATAACACCCTAGACAGAGAAAACTGTGTTGAGTTTATTAATTACTGCCATATATAAAAGTCTTGCATGTGTGTACCTACATGTTTGAGGGTACATATGCAAATGTGTGTGTGCCCTTGGACATGCTAGAGGTTGATGCTGGACACTGCTTCACTAGATCTCTGCCTTATTTTTCTTTGAACTTGGAGCTAGCTCAGTGACTCAACTAGACTGGCTTCCAGCAAGCCCATTGGATCCTCTTTGCTGTCCCAGGAGCGGGAACACAGGTGTGTACCACTGCACCTGACTTGCTTGTGGGTAACCAGTGGAGCCATCTCCCTGGTCTTTAATTTCTGACTTAACAGCACATGACTGTAGAGTAAATATGTACAAGTTGAGTTTCTTGGTTAAAGAGGATACCTTGTCATGCCAGCTTTCATGAGATTTCGAGTTTGGTTTTTATAACTTTTACTGAATTTGATTTGGGGTTTTATATTTATATCTTTCTGTTTTGTTTGTGACACACTGAGTTTAACCAGGGCTGTCTGTGTACTATAGATTTGGAGGTCTCCAATTTAGCCTGGTAGGCTCAGCAGTGGGCACCTGACTCAAAAGAATGTGTGCTCCTCCTCTGGTAGCCATCAGTAACTTTTAGTTTAGCAAATTTCTTGTTTGTTTAAGCTGGTAGGATTTCCTTTTTTCCTGTCTTTTCTTCTTTTTCCCTCCTTCCCTTTCTCTTTCTCTTTCCTCCCCCCCTTTCTTGTTTTTTCAAAACAAGGTTTCTCTGTCCTGGAACTCACTATGTAGACCAGGCTGACCTCAAAATCAGAGAGATCTATCTGCCTCTGCTTCCCAAGCACTGGGATTAAAGGGCTATGCCATCACTGCCTGGCTCTTTTTTTTTTTTTCTTTTCTTTCTTTCTTTCTTTCTTTCTTTCTTTCTTTCTTTCTTTCTTTCTTCTTCTTTCTTTCAGTATTTGCAGTGTTATTTCTTTCTTTCTGTACTCTTCTTAAGTAACTGCTATATATTCAGTATTTCTGCATTGTTTGCTTCACTATTAAACCCAAGAAGATGGTGCTAGTTGTAAGGTGTCAGTACCAGTAGCCTCCTCTTTCACGTCCTCTTTTAAAGACAGAGTCTTGTAATATCTATCATGTGGTCTCAGACTCTCTGGCCCCACCCCCAAGCTGAGGCTACAGATGTGTGCCACCATGGCCAGCCTAGGGTCTTGTTTTCTAAGGGTAGTTAACCAATTAGTGTTTATTGCATGCTCCATGTGCCTTTGGCCTGTTTGGTGGGGTAGGTTTTCAAATTATTGCTCCCTTGTATACTATTTTCAAAGTGGTTTTTATTCTCTTTATGTTTTGCTTTTTTTTTAGAGAAGAAAAATGATTTTATGAGTTGAGAGTTTTAGTTTTGATCTTAGTGTAAGTACATTTAAAAATTGAACTTATTTTAGCAGGGTCTATGGGGTTTCTCTACGACATATGAGTACTTCAGGGTGTTATTTTCTTCTTCTCTTTCCCTCATCTTCTAAGTTTTGTTGAATTAATAAATATTTTGTCATGATTTTTAACAGTGTACTCTCTTTTGGAATATTTGCATTGTGACCTCAAGCCATGATCACTCATTGTGTGTACAGTGCAGCTGTGGAGCTTACTGTTACTTCTTTTGTTTCTGTGTATAGTCTACTTTCTCAGGTTCTACTTTGTTTTCCACTTGATTATGTGTCCTCCATTAAGAATATTTTTTTTCCAGAGACAATTTACAGAAAGCGTGTTTTGGAGTCTTTTACACTGTTATTAGAATTCTCTCTTATGACAATGATAATTACAGAGCTGATGATGGAGATGGATAAATGAGAAACCCAAGGTTGGACTGGAGAGATAGCTTAGTGTTTAAGAGCACAGACTGTACTTCTAAGGCTGGTCCTCAGCAGCCATGTCAGGTGGCTCACAAGGCTATAACTTCAGTTCCAGATGATCAGACTCCCTCCTCCTGGCTGTACATTTCCCCTTCCCTCACATACACATAATTAAAATGAATCTTAAAACAAAAGCCCTTTCTGATTGCAGAAATAAACATGAGATCTAAAAGAGAATATGATGACATTATCAGCTGATATTTGTTCTTATTCTTGAGAGTCTCTCCCAAAAGGACACGTCTCAGACTGAGACCTCTCTAGGAGGAACTCAAGCTGACTGCCCTAGGGAGGCTTCCGCAGTAGACCTCTGCTGGATGTTTTGATGATTGTTTCCCTCAGCCCTGGCCATTTATTCTTTTCCTTTGGCTTGCTATATACTTAATGTTCTAGTTTGGATGCTGTTGGATTGATAAAACATTCTGACCAAAAGCAACTGGAGAAGCAGTTTTATTCCACCTTATTGGTTAGTCCATCGTTAAGGGAAGCCAGAGCAAGAGCTCAAGGCAGTAACCTGGAGGCAGGACTGAACCAGAAACCAAGGAAGAACATTGCGTGCTCCCAGGCTCACACTCTGCTGCCCTTTCTTATTCTGTGCAGGCTCCTTTGCCTAGGGATGGCACCACCCATGGTAGACTGGGGCTGCCTACATCAATTAGCAACCAACACAGTGTCCCAAGACACTCCCACAGGCCATCTGATGGAGGCAGAGTTTCAGTTGAGGCTCCCTTTTCCCAGGTATGTCAAGTTGACAATAGGGTTTAGTATCTTGAGTCATAAACTTACTCATTCAAAACTGAAGATAGAGCTACCATAGATTATTATCTTGATCAAACAGAACAGAGTGGAGTATGAAGTGGGTGTGTGTGTGCAGGTGTGCTCACTGTAAGTGCTGATCCATCTTCCTGTTCACAGTCTTTGGGATTTTCAAGTTTCAGTGTAAGTCCAGGTGTTTATTCCCTTCTCTTTACTTTATAATTTATCCCAGCATGCACAGACATTTATGTTGAACTTTGCTACCTGCAAAGTGAAGAGTGAAGAATTTCAATCTGATAGGCTCCAATTTAAGTTCTGCTTTTTTCCCATTACTTACAGTTATTCAATTTGTAATTTTTTGTTACATTTGTAATTTGCCCTCTGTGTTTTCTGAAGTCACAGTCACATAATGCTGTGTCTCTTTAAAACTAATGCTGATTAAAAGACTCAGAGAGCTGAGCACGGGGGCACCTGATTCTCATTCCAGGGCTTGGAGGACTGAAGCAAAAAGATTTTTAATTTGAAACTTGTCTCAAAAAAAAAAAAAAAAAAAAAAAACAACCCAAAAAATTGGAGATGCTGAGAGTTCCAGCCCTTTTTCTTTTTTCTTTCCATTTCAGAATGACATGGAGGGCCAAAGGAGGCCCCTAGACCTTGACCTTGGACTTCCTGAATGTGAGCCAGTATATTTCCATTCATTATAGTATCCTGTCTGTGGTCCTTTGGTACTAGCAGCAGGAGTCTCACAGAGACCCACATGTGTTTGAGCAGCTGGTTTTACCAGTACAGTCTTTTCACTGTGTAATTTCTTGTTTTCCACTGGTTTCCTGTGGACTCAAGATTGGGTCTCCAATGGGAGCAGGCCAGGGTTTCTGCATTAGTAAGCCTGCACCTTATTGCCACTGTTTGTTTTTTTTTTTTTTTTTGGCAACAGTTCTATGGTTACCTTCAAAATTATTTTCTGTTACCGGTTTTCAACTTTTCTCGAAGTAACTTTTCTATCAGTGACTGCAGTATCTTTTTGGATCACAATGAGTGTTGATAGAGAATTTATATTTTAAAAATGTTTCTTATAGTTACCCTAATTATTCAGATTTTTTTCTACTCCTCTTAAAATAGCCTTTTCTCCTGTGTGGTGTGCTAATCCTCTGTTGACTCTTCTGCCCAGTGAATGGAAGTTGGCTTATTTTAGTTGATGGCTTTGTCAGAGATTGTGTAGGTCATTGTTAGTTCTCTTCCAGGCTAAACAGTGAAAACAGTTACAATTTACTTTTTTTTTTTCTTTTTGCTGGCGGGGTTAGGAGTGGGTTACGGAGGTGGGGGGTGGCAGCTTAGAATTCTAATAATTTGTATGGGATTGGGTTGGGGCCACAAGGAGTGGGAGACAGCTGCAGGGTAGAGTGGACCTTTGTTCAGAAACAGTGTTCTTTTGTGTCCCCTTGGCCCCTTGAGGCATGCTGGGGCCTGGCCTTGGCCTCTAGGCAGAAGTGCCTACTCAGCTGGTTTTTCCAGCCTTCCCATACAGGAAGGCACTGCAGGGTGGATTGTGGTGGAGTTGGGTCCTCTGCAGACAATGGAGAGATGGAGAGTTTAAGTTTGATTTCAATGGCCATTGTGTTCCTATACTAGTTTTGCTTATAAGCTGTGGTATGGACCTTCTGTTGTCTATGTCAGCTGTGTTTCCTCATGTGTATGATAATTTGAAATTTGCCATGATTTCAGGCATTTAGAAGGATGTCTGGCTCTCATAACTGATAAATGGGAGAAATTTTGTTGTCAGTTCTGATTGCTGAGTGAACTCTGTCCTTTCTTAATTTTTTTTCTTAATTTTCTATTTTTCTATGTGTATTTGCGCACATTTTAGTGAATGAGGTAAGTAAAAGATCTATAACTATATAACTGATTAAATTCACATTCCTACCATTATTTTTAATATGTTTTCAGTATGCTTGCTAGTTGGATCTATGTCTGGACTTTTCAAAAGATCAGTTTATGATGGCAGGAAAGGATAAGAGTTAACAGCATGGGGGCTGGAGGTGGGCCACTTGGGTATTGATCCTTCAGGCTTCCTTTTAATTCCTAAGAGGTTAAATAGATTAGTATGTCCCTGTGACCTTTATCATCTCTAAAAGGGACATAGTGATAATACCAGTTTACAGGGCTCTAATAAAGATTAAAACAGGGAATTCTCTTAAAGTAATTAAAACTGCTTGGCTCAGTATAAGGGCTTAATAAAGCTTCCTATTATATTTTGTCACACACCTTTAATCTCAGAGGCAGGTGGATCTCTGTGAGTTTGAAGCCAGCCTGGTCTACAGAGTGAGTGCCAGGATATCGAGGGCTACACACAGAAACCCTGTCTTGAAAAACAAAACAAAACAAACAAAAAAATTTACTATCCTATTCAGTGTGGACTTTCTGTTTTAGATACAGCTTTCAGAACTAAAGGGCAGAAGAACGTAGATTCTTCTGTTTCATGATTGTCTTTTCATTTCTAAGCGACAACTGCTAAAAGGCTTTAATAATACCAATAGCTAGTTTTCTCTGTAGGTTATTTTACTCCTTGCTGCAACAATACCTGACCAAAGCAACTTAGAGAAGAAAGGTTTATTTTGCCTCATGCTTGGAGAGGAAGTTCAGTAGTTGGGAAGGATGGAAACTGAGTTTCTGAAATTACAGGCTTGAGCTACCAGACCCACTTTAATACATGCTTTTGAAAATGAGGATACCATCTATAGCCATGTTACTCTTCAATGTGTCTGACCTTTCCTGATCTCGGAAGCTAAACAGGTCAGGCCTTGTCAATATTTGGATGAGAGACTGCCTGGAGATTCTGGGTTCAGTAGGCTGAGAAAGGGGAGGGAAGGAAGGAAGGGTCCTGTAGGCTGAGAAGGAAGAAGGAGGGAGGAAAGGAAGAAGGAAGAAAGGAAGGAAAATGAAGAAAAAAGACCCAACCTTCTAGCCTTTTTATACTGAGGATTTTAAAATATCACGGATCCAGGCAAGAGTTAATTGAGCTAGTGTAAATATACAATACCTATTACACAGTGAGACTTCAAAAGACATTTTTCCTTTACATATTCACTACCAAGAAACAAATCCTAGAGCAAGGAAGATTTCTTTGCTAAAACATTTACTTGCTGACCGACTGGGGACGTTATTTGGATGAAATGAATCTCCTCCATAGTGAATAAAAGCTAGAAGGACAGCATGGTTCATGGAGATCTGATCCCAGAGAGATGTTCAGAGGGTTTTGAATGACAAGAATTGACAGCCAATGACTTCTGAACTGAGCATTGTTTTCTCTGTAAACCTTGAAGAGCAACAGCTCTGTGTAACAGCCACATGACGGCCTGGGCTTTATATGTTCTCCTGTACCTACAGTGTAGGTTAGGATGTGGAGTGCTGGGTGCCAGGAAGCCCAGGAGCTTTCCCACTGTGGCTTCTCAGGACTAAACATGCTTCTGTTTTTACCATTTGTCCTACTGGTCTGATTTTCTCTTCTCTCAGTAGTAAACAACTTCAGAAACAATTGTGGTACAGGTTGGGAATCTCCAAAATCTGAAATTGGCAGTGCTCTAGGTTAGGGCACTTGAGGACCAATGTAAAGTCTTCAAGTGGAGAATTCCATCGCTGACCTCATGTGCATGGTCACAACCAAAATGCAGGTGCACTGAGGCTGTAGAGAACATAGTGAGGCTTGAGTCATGATCCGGAGCTGTGTAGTTATATATGCACAGACATTCTAAAACAGGAAACACTTCTGGTCCTAAGCATTTCTTTCCTTTCTTTTAAAACAGATTTTTTGTAGCCCAGGCTAACCTCACATTCATTATTAAGCTGTAGGCAGCTTTGAAATTTTTTGATTTCTTGCCTCTATCTCCCAAATGTTTGCATGTTGGCAAGGTGTGGCAAGCCACACCTTGTTTTATGTGGTGCTCAGAACCAAACCCCAAGGGCTTCATTTGAGCAACAAATCTGGCAACTGGGTTTCACTCCCAGTATTAACATTTCTGGTAAGAGACTTTCAGTCTGCAAGGGTTTGCCTTTCCTGTTTCCACATTGTTTCTGAATGAGAGTGTAAACAGCATCTCCATCCTAGAATTTATGTGAGGATTAAGTACTGTAAAGCACCCGTGTCCTAAATGACAGCTGCTCAGCACACTGTCACCATTTTGTTTTGTTTGGTTTTCTAGTGGTGGTTTTTAAGAGGTGGTCTAGGAGGAACACTAGTCAGTGAAGAGTTCCCTGGGGCCTAGGCTTTTGATTTTCTGTCTTTTTGCTTCTTGGCCTCAAGAGTTGAACAGGTTGTCTCTGCCTCAGACTTCCACTTACTGTGTATGGTGCCTCTAGCGGCCAACAACCTTAGGGCTGAGCAACCATGGATGGAAAATGTACTCAGATCAGCCTTTACTCCTTTAAGCAGATTATCTCAATATTTAATCTCAGACAGAGAGGTGGCAGCTTTGATCACATCTCCACCTCCACCCCTTCTCTTCCCATATCTGGGTGGGATGGGTTAACTTCCTCTTTAAACTGTGGGAGTGCCTTGTACACTCTCACCAGACTTCCAGCCTTAACGGAAGGATACAGTTTTGTCTTTTGCTGGGTCACATCCATACATGGATGTTAACATACTCTACATGTTTTAGACTAAAAGGCCCCCTCCTTTATACTTATCAAGTTATTTAGCCACTGTTAACAGGCCTGTTTCTACCAGAGGCAATTGAGAGGGAACTGACCTTGACTATTTGGTAGGCGAGAAACCATCGTAGCCTTGTGCTAAGGAGGTCTTTTTAAACATGGAAAGCAAAATCTGGAAGGATTCAAAAGACTTTGTGAAGTGTATTTGTGTTGTGTAGACAGAGACAGAGGAGAAAGATAGGGAGGTAGATCTTTTCATTTGTAGCATATGTTTGTCCTTGGATCTGCAGCCATGAAAGACAGTTTGAGTTTGGTCTAGCAGCAGTTCTCAACCTGTTGGCTGTGACCCCTTTGTGATCAAGTGACCCTTTCACAATGGTCACCTTAGACCATTGGAAACCACAGATACTTATATTACAATCATAACAGCAAAATTACAGTTATAAGGTAGCAATGAAAATAATTTTATGGTTGAGGGTCATTACAACATAAGGAACTGTGTTAAAGGATCACAATATTAGGAAGGTTGAGAACCATTAGCCTAGACAAACAGGTGCAGGACAGACTACAGCTCACAAAGAAATCTACATAAACATGATCAATTTGATTTTTGGAAAAAGAGCAGCTCAGTAGAGAAAGTATATTTTTTAAAACAGGAGGGACGGTTGGATATCCACCAGTGAGAAGATGACTTAAAGGACTTAAAGCCATTATAGACCTCTCTCTACTTACAGAAATGAACATGAAGCACGTTATAGATTCAAATGTGAAACTTCTAGAGGAAACAGGCCAAAATATTTGTGATCGGAACTCAATGAAGTTGGACATGCCTGTGATCCAGCCCTCTGGGAGGCTGAGGCAAAAGACCATGTGTTTGAGCTTGCCTGGGCTATGTGAAGAATTCAAGGCCAACAGGTCTGTCTCAAAAGAACAAGGGCTAGAGTTTCAGTTGGTGGGGAAATACTCACCTAGCTTGTGCCATAGCTCTGGTGTGTTGGTTACTTACAAAATACCTGATCAAAGAAATGGAAGGAAGAGAGAGGGAGGGAAGGAGGGAGAGAGAGAAGAGAGGGAGGGAGGGAAGGAAGGCAGGTGGGTCTATTTTGGCCCAGTTTGAAGGTATAGCCTTTTATGATGGGGAAGGCATGTCTGCAGGAATGTGCGGCAGCTTGGTCATACTGTGTCACGGTCTGGAAGCCGAGAGACGAGTGCTGGAACTCTGCTCACTTTCTTTTTCTTTTTCAATCCAGGACCCTCATCCTTGGGGAGTGCTGCCCATTCATTGTGTAGCTTTCCTCCTAAGTTAAATCTTTCTTGAAACTCCCCCGTAGACACACCTAGAGATGTGTTTCCACAGCATTTCTAAATCCTGTCAAATACGTACTCAGTACCTACATCACACCTGGGTTGGATTGCTAGCACTGCTCACAAGGGTGCAGACATGCACACACAGTCGAACATTATCAGAATTTCCATCTTATTAAGATGCTCAGGTTGTCTTTATATGTGTTAAAGTTGGAAAAGTCCCCACGGTAGGTGAGTATTGACATTCACTAGCTGAGCGGGTGGAGGAGGTTGGGGAGGACAAGATGCTTCAGCAGAAGGCCACTGTGCACATTCTCAACAGAATGATGAATTAGGGCAGGAAACTAGCAAAACTATGTAGATTTTCAAGTGTGTGGGGATGGACACACAGAACAATGCAATCAAGATTTTCATTTTAAAAATTTAATTTGTGTAAGTTTTAAAATTGTAAGGTCATATTTCATAGCTTTTTTAAATAATAAAATGAAAGTACTAACAAATTATACGTTGTTCTTATTTGAAATATTTTTTATTTGGCAAATAAAATATTGGTGGCATTCTGTGTAACTTACCCTATTGACTGTTTTATGAAACTAAATATTGTCACCTGCTGAGTAAGGGAACTAAGAGCAGTTTAGTAGAGTACAGGGCTGTTGGGAACTGGATGTGAAGGGCAGAGGTGAAATGCTGGGACTCTACTTGATCCTGTGAATAGTGAATGACTATTATAATTAGATTATCTCAGTGGCTTGTTGCAGAGGATCAGAGAAGGAAGAAATAGGAGCTAGGAGTCTAGCTAGGACATCTCACAGATAGCAATGAGTGAAAAATAAGGCAGTGAAGATAGAAGACAGGACTGATCTCAGATTAAGGGTGGAGGTAGAATTAACGGGTTGGTAATTTATTGAGTGGTAGAGACAGTGTTATTATTTAAATTATTCTCTGACTTTAATTTTTGATTAATTTAATATGCTTGGAATAAGTGCAAGTCAAAACTTAGCAATGGATTGAAATAACTAGAGTGATTGAGCTTCTGTGCAGTATAGTCTTCAAGACAAAGAGAACCTCATTAAAGTGTTATCAGAGCTAATCCATCTTCATACCCTAAGTACCCATTCATGAAAAGCTATGCTGTGTGACTCAAAGATGCAGATTCCATTCATTGTTTTACATACATCACCCCTTGGGACAGTGCTGGCTAGCAGTAATGCTGGCAACTGCTAAGCTGCTCACACTCATCCCTACAGGCCTCATATCAGAGCAGGGGTTTCCCCAGCAAGCTTGCATTAGGCAATGGCCTGAGCGCCGGTGAGATTGTGTAGCTTCTCAGCTCTCATTCAGAGTCTCAGACATTCAGATCTTTCTGCAGTTTAGTGAATTCTTGAGAGTTTTAGAAAATAATTAAGTTATAGCTGTTCCTTTGCTCCCCACCCCCATCCCAAGAAGCATAGATGACTAATAAATGAAGGCTCTGTTTCTCAGCTTCTTGGTAATTTAATCAGTTTACTTCCATGCCTTTCAGTAGGTAAAACTTGAGACCAAGGAGATCAAGAGGTAATCAACTCTTTCTGCTGATAGTTATTGCTCCAGCCAACAGATAGAGGCATTTTACTGTTGTAGGTGCATCTCCGTTTCTTTATTTCATTTGCCACATCTGGGACCAGTGATGAATGACTGTAGCAGTTACAGGAAAGGCTCAGTGTGAAGGAAAGCTGATGTGATTTGACTCTGAGGTTGTTAACATTCTTGAATATACATTAGCTTAAAAACCCACAGCAAGACATTGACTGTGGGAAGACAAAATCTGTCTGCTTTGGTCTGTCTCTCTGTCTGCCTTTTTACCTCTACCCACGTCTTCTTTGAAGAAATGGTCTCACTGAGTATCCCTGACTGTCCTGGAACTGTGTGGACGGGGCTGGCCTTGAATTCACAGAGATCCTCCTCTTTCTGCTGGGATTAAAGGCGTGCTGTACTATGCCTTTCTCTATGGTTTTTCAGGGTAGAAAGAGTTTTGTTTGTTGTTTCAACCATTCATTCTAATTCATAACGTCATATCAAATATCATCATAGAGGGCATGGGCCACTCTTATATGTTCATTTGACTAGAGTAAAGCTGTAGTATCATTTATTGTCATTGATTTTCCTGGTTTATACTTCCTTTGTAAAGAACATCAGTTTTGTATTACATTGATCAGAAATATTAATTTTAGTTACTCTAAGAAATATTTACCTAACAAATGTGTTCATGTGCTCCTAGAGGCCAGAAATAGGTGGCAGGCAGACCCTAGAGGCTGAAGTTAACAGGTTTTGTTTTTGTGTTGTGTGTGTGTGTGTGTGTGTGTGTGTGTATGTAACATGGGTGCTACATCTGAGCTCCTGTCCTCATGATTAAGCAGCAGCAAGTGCTGTTCGCTGCTAAGCCACCTCCACAGCCTGTTCCAGTCATTTCCTAATCTAGGGGCTTGAATGACTCTACCAGAAACCTAGTGCTTGTCTCTGTCATAAAAGAGAGCATGCACATGTTCAAAGTGGTTAGATTATGTAATGTGAAGTCTTGGATTATTTCATGTCACACAGTGTTTTGCAGTTGGGAGAAGTCTTTTTCTAAGGGATTATGGACAGCACTGTAGAAGTAGACATTTTGAGTTTTCTCTGCTTTCAGGAAGCCTGCACCACAGTGTTCTGCTCTGTTCTGCTGCTTGCTGCTGTCATAGAAGTATATTGAGAAGTTTTGATATCTCTGAGAACTTAACATTGTCTTTTTTGGTAGGAGGAGTTGGTATTATGTACACATTTCTTAACATTTGGGTACATATATTAGATAATTAGCACCAACGGGTCAGAGTTTTAAAAATATAACCCATGGAAGATTTGTCACTCTGTAGAAGCACAGAATCTGCTATCTAAGAGTAAAAGATATATTTATTTGTGAGCTACTTATTAATATCAACAAAGGCTATTAAACCAACTCAAATTGCAAAGTGGATGGCAAGTGCTTAGTACCACTTGAATTAATGTCCACTACAGCTTTCCTATTTATAATTTCTGTACTCCTAGAACAAGGTGTTTATATGGTTATATACAGTTGTTTGTGAGAATCAAGAGCTCAAATAATCTAGAAGCAATTTATTGTGAACAATTTCAAGCATATGCAAGACCCAAATACAGTGGCATCGTCAGTGCCCGTCTAATGCCACCTGTCTGTTAGTTGTCACTTGTTCACTTTCTGGAGGTTCCTTTTATCTGGAGAAATTCTTCGAGGCTTCCGGGAAGTTGAAGGTTTCAGTCAGCCTGGATTTGCTTTCGTTCCTGTGTTGCCTGAGGACAGTATGAGATAGGACACTGGAGACTTTCTTAGATGATGCAATTAGACCTTGCACTGATCGCCTCGTTTTAAAGAAATTTTGTTTTCATCCAGACAGGTTTCCTTTGCCAGCAGCTTTTCACAGGGAGCGATTTATTGTCACTCACCAGCACACTTCAAGGTCACCTTTGAGACCTCCATTAAGCTTCTTGACCAGAACCTTGACCTTTGCTTCTATATTCAAACCAGTGTGCCATTAAATGGTACTGGGGGCCCTCAGAGTCTAACAGGAGCTCTTAGGGCTAAAACTTGGAGGTAAATTATTAAAAGCTTTCCTATTGCCTTGGGTTTGGAATCTGTGGCTGCTTACTCATGAACATGTTGGCAGGGTTGGTTGGTTGGTTTGGTGTGGTTTTAGGTACATACTCCTCCTTTCCTGGTATTGATGGCTTCTGTCAGGTCTTTGTCTGGTATGCTGCTTCAACTTACTGAGCTTTCCAAATAGTTCTCTCTTGGAAGAGTGATTTGACTTTGTGTTTTGTTTTGTGTTGCCTGTTTCTTGTAATATGGGTTAATAAACCTGTTGTAGCAAGCTTGCAGATTGGAGCAAGTCTTTCTTCCTCCTGTACCCCAGTATTGACACGGTCAAAGTCAGCGTTTGGAAACATCCCCTGTCATGATCGGCTGTGGTTCAGAAACTCTTTTTGTTTCTTCTCTCTTAGGGCATCACATCTGATTCTTTCAGCCCGAGTTTCAGTTGGATTTTTAATGCTGCCCTGCTCTGGAATGGCCAGGTGGGTTCTGTTATCCACTCTTGGCCAGGATGGCTTTGGGCCACTCTACTTGCTGTTGTTTTTTTTTCCCCCCGGGCTGTGAGACGGACTCACTGTGCTGCAGCAAGCAGAGGCTGAACTTGAACTTGGGAGAGACGGCCGCCTTGGACTCCCAAGCGCGCGACTGCAGCAGTGCGGCACCGCTGGCTGTGCTGTTGTATTCTGAATGCTATGTTATTGGCAACTCTATGAAGATAGGGAAGGTAGTTATTCCTCTGAGTTGTATTTATTTAGATTTTTTTTTTAAAGACAGAATCTCTCAAGCTGGCCTGGAGTTTCTTACATAGACCAAGCTGGTTGTAAGTTGACTCTGGACTGACTGACAGTGACCCTCCTGCCTCTACCTCCAGAGTTCAGGGATTACAGTTGTGTGCTATTTGCTTATTTGTTTTTGGTTTTTACCACACATACCCACCTGTAAATTTTAAGTGTATGTTTTAGGTGACTTACATAGATAACCAGCATTATAAAGCCAGCAGCACTATTTCCTTCCAGAACATATTCGTCATCAGAAAGAATCTGTCTTTTCTTTCTCCCCATGGAAGGAAATCTGAGAGATTTAAGGCAACTGGAAGAGAGCCGCTGACTCCACTTGCAGATCTGGGACAATGACAGTCAGGGCACTCTGAGTCTTTTCTCTTGCTACTCAGTGTTTCATGAAGTTCCTCTGGAGCCTTCATGCCATGCCTGCCACTGTCACAGGTAACAGGAATAAACTGGTATGATGAAACTGACCATTCCCCTGACTGTGTGGAGCCAGGAATATTATTTAAATATAGACCATTCCTCCAGTGACTTCCAGAGCTTTCCTTCTGGGCAGTGCTGATAAGCACAAGCTAGTCACTTAGGGCCAAGGTTTCGACTTTCCTTTCTTTTGCTGTGGGGGCTCCTGTGTGGACAGACACATGGCTAACAATCAGGACTCTTAGCCTCTGATCTCTGTCACAGCACTCCTGCTCCTCGCTGTTTAAAAATATGTTTATTTCCTCTTTATTTTTTGTTTTTGATTTCCTTTTATATAATCACATAACCTTTTGAAAGCAAGTCCCCTGAGTTAAATACTGTATGTGATAAAAATATCAGTTTTACAATATGTAAATCCAGAGGTATTTTTAAGAGTTAAATATAAAAATACTCAAGAAAAATTTGCAAAGTTGTCAGAGGACTCCTTGTATCCCAGGTAGATAGCCTTGCTGACTAGTGCTGACAGCCGATATCATGTGTCCTCACAGAGATCTGTGGGAGGTGCAGGGTGATCCTGGAGCTTTGTTTTGCCTGAGGCGCTCCACAGGCCTCCTCACATGGCTGTTCTTTAAAGAGAAGTAACATGCAGAAACACCACAAGTATGAGGGTGTCCAGGAGGCTGGAAGCCCAAACCAGTGAAGGACAGAAACTGTGACACACCCACAACCAAACTCAGACACATAGAGGCTAGACCACAGCACAAGGACACAGTTTGCAGACATGGCCACTGCTTACAACCACAGCTACTCAGTAAAGCCCACGGGATTTCCTCCAGGGCCCTGACTGCTCCTCAGAACTCTGGCCAGAAAACCTGCTTCTGTGTTCCAGTACTTGCTCACATTAAAATGGCACACAATAGAGACAGAAAAAAAAACTACTTATGATTTTGCCCAAAAACTGGGGCTAGAAAAAGTCTTAGCCTGTATCTACTTGTCCGCAGCGCTCTTCCAGTTTACAGATTGGGCGGCAGCCAGGGAAGCACAGAAGCACTGGGCATGCGCAGAGTGACCTGGTTACCAGGACTGGACCCAGGATTTATTCCTACTCCTATCATAGTACTCCCTGTAGGAACCCTAACCCTGTGACCTCATTGCGTGAGTACTGACAGTTGATAGTGCAGTTGTTGACTTCCTCGGAATGTGCACTTGTAATGTGGGTCTCTTCATCTTCCTTTTTAGGGTCTGTTTTATCCACTTAAAAGTACTTTCAAAGCTGACAGTCATGCCACTTGCTTGTGATTTTTGTAACCAATGTAAACTGTTAAGGTTCTCCCAGAACCTTTTTATTTTGGAGTAAGAGAGACATGCTTAGATGGTTAAAATGCCCAGGGGAAGTGGCTGTCATGTGTACACCTCACTGGTTCCTGTGTGACTTCAATTGACCAAAGGCTGCTAATGTTTGTTGAGCTGTAATTCCACCCAAGCCCCAGTGCAGTGCTGTAGCACACTACACATCTTCAGCCACCAACAGATGGGGCCCGTGAGAGTTGCTGCATCTGAGAACATTACGGTGTCTGTGAGTCAGCAAAGCTGTGTAGGTCTTTCATAGTAGGGTCCTTGATTGGAGGAATTGAACTGTGTGGCAGAAGGGACCAGGGACTGAGTGGCACCCAGCTTGAACTGCCTTTATGCACTGGAAGCTTCTGGGCACCAAAAATATATTGGGCATTGATGAAGATCGGATTTAGTTTAATTGCTGTGTGAGTTGAATGTGACGTTAGGAACGACATGGTGATCAGAAATCTAGTAAGCAGAGAGAGAGCTTTCTCCTTAAGTTAATCTTTCACATGCACTGTCTCAGAATCTCTGCAGTTGTCCTTTCCATTTGGGACATTTTGTATCCTTTAAACAAATTAGTGTAAAAACACTACCAAAAGACATTGCTCGGCATCCTGTTCTCAAACTTTTCCTATTAGCAGATTGCTAGGGGCAGGTTCTTGGCCTGTGGATTGCTGCTGCAGTGACTAATCTATTGGAGAAGCATTCCCTGGAAATCCAGACCTACCACACACAGTGGAATTTGCTCTCTACCCCTCACCCCAAGTTACTTCAGCGATACAAAAAAAATTGTCCTCAGGGAAATGAGGCTCGTTACCATGGTAACTAATGAAGGTTGCTTCATTCTCAGGCACATTTTTAAAGCCTAGATTTCAACATGGATAGACTGGGTTTTTTTTCCCCAGTAGCTTAGCAACCTGTGGTACAATGTTTGTTGATACCCCTAGCCCTCCTTTTTTCTCCTCAGAAAAAAAAATGTGCTCTGAAACTAGTATTTCAATTGTGTGCTCGCTGTGAATTTGGCATAGTTCTTAGGCATGTTGTTGACAATGCCCTGACTTTCTAGATCTCAAATCAGGGTACATTCTTGTCTCTAAAGGGCAGTTCTTTTGCCCTTCAGTGACCTACCCTGAGAGGTCTCCGTGTGTGCTTTTCTTCCACACCCTTGGCTAGGTGAATAGTTGGTGCTATCCAGGGGGCTTCACAGCAGCATTCTCTTCTTATTTACTGATCTCAGCACTGTTTGGCCCAACTCATACCTGACAGTGAATACCAGGTAGGCCGTTTATTCAGCAGCCCAGATTGAATTGTCCAAGGCAAACATTGCCTTCCATAGACACATCGCTTACTATGGAAGGCTCCACTGTGCACAGATACTCAGAGCCAGCCAGCACCCCAGCCTGATGAAACACTTCCCAACTGCTAAAACATTCAGTCCTTGTGGTTTCAGACCCTTAGCTTGCTCTCTTCCTACCCCTTTCCTCACCCTCTTGCTCTGTTAGATTGGGATTGATCAAGGCACCATGGGAATTAAAGAAGGAATAAAACCAATCTCAGCAGAAGCAGAACAGTTGAAGAGTGCCAGTCTTTCCATGGTAGTGGGGTCCATGGCTCAGGTGCGGGCTTGTGGCTTTATAGGACAGAAGGGGCAACTTTGAGGGAGGAGAGTTTTATCAATGGATGTGTCCCTGAGAGATCCAAGGCTGAATGAGTTTAGCAGAGGTCATGTACGTTGGCTTTCTTCTCAAGCAGGTGTTCTTATCGCTGTGTTGAGTCCAGAGTTTCTCTGTTGTCTCAGGTTCCTTGTTTTAGGTTATTAACCCTTCACTGGGGTCTGGAGATGGATTATACGTGTTAGACAGTGTTCTACCACTCAGCCAAATTCCCCAGTCATCTTACCCCCACACCCTTTGGGTTTTGCCAGGTATAAGTTGAAGTTTCTGGAGGTTAGGAGATGGGTGGAGAGAAAGCAGGGTTTGTGTTAGTACTTGAATCACTGATAAAGTTTTGTGACTGTGGATGGTTAGAATATTGAAGATCCAGAACCAGATATCTGGAGGCTGCTTTTAAGTGTCTTTGAAAGTCTTTTATTGCCCACTTCTATGTCTGGCCTGATATCCCTTTGAGTATCTCTTAAACCTTTGACACATACTATTTTCTTTATGTTTTCACTAGCATATACTAGTTATACATATTACAGTCATTGTATCATTTTCATACATGTGGATAATTGTTTTACCATCTCTTGTCATTGTCTGCCCTTTTCTTCTTTAAGCATCTTCTTAGCTTCCTCCAACTAAGGATGTCATCACTGTGGCTCCCACCAGTGAATTGTATTTGGCCTGGCTTATGGCTTTGTTTTGCTCAGCAACTAATAAAAGCTCAAGTATTTACTGTCAGTGTAGAGCATGCTGTTTGGTATAACTCAAATTCCTGTTCACAGATTATGGCCTCTCATATTGGTTCAGGATAAATTACCCCATATTCCTTTGAGGAGACAGCAAACCAGTTGCTGAAGGGTAACCAGGACTTTCCCTGGTTTCCTACAAACAAACAAACAAACAATTGGGATTTTGTCCCTGGATCCTTATTCTAAGTAACTTCTACAGCCCTCTGTGGCCTCCTGGCTGGTCTTTTACACATTGCTGCTGCTCACTAGGACATCCCCCCCACGGGCTGTCCATTTGCTCCCCTGTCAGGAACACGCCCCCATTCCCTCTCCGCTTTCCCTAACTTGGGCTCTGTACTCTGTGTTCAGGACCTCCACATGCTACCATAGTCTTTAGTTCTTACTTTACTTACTGTAGTTCTGCCACTTGCCGGCTATCCCTGGGCATGTGTGCAGCATGGGGGAGTGTGCAGTGGTGTGTGGGCATGTGTGCATTGCAGGGCATGTGTGTGGGCATGGATTCAGCAGGAATGCTGTTTCCTTCCCCAGCACACTGACCTCTACTGGCTTAAACTTGTCTCTGAGTTACAGTTACTTTCCTTTCTTTGGTTCCCTTCTTTCATCCACCCCCCCCCCACAGCCCGTTTATTTTATGTGCATGGGTATTTCGTCTGTATACCATGTGTGTAGCTGCCGGAAGAGGGTGTCAGAGTCCCTGGAACAGAGTTACAAATGATTGTGAGCCATCATGTGGATGTGGGAATTGAACCTGAGCCCTATGCAAGAATCCCTGTTAAAAAAAAATAAAAATAGGGCCTTTGGGTTTTGTTTGTTTGTTTGATTAACAAACTTACCTGTATAGATCAAGCTTACAGAAAACTCAACAGAGATCCCTCTGCTTCTGCTTCTAAGTGCCGAGATTAAAGGCATCAGTGACCACGCTGGCCCCCCTCTCCTTTTTCCTTTTCTTCTCTTCCCTGCCCTTTCATATCTTGGTGCTGGGCAACAGCCCTGGGCTTTGCACATTGCCATGCAAGTACAGAGATCTATATCCCTGGCCATAGTTGATAGTCTGAAAAATTTTTTTCAAGGGAAAAGGTTTGTACTACTGTTAAAAAACTTTTTGTGTTGTTTTTAAAAATATAATTTCCAGAAAAATTAAATTCTATAAGCTTTTTACAGTGGAATTTGTACTCAGAAAGTTTCTACTCATCCAAATTGTACTTCTTATCTCTAGGATGCACCTCCCCCTGCCCCACCCCCAACACAGGTAGTCTAAAGAAGGTGCTATTTAGTGAAGAGAGGACTGACTATTTGAGGGCTTTTCTGAGAATGGAATGTTAAGTTGATGGGGATCAGACTTTCCTTTAGAATGTTTATGTTTTTAGAAACAAGCCATTTTCTGATCTTGAACCTTGCAACCTTGCTTATGTTAACTTTTAGCTTTAGTAGACTGCACAGGCATGAACAGGGAAGTGTGTGTGTGTGTGTGTGTGTGTGGTGTGTGGGTGGGTAGAACAGGTATAGATAGAGTACTCCTTTTCCAATGTAGATGCCTTTACGTCTTACTTTCCTTGTTGGGTGTTTTGGCTTACAGTTGCCTGGGATACAGTCTCTCAAGGTGTGGAGACATAAAGGCAGGGGCACGAGTCTGCCACTAGCAGACAAAGGTGAATGTGCTGCTCTGCTTGTTTTCTCCTTTTTATTCAGTGTAGGGGCTGAGCCCATGCAGGGATGCCAGTCAACTTGACAATTAAGATTAATCATCATACCTTTTATTTATTTGACTAATTATCCAAGTTGTGCTGGCAGTGGTTCAAAGGGTTGGGTTGGGGGGGGCTCTCATTTCTTACCAATGAGTATGCTGTTAGTGTAAATTTTTCATGAATACCTTGTGTGGTTCATCTTTATTGTCAGCTTACCTGACTTTGGAATCACCTAGGAGACATATCTGGGCATGTCTGTACGGACATTTACAAAGAGGTAATTTAAGAGTGGAAGACTCACTCTGTATGTGAATGGTTGCATCCCCTATGAGGTTCTGGGTTGGAGTGAAGGGACAGGAATAGAAAGCCAGCTGATTACTAGCATTTGTCACTCTGCTTCTGTCCTATGTGCTCACATGACCTGTCACCATGGCTTCCTTGCTGTGGTGCACTGTATCCTCAAACTGTAAGCTGAAATAAAGGCATCATTCAGTTGCTTCCTTAAGTAGTTGGTTGTAGAGACAGTAGAAGTAACTAATGGACGCCCTGCATTAGGTTAAGGAAGACTCCTTTTACTGGTAGTTAGTCTTGGTCATGAAAATCTGAATTCTGTCAAATGCATTCTAGTTAGATCATGGGTTCTCAGCCTGTGGTCTGTACGGACATTTACAAATCACTGTGATTGTGAATGATTGATTCAGATTCATAACAGTAACAAAATTGCAATTATGAAGTAGCAGTGAAAATAATTTGATAGTTGGGGGTCACTGCAACATGTGGAGCTGTGTGTTAAATGGTCACAGGGTTAGGAAGGCTGAGAACAACTGAGCTTGATGATTGTAAATGTTTTTCCGTATTTTACTGATAAACTGTGCTGTATGTGTTGATTTTCTTACTGTAAATGACCTGTGCATGTTGGAATAAGTCTCATGTGGTCATGACATAGTCCTTTGGTTGGCTGTTGAGTTTGATTTGCCAGTGTTTTGCTGAGAAACTTGGTATCTGTATTCATAATAAATATGAACTTGAGATGTTTTAGATGATATATGTGCCTGGCTTTGGTAACATAAAGCTAGACACTAGAGTATGTGATCAGGTATTCTCTTCTCTTTCTGGAAATTGGAGTAGAATCCTTGTCAAGTTTTTTTCTCAGCTGTTTGGTTGACCTCGTCAGTGAAACCTCTTTGGAACTGTGCTTTTCTTTACTTTGAGGGTTTTGCTGTAGCTTCTCTCTCTGCTGGGCAATGATTCCATGTCCTCTGCAGTCTTCCCTGTAGCTGGTATATCTCAGAGATTATCTCATTTGCAAGCATACAGAAGTATCTTAGAATATTTACGATTTCTGTGGTAACTCCACTTTTCATTTCCAATTTAATTCAGTTGCCTTCATTTTCTAGCTTTTATGTTTATTTAAAGAATTCTTAATGAATTTCTTTAGTTTAAAATTTTACTACTTTTCTTCACCTTTATTAAAATTGACTTGGTTTCATTGATCTCTATTACTAGTGTTTGGTGGGTTTTTGTTCTTTTGTTTTGTTTTTTTTTTTTTCTGATCCATATTATTTTGTCTTTCTAGGAGTGTTAGGTTGACTGCTCTTTTTTTGGTGCCATACATAAATCATTAGGTTATTTACTTGTGTGTCTAACCTAGACGTTGAATGCCATAATTTTTCATCTAAACTTTGACTTCACCTCCTAGGTTTTACTATGTCTGCTTTCATTTCTGCTTACCTTACAGTGTTTTCTGGTTTCCCTAACAATTTCCCCCAGCTCATTGTGTCTTTTTCCTACCGTTCCTTCTGTTGCTGATTTTGCTTATTCTGTGGTGGCTAGACAACAGTTGTACTATTGTGCATGTCAGATATGTGTCCTGCCATTGAGGTATGGTGTGCCTGTAGATCTCACTGATTGATTGTGTAACTCAGGCCTGTAACTTCTTCATTGATCCTCTGTCTAGTTGCTCTATCTGTAATTGAAAGCTATACAGGGAAGCATTTTATTAGCTTGTGCTTGTCTTAATTTTTCCTTCATTTATGGGAGAGGTTTAGAAAATACAGGTTTATTAATTCTTTGAGAGTTTTGGGTTTTGTACAATGTGGTTTTGTACAATATTCAGCTCCTTCCCCTACCTCTTCCCAGATCACTCTACTTTGTCTACCTACTGAACTTTGTGACTCCCACACCTTTTAAACAAAACAAAAAACTCTTTAAGACCAATGCGTGCTGCCCAAATATTCTTGCATAAGTGGTCTTCCACTGGAGCATGGTCAGCTTATCAGATGTGCTCTTTTAGAAAACTCTCTCTTCTTTTCCCATACCTAATGATTTGTTTTGCTTTACTGCTCGGAGTGGGGTGCAACTGTGCATTCAACTTCCTCCCACGCTGGGATTTGGTCTGGCTTGGTATGGCCCAAGTTTTGTATATGCTGTCATAATGGCCATGAGTTAATAGCTCAGCTATTCTGCTGGGTCCAGAAGATATTTCCCTGTAATCACTCACCATTTCAGACTCTACACTCTTTCTGCTCCCCTTTCTGCAATGATCCCTGAGCTTTGGGGTGTATGTGTGTATAAAATGTCTAAGTTCCTGTTAGGGCTGAGCATTCTATAGTCTATTTTCTTTGATCAGCTTTGGGTCTCTGTGTTAGTCACCGTCTACTGCAAATAAGAGCTTAGTTAGGGTTTGGAGGTGGACCGATCTGGTGGTCCCCACTTGACCTTCCTTCATTTTTGAAGGGAAGGTCATCAAGGTAATTCTCAGTTGATAGTTGTTTCATTTAGCACCTCCTCTCTTTGTGCCCCTGCTTCTATGAGAAGTTGGCTGTTGATACTCTATTGTAGACTTGTTTTCCTCTCCATGCCTGTAAGAGTTTTCTCCTTGGCATTTGATGGCTTGATTCTGTCTGTCAGGTCTGGTGCAGTCTGTCTTCCTTGGATGCGTTTATCTTTCACCAAATATGGTGAATTTTTGTCTATTTTTTCTGAAATACGTTTCTGTACTTTTCTTCTCCTGTAGATCTCCCACATTTGTAAGTTGCTAACTTAAACAATGCTGGTTAGGTCTCTGAGGCTGCCTTTTGTTGTTTGTTTTGCTTTTACTGGCTGTTCTTTTCAGTTTCAGCTTCTCCTTTGGATTCAGTGTCCTAGCTTCAGGCTTTTTCTGTTGTCTGCTCAGACCTCCTGGCACTTCTCTAGTTGCTTTTGTTTCTCTAGTAGTTTTGTTTCAATTACTGTGTTCTGCAATATTTCAGCCCAATTTCCTTATAGAATTTCCATTAAAAGGACTATTCCTGGTCCATTCAGACATTCTTCTCACCCTGGTTTTATGTTGCTGTCTGTGAGTTGTTGGTTTTTTTTTTTAAAGCATATTTTAGACAGTCCTAAGTAAGACCAGTGCTTATACTTCTGCCTGGGTAATTTTTGGCCCCCAAGATGATCCATACTTTCTGTTTCATGTGTACTTTACAGTTTACTGTTGAGAACAGAGAAGAATACAGTAATTCTGGAAGTCAGATTCTCTGGAATATAACTGTCTTACTTATTTGTGGTTCTTATGAGGGCAGTATTTCCTGTGCCTAATCACTAAAAGCTTTTTTCTACTGCCTCTGAGGTCAGCCAACAATCTGGGTCCAATAAGGAAAAGGAATGTTTCTATGCCAGTCATTTCTTTTGAAGGAATCTGCTTGGGAGCCCTTCATCCCTAAAAGGGTTGGGTTAATGAGCAGCCTCTGTCTGGTCACTCACTGAAAAGTCAGGTAAATCAGAACAGGCCTTCAAATTGTAGAGGATATGTTTCCACCCTAGCTCCAGCAGGCTACTTTAGGAAACAAGCCATTTGCCAGGGCTACCTGCCAGGCTGGAGCCTGGATGTTGGAGGTTACCGAATACTGGAATCCAGTGAAGTCCCTCCAGCCCCCTTTTTTGTACTTCAACACTTTTCCAGGTATGCAAACAGGAGGAGACCTCAGAGTCTGACACTGGTTTTAACAGTTCTTATTAACTCATTCATCGATGTGGTATAGGGTGATTTCAGAGGTCTACCCCAACATTCTAGGATATCACTCCTCTATTGATTGTTAAATATAAAAGTGTGCTGACCCTTCCCTCATGGGCTGCAGCACTTGGGAGAGAGGGTCCTGCTCCTCACCTGGGTAGCACAGTAGGACTGGCCCTGGTGCAGAGGACACAAGTGAGCCAGCCCTTAGGGTGAGAGGAAGATAGAGCTGGCCTCACTGCTTGTCTGTCATAAGGTGGTGTGGGGGTGGGGGTGACACCCTCCCCTCCTTACTCCTTACCACCTGTGCCAGTCAGGAGAGTGGGTGAACTGAGAGTGGGTAAGCTGGTCCTGTCCCAGCTGCAGTGGGTCCAGCATCTTGCCTGGGCAGTAGGGTAGAGCTGGCCCTGGTGGAGGGACACAGGAGAATCCCCACACCCCAAGGGCAAGAACACTGGAGAGCTGACCCTACCACTTGTTTGCTGTGAGGTGGCCAGGGTGCCAGGGTGAGGCCCTCTTCCCACTTCCCCTTGTCATCAGTAGTAGTCAAGATAAGTGACCCTGGGGTTATGAGGTAGGGTAGGGAGGGTGAGAGTGGGAGAGCTGGTCCAGCCCTCCCCCAGTTGCAGCACTTGGGAGAGTAGACCCTGTGCCTTGACTGGGTAACACAGTGGAGCTGGCTCTGGAGGCATGGCTACTGGTGAGCCAGCCCGGAGGGCATGAGAGCTGGAGAGCTGACCCTGTCCCCTCCTGATGGCACCCTTGGGTACCCTGGCTGGAAGAGTGTTGGAGAAACATGCCCTAGTGGTGTGGATAGGTAGGACCAGCATGCTGACCAGTTCTTCTACCATCCAAGCCCAGATCTGAGGCTCTGAGTTGGCCTACCCCCAAATCTATCATCATCTGCCAGTGGTTGGGATGTGTTGGGGGTGGAGTGGTCCTGCTGATCCAAGACTGCAGGGTCTCCATGGCACAGGACAGCAATGGGTGGCTGAGAAGAGTCCTATTATTGGTCGTATCCAGGAGATCCTGGAGATTGTATCCTAAGCCAACAAATAACTCTTTGCAATGAACATTTGCAAGTGAAGATGTGTGGACATATACTGTGGGACACACTGTGACATACTACAGCTTCCATGTGAAGTTTTTCCTATGCTTTGTGTGTGTTTTATCTAGATATATGTATATCCATATATTTCTATATGTATCCATATGTATATGGATATATACAGTGTTAAAAGATTTGTTTTCTGAGTATTACTACTTTGCATGACCCCAGTACTGAGATTTCATGTATTCCTTTTCTTCTGTTGCAGGACAGTTCGTGTTTGGTTAAAAAGGGACAGTGGACAGTACTGGCCAAGCATTTACCATGCAATGCCTTGTAAGTATCTTGGTCTTCTGAGAACCCAGGTCTTTACCCCAGTGACCCTTCCTTTCCTATTTACTTTTTCTGTATTTTCTTCTTGAGTAATTAAGACTAAAGGTTGGGAATCTTATTAAACTGGAAAGTATCATATTAATCACTTTCTAGTTTTCTAAGGCTCTCACTATGGAAAGGGAGGAAATTGTTTGGAAATTGACTGTCGGTAGGTTCTAATAAGAGGAATGGAGAAGGGACGCAGGCTCTCTGGTTACAGGTTACAGCAGTCCTGTCTTGTTTCTCACTTTGCTTTAGCTATTCTGAAGTCTGTGCCCTTAGACAATTAAAAGTTCTGTTGGGTGGTAACATTTTTGAAGTAAATTTGTCCTTGTATTATTTTTAATCCTTCTTTAAAAAAAATTCAGGACATCGAGCTTTGAGCATTGAGTTCTCAAGGATTTGCTGAGGCTTGAGCCATTTCTAATTAGAATTGGATTCCTTTCTGCCAGCATCTTACTGGAGGAATACATCCTTGTACAGATTGGTAGAATAGTTGTACCAGCCTTGATGTCATCAACTTAAGCCATCAGGCCAATGGTGGACTCAAATCCAGGGCAACAGCCAGTTTTTCCACTCTAGGAGATCATAGAGCTGAAAGAGAAAGGAGAGGAGAGGACAGGAGAGAGGAGGATGGGAGGGGAGGAGAAAAGGGGAATGGATTTTTCAGTTTCCTTTGTTGGTACAAGTTCCTCTACACATGAGGAACTGGCCAAAATTCAAGGCTGAGGCTATCCACTGGGAACTAGATCAAAATACAAGGCTGAGGCTATCCACAACACCCATAAGCTTTGCGCCACTTGCCCTAGCATATCTTGCAAGCAGGACACCATTGTAGATATAGGTGACAGGCTTGGTGTCTTAAGTTTTTCTTGGATAGCATGCTGAATATGTTCTGAACCAAATATACAAAAACATAGGAGTGTAGCCACCAGCTTGACTCCTCCATGTTCAGTGAGCTCTGTAAGCATTGTCTTCAGCCATGGGTCTTGCTTCAGTTTATGGAGAGTAACTTATTTATCTTGGCAATAGCCTGGGATATTTGGAGATTTTTCTTTGGAACCCCTTTGGCTAATAACTCAATTAAGTGTAACCCAATCTTTGTACTAGAAGCTTCTTTTAATGACAAAAGATGACCAGTTGGGACTGTCTCCCCCGTTATTTGGTGATTTCATTTAGATTGCCTTTATATTTGTATATATTTTAGGATGTATCTTTTGTATAAGCTTTTCATACTACCCCCCAAATGGTCCTTCATTTTATCTGGTTCTTGCTATATTCCCTCCCTCATTCCCCCTCCACTCTTCCTTCCAACTTGATTCTCTGGTTCCAGTCCTTCTTCTCCCCATAACTATTTATTCTATCTCTCTTTCCTAATAAGATCTATCTGTACCCTGTAGATCCTTACTCTATACCTGTCTTCTGTGGTCCTATGGATTATAACCTGATTTTCATCGACTTAACAGCTAATATTCACATAGAAGCACACAGCATGGTATTGGCACAAAAACATATTGATTAATGGAATTGAATTGAAGACTCAGATATAAATTAACACAGTTGTGGGTGCCTGGTTTTTGTTTTTTTCATTTTGTTTGTTTGTTTGTTTGCTTTTGTTTAATAAAGAAGCCAGAAACACACACAAGAAAAATAATAGCATCTTCAACAATGGTGCTGGTCAAACTAGATGGCTACATGTAAAAGAATACAAATAGATCCATACTTATCACACTGCATGAAACTCAACTCCAAATGGATCTAAGGCCTCATCATAAAACCAGGTGCACTGAACCTGATAGATGAGAAATCAGGGAATAGCTTGAACTCATTGACACAAGAAAAGACTTTCTGAACAGAATACCATTAGCACAGACACCAAGATCAACAGTTAATAAATGGTTCCTCATGAAACTGAGAAGCTTCTGTACTGCAAAGGATGCCATCAATCAGACCAAGCGGCAGCCTACAGAATAGAAAATGATTTTCACCAACTACACATCTGATAGAGACCAATTATTCAGAATTTATAAAGAACTTAAAAACCTACATATCAAGAAAGCAAATAACCCAATTAAAAATTGGGCACAAATTTAAACAGTGGATTCTCAATAGAGGAAACTCAAATGGCCAAAAAATACTTGAAGAAATGTTCAACATCTTTAGCCATCAGGGAAATGCAAAACAAAATGACTTTAGGATTTCATTTTATACATGTCAGAATAGCTAGGATCAATAAAACAAGTGATAGCACATGGTGGCAAGGATATAGACTAAGGGGAACATTCCTCCATTGCTGGTGGGAATGCAAATTTGTGCAGCCACTATGAAAATCATTGTGACAGTTCTTCAGAAGATCAGTATCAATCTACCCCAAGATCCAGTTCCACCACTATTGGGCATACACCCAGAAGATACTTTATTCTACCACAGGGACACTTGCTCAACCATTACATAATAGCCAGAAGTTGAAAACAACCTAGATGCCCCTCAGCTGAAGAATGGATAGAGAAAATGTGGGTACTAGCTAGGCTGTGGTGGAGCATGCCTTTGACCTTTGTACTTGGAAGGTCAAAGCAGGTGGATCTCTTTGAGGCCAGCCTGATGTATAGAGCAAGTTTCAGGACAGCCACAGTTACACAGAGAAGCTCTGTCTTGTAAATCTAAAAGGAAGAAAACAGAAAATGTGGTATATTTACACAATGTAGTGGTATTCAGTTATTTAAAACAACAACAACAACAAAAAAAAGACATGAAATTTGTAGATAAATGGGTAGAGCTAGAAAAAAAAGTCAATCTGAGTGATTTAACCCAGACCTAGAAAGACATACATGGTATGTGTTCACTTATGTATATGTGGATGCTAGCTCTTAAGGCTATGATTTAAAAAACTAAACAACACAAACCGTTTTCTGTGATTTTGACTTGGTTTTCTTCTTTCATACCTATGGTCTTCCCATAGTGTTCTTGATTTCCTGTATGTTTCGGTATACGTGTGTGTGTGTGTGTGTGTGTGTGTGTGTGTGTGTGTATTTATTTAACATTTTCTTTGTCCTTTCTTCTATGTTTTCTTTAGCATGCTAAGTTGTGTCTTCCTTGTTTTGTAATCTCTTAAGATTTACTTCTGAATTTTTTGTTTCACTTCCTACATTTTTCATTTTCTGTTTGGGTTTCCTTAATGATTCTATTTCCTTGTTAAATTCTACCTTCATGTCTTGAACCATTTTCATTATGTTTTTCAACTGTTTTGTTTTTATGATCTTCATTAAGGCATTATTTGTATCCTCTTCAAGGTTCTTGAACACATTCATAATTGACACTTTGAAGTCCTTATCTTGTGCTTCAGCTAAATTGCTTTTCTCAGGGCCTGTTCCAGTGTGGTTGCTGCCTTCTGGAAGAGGCGTGTTGTCTAGGCTTTCATGTATGTGTTTCTGTGCTAAGATCTAGGCACTGGAGTTACAGTGTTTGAAGTTATGATATTCTTGGAATAGATATCTGGTGTCTTCTTTGTTGGGAGGGTGTTTGGGTCTGAATCGAGAGGCAGAGTCTCTGGGTGATGGAGGTGAGCTGGACATAGAGAGGGGCTTCTGTGGGTAGGCTGCAGCAGGACTAAGAGCCAGTGTGGAGAGACCAGAATGGAGGATGAGAAGGGTAGTAAAGGCTGCCTCCCTGAGTCCCAGCCTCGTGTGGCCACTGGGGCTCCTCTACAGACTATACAGTCCTAAGACTGTTAAGCTATGGCAGGAATGATATTTGGGAGCATGGGGAAAAAGGAAAACTTCTGATTTTTTTCCCTCCTCCAACTTTAAGTAAAATAACCAGTGTTTGCTCTGGTTTTACCTCTTTGTCAAACTTGACACATAGCTGCCAAGGAGAGGCTGTAACTGAACAGGGATTTTGTAGCTCCCAGTGTTGTACAGAGCAAACAACAGAGACACCTGGGCAGTATGTCATAGTTACTGAATAATCACCTGTGTGATGGTGGTGGCTGTCCTAGTTAGGGTTTTACTGCTGTAAACCATGACCAAAGCAACTCTTATAAAGAACAACATTTAATGGGGCTGGCTTACAGGTTCAGAGGTTCAGTCCATTATCATCAAGGCAGGAACATGGCAGCATTAAGCAGGCATGGTGCAGGAGGAGCTGAGAATTCTACATCTTCATCCGAAGGCTGCTAGCAGAATACTGGCTTCCAGACAGCTAGGGTGAGGATTTTAAGCCATCCACAGCAACACACCTACAACCCACAAGGCTACATCTACTCCAACAGGGCCACCCACACCTAATAGTGCCACTCCCTGAGCCGAGCATATACAAACCATGACAGAGTCTAATAATAGCTATGACTTCCCTAAGAGCATCAGCTATGTTTCTGTAATAGTGGCACATTGGCTTTGAGGAATGAGACTGTTTAGATATTTGTGTAGTCTTCTAAAGGGAATTAGGACAGATCTCAGATGGTTTTCAGCATCCCCTGAACAGTAATTGGAATTGCACTACTGGGTTCTGCACAAAGCAACTGGATCAGAATCTTTGTTTTAGTAAAATCTCTAGATGATTTCAGTATGCGTTAAAGTTAGACTATGGTCTTGTAACATGTTGTTGAACAATATGTACATGTTTAAATGAACCCAGTAAAGTCTTGTGCTAATACAGTTTTGATTTAAAAATATGTAAATATAAGCTATTATGTTAGTCAAATATTTATGACATGTCTACTATACATAGGCCACTGATGTAAGTGCCAGGGATGTGCCGATAAAGAAGATTCATAGGGCAAGGCAACTTCTGAAATGTTATATTCTTAGGTGCTTTCAGTATGGCATAGAGGTAAAATAAAAGGGGGAAAGCATGTATATAACCTTCATAGTTGTCAGTAATTAAGCTTTTATTGCCATAATGAGACCTACTACATTACATGCTTTCATCTTGAGTTTTTTAAAAAAATAAATAAATGAGATTACTCAGTGCTGTCCCTAATTAATGGTTAGGTGTCCTTGGTTACACAATAAGTGAAAAGGAAAGAGAATCAAGTGAACAGCTACAAACTGTGTGCTACAGTGTCCTGTGTTTATATGAGAAGTAGTATTCCAAAAGCAGAAGGCTGCTTCTTGACTTGGTCCTCTAGAATAGTTACAATGTAGTCATTGTTGTGTTTGGCAAGAGACTAGATATTCTGTATCTTTAATACGAAGTTGAAGTTTAACACAGGGAACGGGTGGGGCGGGAGGCTCTGGATGAGAAGAGTGGTGAGGCGAGCCTGGTGCTGAGTAACCAGTGAGGGAGGCAGCGTGTGAAGTACTGAGTGACCTAGAGAAGTGACACGCAGGAGAACAAGGACCAGCAGATGCATCATTATAAATCCCAGGCACTGTCTGTGCTGGTGTTCCCATTCCCTTTTCTAAGCTGTCCAGTCAACTGAAGGAAGCAAGCCAAGAGGATCGGGCCAGCCTTGTGTAATAAGGTTGTTACCCCTCAACCTCTGCCTGTGTCAATCGGGCTTTCCCAGGAATTTGGCACTTTGACTAGGAAATTGTGGTCTTGGTCCTGACAGGAACCTAGAACTGGCAACATTAAACGTAAGAGCATCTAGGCACTTGTGCATGCAGATACAGTAGGAGATGAAGGCAGAAAAGGAAGGATGAGCCAGGCAGGACCCTCTTGCTCCCAAGGAGAGAGGAAGCCCATGGATGATGCTGGGAGGCTTCCTTCCTCATCCTCCTTAACCAGTCAGAATCCTGGCAGGGCTCTGCTCCTGGCCTACTGGGTGCACCCACATGGTCTTACATTTCCCTAGCTGTAGCTGCAAGTATGTAGCCAGCCTTGGGGCTGGTAGACTATTTCCCTTCCAATCTGTCACACACTTCTGGACCTCTTTGACCTTTAAATAGAAGGGCTGACTCATGGCCTATTTCGTTACTGTCATGTTTTGATGAACATGGCCTGATAGGAGGGAGGCCATGTAGTTATGGAGAGTAGAAAAGAATTGTTTATCCTCTTTTCTTTAGTTTCTTTGGACACTTTGTCCAACAGATGTTGACGTTTCTTCTGGCTACATGCAGTGTACAGAGGATGTGGGGGTAAAGTAGGCAGTTAGTTTCTACACTCATGATGCTCACACTGTGTGAGGAAGGCAGGTCCTAGGTAAGCACTCCCCCAACTCAGTGAGATTATAGCAGGAGAAATAGTGCCTAAGGGCCTGGTCACTGGTGTTCCCAGAAGAAAGTTTACTTAAACTGTTTTCAACAGAGTGTTTTCATGTCTGCTGGGAATTGGATCTAGGGCCATGTGCCTGCCTACTGAACACTATACCCCTAGAGCCACTGTAGAGAATACTGTATACATACTTGAGCTAAAGAGAAATTGGAACAAATATTCTTTATCTGCTCCCCTTGTGTCTCCATGTTATTGGTGCTAATTGCTGTGGTCTCAGCTTGCAGCCTGCTCAGCTGGGACCCTTCTGCCACATGTGTTACTTGTAGAGGACCTTCCCCAGGCCCAGATTGAGATTGCATTGCACCATCCATGTGTTCTAGGCTTCTTATGGGGTTACTATTCCAACCACCACATTCCCATTATACACAGAGAAATAGCACATGAAAGTTCCGGGTATCCATGGTTGAGATATTTTAGATGTACCCTACCAATTAAATTTATCCTCAGGACAAAACAGAAGCCCTACCACCCCTCCCCCGCACCCCCACCCGCAGAAACCCAACAAATACAAGACAGGCCCATCACACCAGCCACTGAAATAACTTGTTTTGCCATCTGTCCAGCGCTTGCCCTGGCTTTTGAGTGTGAGTTTGTGTTAGAGTGCTGCACTCAGATTTTACACAGGTACAGCCACTTTGTCACCCTCTGCTCAGCTGACAAAGCATAGAAACCTGAGTGCTTACAGAAATCCTGATTTAGAACCGCCTGTTTCCCAGATCTAATCAAGGCCTACTTGAGAAAGAGGTTGATTGTGGCGGATGGCATGAACCTTCACCTGTGTTCTGAGTTGTACACTTGTAAGCCCTCCTCGTAAATGCCTTCCTTCACTGTGCCCCAGCTTATGCTTACATGCATATCAATGTGAAATTCTCTAGCTATTTTTTTAAGGGAATAAGAGACAGTTTACTGTTGTCAATTTGAGTAACCATGGCCCCAGAAGCATAGACTAAGGTTACCCCCAATTTTGTCTTCTCTTGGGGGAGCGGTTTCATGAAGTTTTATTGTTTTACAGAACAAAGTCACAAATCAAGCCAAGTGTGAAATAGGTTGGTGGGCACATCAGAGATGCAGGTCCAGTGAGATGGGAAGCTTTTCTGTAGGCCCAGTGCACTCTCTGATGACATTCTTAGCTCATGGGTTGAAGGGAGCTGGTGGTCCACAAGATTTTTATCTCTTATTCATGGGATATTAGTTCTGACACAGATATGGGCAAGGAAAGACTGGTCCTGGGGCTAGAACTAGCCCAAGATAAGGAGTCACTGTAATATTGCTTTTCCCGCCCCCCCTTTTTAGATTTTTTTTTTTTTTTTTTTTTTTTTTCCGAGACAGGGTTTCTCTGTGTAGCCCTGGCTGTCCTGGAACTCACTCCAGGCTGGCCTCGAACTCAGAAATCCGCCTGCCTGTGCCTCCCAAGTCCTGGGATTAAAAGCATGTGCCACCACTGCCCAGTTGTTCATTTTTAGATTTATAAAAAGATAAATGTTGCTTAATTTTTTAATACTAGCTGATTATGCTATGGGACATTTCAGATACTAATTAGGTGAAGAAACATCATACTTAAGGCATAAGCTGTCATGGATGGTGTAGTTACTAGAGATAGATATCCTTTATAATTTACTTAAGGAGAGTCAGCCCAAATCTTTGGGTATTCCTAGTTAGATAAATGGAATTAAAGTTTAAATTAGAAACTTTTGTTTTGCTTTAGCCAAAGTACACTGAATAATAAGAATGTGTGTGTGTGTGTGTGTGTGGTATACACACACACACACACACAACACACACATATATAAATGAAATATGACTCTTAGAAACATTAGTTTTGAATAATGTGGGGCTTATTATAAGCAAATAGGCATATCACAAAGGCATGATGAAGTGAAAGTACATAATATCTTCATTTGGAACTTCATTAAAACCAGTATTAGTATGAGTTTATCATTTGAAATATACTAGTATGCTAGATATCATAATTTAAAAAATCTAATCACAAAATGTTTGAGAGACATGAACAGATGAATGTTTAGCCTCTCAGGGTGCTCCATTGTCAATGTCGTTGAAGATGAGTACATTCAGAATTTCCCAGGTCCACAGGAATGTGCTCTCAGATGATGTGAGGAAGTCCCTGCCTCCCAGGAGGGAGCTAGAGGTTCCTGGATGCTGTCGTGAGTGAGCTTTAAATCAGAAAAGAACCTTTGAGGTGATGGAGTCTTCTTTTAGTTGATAAAATCATGTGGGTTTTTTGTCCTTTGAAAAGGGCTCTCATTTGAACTTTAGTTTTCATAGATAAAGTGGAGAGGATCTGGAAGGAGCTAGGGTTTGGGAAACCATATAGTGAAAAATACGAGAAAAGTCTTACAGTAAGCGTTTTTTATATAGTAATAATAATTTGAACAAATCATTCAAATTTTGTTACCCACTATATAACAAGATAAAATTTTATATAAGTACATTTTTAGAATCTGTTTTGGAAGGATATCCTTATTACAACTTATGTATATAATATTCACTTTTATAGCTTAATGAAATCTTACCAATGTTGTTTTATGTAAACAACTAGTATATTAAGATTTTAAAAACATTTATACCCAAACGTATTCTGTAATAAGTTTTAAGATGTTTAGGGTAACCACATTTGTAAAGTAATACGTATTTATCAGGCCTTACTATGTGATCATAATATTTAAACCTGAATGTATATACGCACTGAATTTGGACGTGCCAAAGCCTAATAATAATTTAAGTGCACAACAAACATCAGTTGTAGAAAATGGAAAGTGAAGTGGCCATAGTTTGTTAAATCTCTCTGATACAAATAACATGAAATCTACAGAAAAACATCCGAGAACAATGCTCACAAACCCCTGTGACACAGAGCATGAAAGTAGGTTCATGCAGTTTAGCAAAGAAGGGTAGAAAATTTATTGATACGTCTTTTCAGATGAGAAGAGGCTTATTAACACAAAGGATCAGCAGGTGAATATAGAATTAAGGCTCCCTCTGTCGATCTGTAAGCAGCTGCAGAGGAGAGAGTTATTTGTGCCCCAACCTGGATTCTAGGAGTTAACTCGGATGTTACCACCTATGCCAAGTCATGCCTGGCCATCTTTCCTCAGCAGGCCAATTAAAAATGTCACAAGTGGGAAGAGAGAAGAAAAAAAGATATGTGGTCACATTGAAAAATGGGGGACAAAGAGATCCAGCAAAGCCCAGGACCCCATCTTTAGGGTCCTGAAGTAAGCTCAGAGTTTAATAGCTTTTCTGCAGTGGTGGGTGTATTTGAATAGTTTGCTAGAGGGCCATGGATGTGCACATATCCAAGCAGTCTTCATCCAGGTGCAGTCACTCCCGCTGGTCGTTATTTGTTTCTCACTTTCGTCCCGTAAGGTAGCTTGACATGTCGTTAGATCTGTGTGCACTCTTTCCTCGCGGTATGGGCGGTGCAGTAAAGAAACTGTCAAAGTGGCTGTTCCACTGCAGACTTCCAGTTTAATGAGAGACCTTTGTCAAGGAAATAATGCAGAGAGTAGTAGAGGATGACAGTTGGACATTTTAATTGGACATTCTGGGTGGCCTCTGGATGTGTATTCACGAGCACATCCACTTGCAGACTCATGTAACTCTCTCCCTCCCCTCCCCCCATAAGATGAAATAAAATGATGAATCTGACAGTTTTGTTTTTTTATAAGGGAGTAGGAAAACCGTGATATTATCATTCTGCTAAAGGAACATAGCAATAATGATACATCATTTTAGCCATAGATAAGTGCACCTCTCAACCTCCACCTGAGAAGTTTCTTGTTGCAGTAGATGGCAGTTAATTCAGAAACCCACAAGGGGACAATGTACAGAGAGTGAGACTTTAAAAGAATGTGTCTTATTCTTACTACTGCCACATAGTGAAATAACTCCCATGTTGGTGTCTGGGGCCACCATAACAAAGTCCTGCAAGGTGAGTCGGTTCAACAGTTGGACAGTCTGTATTACCTCACAGTTCTGCAGGTTGAGACCTCAAGGCTTCTGCAGAACTTTAGCTCATCTGGAGGCTGTGAGGGAGTCTGGGCTTGCTATTCTCTGGCTTCTGGTAGCTTCCTGGGCTCATGCTTAGCTCTGTCCACACCCTCACATGTTGTTCTTGGTGCTGTCTGAATTACTGATGCTGAGTAAAGGCTTCTCCCTACTTCAGCATGGTGCAGCTTTGCTAATTAAACCCACAACGTCACTTACACGTAAAACCACTGCATACTTACCACCACAGACCTTATGCTTTATTTTGATTTAAACGTAGGTCTCTTTTAGCTTCATACAAAGAAAATGATGCTACAGTTATTTTCAATTAGGAACCTCCAGTATACCTGATAAACACTCAGAGTAAAAGCCCCTGCTAGCTCAATTGCACCATATAAGTTCAGAACCAATATGCTTTCCTGCACTGGTGGGTGTATTTATTTGAATGTTAGCATCAGAAAGTAAAATCTAGTTTCTCTCCAGCTCAGAAAACAGTGCCTGCTCCCATTTAAATTGTGGTTCGAGTGGGATTAAGAGAGTAGTGATCAAAGGAGAGTCAGTCTTGTACACAAGCAAATTTATATCCTGAATTACCAGCCTTTCTTCTTGCCACATTTGAGAATGTCTTACTTGTATCTTCATTGAAAAGGCATCTTAAAAACTAGGGGCTTGGTTGTAAAACTGCTCTTTTTACTTTGTTGGCGAGTATGGTGTTTAAATGAACTGCTTGAGGAGACAGTGGGGTGAATTTAGCCACACACTTAACTCATTAGGCACTCCTGAATCAATGAGAACCATTGTTTGTTAATGGCATCAACATGTTCATTTCTTTCAGCTCCATGTTCATGCATGTCTTTTAACCCGGAAACAAGAAGACTGTCCATAGGTCTAGACAATGGTACAATCTCAGTAAGTACAAATAAGTAAGATTTCCAGTTGAAATACTTGCCTTCCTAGTGTTATGTACTGTGATAAGAAGCTGTCTAATAGTTTCTCAAGTAACAGTCATTTTCTGGCTAAGTAAAGAGTGCATGAAGCACAGGAACTTATGGTGAGGGAGAGTTCTGTGCAGGGAGCTGTCTTTACTTATGTGCTGTGGCTCAGTGTGCCCTGCCGCTTTAGTGGTTGCTAGTTATGGATGTTAGTAGTAGTTGCTAGCTATGAATGTTAGCAGGCAGACACTGTTGCTATGTGCATTTGCATTAGTGAGAGGGAGCTGATATTCCAAACTTGCTGTACTGTGATATTGAACTTAGATCAGATGTGTCATCTGAGTGTTAGCAACAGACACATAAGGGAAATGCTTTCTCTTCCATCTGTATATCGGATCTTGTGTTTGGATACTCTGTGTTCTCTTGGCTCACTCTTGTCATCTGAACTTTCTACCATGAATAGAATGCTGTAAACTTGAATGAGAAAGTACAGATCAAGATTTTAGATCTAGATCCAGATAAATATTATATCCATTGATTGTAGGTCTTGAGAGAACTGAAGTGCTTAGGGTTAGAAATTTAGGTTTTATCTGTCTTCTTTGTCTTCTTACTGACTTTTAACTAGAATATTGACTACTAATAAGTGTGATCTGGCTGTTTCTCCATTCAGTAAAATTATCCTAGTTGGTTGTGGTGGCCCACACATTTAATTTCAGAACTTGAGAGGCAGAGGCAGGCGGATCTCTGAGTTTGAGGCCAGCCTGGTCTACAGAGCATATTATACAACAGCCAGGGCTACATAGAGAAACCATGTTGTGAAAAGCAAAAAGCAAAACCAAATATCTAGTGTTGCCTTTAGTCCTGGGCAAGAGAAACTCTGTTCTGGCACTTGTGAACTGAAAGGCTGAACACTGAAAGGCTGTGAGCCTTGTAACTGCAGATACTGGAAAGGGGCAGAGTCCCAAGCAAGGCCTGGAAGATGCTGTGATCCAGCCCACCATGGGTACCATGCTAGAGAAGGGGTCAGGAGAACATAGAGGAGATGGAGAGGAAGGTGAGCAGGGATGTTGACTGAGCTGGGGATAGGAAGAGAACTCTTTATGCCACCACGCCATGGCATGGAACATCAGAGAATCGAAGAACTTGTCCTTTCAGGTAGTTGAAAGTGAATTTGTCAATATCAGAATATAAGATCATATCTTATTTAATAGCTTAACTTAAAATTTATACATAATAGAATATAAGCCTCTGCCTGTAGTCTAACCTCAGCCCTTAGGAATGTTAGAGATATGTTTGAATACTTTCTATTCTTGAAGTAGTTGTTAAATGTCCTTAAATATTATTAATAATTCTAAACATAAATAAGCTTGTCAGCAATATTTATGAAACTTCGAATGCTTCTAATACTTGATAGGACTTTCAGACTCCATTTGGTAGTTCTGTACACTGCTGCTTGGAAAAGCAGAGATTATATACCGATTTTTGTTCACTTTAAGGATAGCCATATTTTAAAGGAGGAATGTGTATAGAGTAATTTATTACTAATTTTAAAATATGTTATTTTTATCTTACAAGTATGAGTGTTTTGCTTACATTTATATATGTGCATCATATGTGTGCCTGTTGCCAGAAGATACCAGAAGAGAGCATCAAATTCCTTATAGGAGGCCGTGAACTGCCATGTACATGCTGGGAACTGATCCTGGGCTATCAACTGCCACATCACATATAGTTGAGTGTTGAGCCATCTCTCCAATGTCATTTATTTTTAAAAGAGAAAAGAAACAAATTGGACTGTTTAGTGACGTGGAAGGGCTCATTGCAAAGAAAATGAAAAGATGGGCTGAGACACATGACATGTGTTGCCCACTGAGTTATAGGATTGTGTATGGGATGTTCACTGCCCCTGGAAAGTCGTGGATTTCAGTTACTTATGAGTGGTTCTTTGCACTTTGAAATCGATATAGATGGTTAGTTGACATGGACAAATTTGACTCTAGAGGCAAGTTATGGATAGTTGCAGCTATTTATTTTATGGAGATGGGGAAACCACTGACTCATTAGTCCTCTTAGTAAACAGAACTAACAGGCATCAGGGGCAGGGGCTTTTGTGCTTCTCTGGTTATTTACTACAGGTCAAAATGCCAAACTACCTGTCTCTAGAGCAGTGGTTCTCAGCCTGTGGTCGCAGTCCCTGTAGGGGTCAGATGACCATTTCATAGGGGTTGCCTGAGACCATCAGAAACCACAGATATTTACATTACAATTCATAGCTGTAGCAAAATTACATTTATAAAGTAGCAGTGAAAATAGTTTTATGGCTGGGTGTCACCACAACATGAGGAACTGTATTAAAGGGTTGCAGCATTAGGAAGGCTGAGAACTACTGAGGGTGATGGCTTGTCCAAGAACTTCCTTATAAGTGCCTCCTTTGTCTCATGGAGGTAATTAATTGCTCATCCTCCTCTGAAGCCTTATACAGTTGTCATATAGGAAGGAAAGAGACACTGAGAGATCAGCCTGTTTAAGGTTCTAGTTTCTCATCACTATATAGATTCCTTGCTTAAAAAAACTAGTTAGAATCTTGTCATTTCAATAGTTCATTCTCTTAGACACAAGAAATCCTGTTTCTAAGACTGTGCATCCTCTGTTCCTTGTATGTCACAATGCATTTTTAAGAAGAAATTAAATTCTAAAACACAGGAGTATAAAGCCAGAAAGTAAATCCATATTTTACTGAACCAATCTCGTTATCACTGCACACTGGGTCAGAGATGAAGAGCAAACACCCTTTGACCACAGGACCAAGAGTGGACGGGAGACAGGCAGCAGGAGAAGTGGGAGTGCTTGGGAGACTTGACCAACAGGAGGGATTGGGGCAGCTCTGAAGCAGAAGGGAAAGACAGAGCCATCACTTGGTTGTGGGAGGGAGGAGAGGACAGCATCCTATTCCTTGTAGTCAAGTCGCAAGTGCAAGAGGCTGCAGGTAGTGAGGACTGCTTTCATCTGCCCTTTCACTCTTTTCAAATATCCCAGGACCCCTTTCACCATCTTGGGCCACAAAGCTCTAATCATCTTTTAAGATGTTGTTGAGATGTTATATTTTATATTTCCTATGTTAGTTCATACAGATTGTTTCTGGACCCCAATAACTATAATTCATTACCTATAGTGTTTAATAGGTTTTCTCTGCTGTTGCCAACTTCATTTTTGTTTCATTAAAAAGTTGGGTTTTTTTTTTTTTTTTTGGAAAAAAAAAAAATCTGTCAGTCCTGTCAAAGAATTGAGTATTAAGACCTTTACTAGTCTTTTTTTTTTTTAAATGTTTTTATTCTTTAACAGTATCATACAATATATTTTGATCTTATTCATCCTCTTAACCCCCAACTGGTCCCAGATCCTCCCCCACATCCCCTACCCACCCAGTTTCACACACACACACCACACACATACTTCTGCCCCAACAATCAAGCCTAGTTTGTGTGGGCTTAGGGCCTGCCCTGGAATGTGGCCCAGATACCAGGTTGTCACACCAAAGCCTCCCTTTCCCAGCAGCAGTCAAATGTCAGTTGGTCCTCAGCTAAGGAGTGGAGCATCGTGCCACCTTCCCTCTATATATTTCCATGTATTCATTCTGTCAGCTCATTTTTCTCTAGAAAATCTTGAATAATATACCCCTTTAAATGTGGTGTAAAGTATTGGTGTGGGGAGAGGGAATCTTCCTCCATAGGCTGACCATTCGTCCTCAGTCCAGGGCTCACACAGTGCTCACTAATCCTTTCTCCTCTGTGGTTGACTTCTCTCCAAACATTTTTTTTGTACTTGATTACCTCCTTGCTTGTCTTCTATAATCTATTCGTTGTGCACCCAAATACTTGCCTTTCTACCTTTAGCTACTTAAAAACACAGCTCCGATCAGGTTTCCATACCATACACAATCTCAGTCTATCACCTCCTACTCCTCTGGGTGCTTGCTGCTTGTCAACATCAAAAGTATCCCTACTACGCTGTTGCTTATGTATGTATATGCATATGGATATGTATATTGGATGTTAGCTTTTAAGCTTAAATGTGTTTCAATTCAACTAACCACAGAGGTTATGTTGTAAGGAACCAGAGGGGGTCTGGAGATCTTCCAAGGAAAGGATAGTATTATAAAAAGATAAAGGGGAGACTAGAATAGGAGGACTAAGTGTGGAAGAAAAAGAGAGGGCAGGATAAAGGAGGGAATGTGGGGGAGGACAACTAACCCTAAAGGTGTGTGTGTGTGTGTGTGTATGTGTGTGTGTATGTGTGTGTTTGTTTGTGTGTGTCAGTGTGTATTTATTAGAGTGGCTTGTAAGTTATGGTCCAGTTGTTTCAATAACGGCTCCCACCCAATGGAAAGTCCTAGAATCCAGTCCATGAGGCTGGTCTTCAGTATATGCTGGAATCCAGAAGTAGGCTTTCATGGTAGTGAGGGAATGAACTTGCCAGCAAGAGCAAGGGCAAGCAGGCCAAGAGCAAGCACTTCCTTCTTCCATGTCAGTGGTTCTCAACCTTCCTAAAGCCGTGATCTTTTTACATCGTTCCTTGTGTTGTGGTGACCCCTAACCATAAAATTATTTTCATTGCTACTTCATAACTGTAATTTTGCTACTGTTATGAACCATAATGTAAATGCCTGTGTTTTCTTATGGTCTTTTGGGGGTCTCAGCTCACCCACTATTCCATGTTCTTTGGGCTGCCACCAGATTTAAGGTGGATCTTCCCACCTCAAAAGATCCAAATTTAGGGTGTATCTTCCTACTTCAAATGATTCAATCAAGAAAAATCCCTCATAGGTACCCCCTTGGATTTTAGTTTATTTCAAATGTAGTCAAATTGATAGCTTTTAAAAATTGATGGGGAGAGATGTCAATATAGAAATAGTTTCTGTTCAAAGAATTTTTACCAGTCTTACTCAGTAGTAGTTATAGGATAGTCATAGAGATGAGAAATGTTTATCTTTGTAAAATTATATTTTCTTCGCCAAACTGTTACAAAATCAACATTTTTATTAATATTTTGTCAAGATGAATTTGTGTCTTTAAAGAGTTTTGAACAAGTCCTGTTATTAAAATTACATGTTTTTAAAATTACATTTATTTATGTATTTATTCTGTGAGAGTGTATGTTCCACTATATTGGGTCCTGGGGATAAAACTCATGTTACCAGTCTTGGCAGCAAGTGCCTTTACCCCTTAGGCCATCTCTCTGTGGCCCTCAACCAAGTTCTCAAAACAATATAAAATGTTTCTTTGGAGCCAGATGTGTTGTTATGTACTTGTAATCATAGCCCTTGGCTACACAGTGAATTAGAGACCAGCCTGGGCTCTATATGATCTATCTTAACAAAACAAAACAAACCCAACCTTCTCTGAAAGTTAATCATATATCTGTGTTATAGGAACTTTGGCTAAGACTAGAGGAAAGACTTAATCTATGTTATTGTTATTACTGTGTAAAAATAAATGTAATTTATCATATATGGCCTTCTTTGGGTCATGATTTTCCTACTTGTGTGTGTGTACATGTGTGTACCTGCACATGTATACACCTGTGTGTGGGGATAAGAGGTTAAGGTTGCTTGTCTTCCTCAGTCACTCTCCACCTTACGTTTGAGACAGGGTCTCTCACTGAACCTGGAGCTTATCAGTTAGGTTAGACTGACAGGCTAGCAAGCACCAGGGATCCTCTTGCTTCTGCCTCTCTAGTGCTGAGATTATATGTGTGTGCCATAACACCTGCCTCCCCACCCCCATTTGTGGGCCCTGGTATCATGCTTGCACACCAAGCACTTCACTGACGGAGCCAAGACCCTGTCTTACTACCTTTACTTTTATTAGTTGACATGGGTTAAGGAAATAAACAAATAGGAACTACAATTTTATCAATTATACCCTTGTAAGACACTAAGCATTGCCACTCTGTTGCGTCTCTTCTTCACATTAACCCTGACATGTAGGTTGTGTTCCTCACATGTCTCAGATGGAGACAGGAAAGCCTGGAGGGCTTACATATTTTATCCAGTAATAAGCAGTTGGAGAATGAGGGTAGTCTGTTCATGGCTTTGAGAGTCACATTCTCAGATTGGGAGTCTGTCTCTTTCCCAGGATGTGTAAAACAGACAGTGCTTGCTTCCAGTTTATGTAGAAGCAGAGTTCTTGGACCACTGTGGTGCTGTGCCACATGTGAGGTGAATAAAGGAGAGAAAGCCTCTGAGTCCATCCCACAGCACATGGAAACAGAGCTCTGCACTTTGCCATCAGTGTGAATGTGAGCAGGTTCTGTGTTGATGTGGTTAGCTTAGGCCTAGAGATGCACACCCACACTCCACTTCTTGGAATCCTCAGACCTGTATTAAGCAGTCAAGTAGAAAACCTTAGTGAGATTGGGGTTAGCTCACTTAACACATGCAAAGCTGAAAGGGAGGAAGGGAGGGAGAAAGAAAAGGGAGAAGGGAGGGGCAACAAGAATGGAAAAGGGGGCCCATGAAATAGAAAGAGAATGTGCTCTTGACAGTTTGGGGGAACTTAAAGCATCTTTTTCGTATACATTTGGAAATCTCACAGACTTTTGCCTTGCTGCCTTCACTGTTCTGTAGGGATTCATATTTTGCAAGTTAAATGAACAGCTTCATGAAAATGCCACTGTTTTCTTCTGTTTTGTTAGTATTCTTCAGGTGGCTTTGTTGATTCTGTGTCATATGATGGAGCTCATGGTGGTGTGTGTTTTCACAGAAAACCACAGGGATAGAATTTGTGTCCCTGGTAACAGGAGATCCCCAAGTGGACTCTCTTGAGCCTTAGGAAGTTTCAAGGGAGACGAATGTACTTACCGTAGGACTCCATTTACTTTTTCAAGTAAAAGGGAGAACTTGTGCCTTTGAAGATGAGAGTATTTAGCATCCTTTAGAGAAGATTCTGGGTATCTATAGGAGTGTTGTTATCCCTTACGGCCAGTGTCTCACAAATGTGTATGTCAATGCAGTGTGTAGTGACTTGTGGGGCCAGCAGTCCCTTGTCTGCACCTGTTTCTGCAATTTCAGTTACCCACAGACACTTGTGCTCTAAAAACAGTAAGCACAAACTCCAGAAGTAAATGACTCCCAAGTTTGATTATTCTATCTTATTTTTTATTTTTTGTTTATCTCTTTTGTACTTAATTTATAAATTAAACTGCATCATAATTGCGTATAGGGAATAGAATAATACTATGGGGTTCAAAACAATTTTATTATAGACATCCATTGGTGGGTTTGGAAGTCGGGCATCCCTTACAGATGGGAAAAGGGACTGACTATGAATCGTTAGTGGCAGTAATGCTTCAGGTGCCAATACCTAGCCTGTTACTTGCCTGGAGTTGCCACAACAGATGGCTTAAAACAGCAGAATTCATTTTCTCAGTTTCAGAAACTTGACACAGAAATTAAGATATTGGCAGGGCTGTGCTCATTCTGAAGCTGGCAAAGGAGACTCCTTACTTGGATTGCCTCTAGGACTAGATGGCAATCCTCAGTGTTCTGTGGCTGGTAGACCCACCACTCCTACGCTTACCTGTATCCTTATGTCATTCCCCCTGTGTATTCATCTTATAGGATCCCAGTCATTGGGGTTAGTCATCACTAATCCAGTGTGACCTCATCTTAACCTGTCACATCTTTTATAAGAGGTTGTACTTAGAGTGTACTGCCTGGTTTTGTGTGTCAACTTGACATAAGCTGGAGTTATCACAGAGAAAGGAGCCTCCCTTGAGGAAATGCCTCCATGAGATCCAGCTGTAAGGCATTTTCTCAATTGGTGATCAAGGGTAAGAGGGCCCAGTCCATTCTAGTGGTGCCATTCCTAGGGCTGGTAGTCCTGGCTTCTGTAAGAAAGCAAGCTGAGCATGCCAGGGGCAACAATCCAGTAAGCAGCATTCCTCCAGGGCTTCGACATCAGTTCCTGCCTTCATATTCCTACCCTGTGTGAGTTCCTGTCCTGACTTTCTTTGATGATGAACAGCAATGTGGAAGTGTAAGCTGAATAAACCCTTTCCTCCCCAACTTGCTTCTTGGTCATGATGTTTTGTACAAGAATAGAACCCCTGACTAAGACAATAGAGGTTCCAGATAGTTGTGAATTTAGAGGGTATTACTCAATTCAATTGACCTACTAAAATCGTATCTCCAGTGTTCTCGAACAGTGTTCTTACAGTTGTTTGATGTGAGACATGATGCTTTCAGAAAGAAATATCCAAAGATGTTAGGGAAGATAAGCCATAATTCCTCCTAGGAGAGAAAGATGAGAATTGGAAAGAACTTTTTTCTGCAATTAATGCTTCTCTCTAGATAAACGGTGCACTAGGTAGGTCACAGGTCCTGATAGTGGTGGCTGAGCTGGCTTTCTGATCCTGCATAGACAGATTTCTGAGCATTGTTCCAGGCAGATTTCCTATTACTACAAGGACAGCCCAACTACTAGGAGCTGTGTAGAGTGTTATCAAGGGAATTGGAAGCATTTGGGCAAAACTTGTATGTTTAGCCATTGTTTTTAAGAGAGGAGGGAAGAACTTATAAACATGTATCTTAACGATGTTTTAAGTAGCTTTTTCTTATTAGTGCTTGCCATGGATTGTTATGAGCCTACACAGACTACACCCTACACCACCACACCTATGTGGTGAAGTCATCCTGGGCCGTAATGACTGATTGCCCATGAGGAAAGCATTTCAGCTGTGTCCGAGTCAAGTCCACAGTCAGTTCCTGACTGCTGAATACAGCTCTTTAACCCTTCCCCTTCCCGCTTATCTGAAGCACTGCTCCATGGCTCCCCCTTTCCAATCATCACAGTACAGGCCAGGGTTTTTACCCCACAACTGAGGTTGCTTTCTGGGCTTTCTAGTCTGACTCTGTCCAGGAATAAAACCCTATCAGTGAGAGCCAAGGATGGTTTCAAAGAAAGTTATGTTCATAGAAATGTGGAGCTAGGATCATTAGGGCCTTCCTTCAGAATGGTTCCCCACACAGCTGATGACATTACAGCTCCTTCCCAAGCTACCAGTCATCCTTAGGGCTGGTGAGACGCTCAGCTGGTAAAGACTCCTTTTCGCCAATATAGCAACCTGAGTTTGATCCCTGAAACCCATATGATAGAAGGGAACTGACATCCACCAGTTGTCTCTGACCTTCAGACACACACACACATACACACACAAATAAGTAAGTAAACACCATTTCTGAGTTTTCTAAAGATTTGGAGTCACTGGGCTTTCTAATGTGAGCTCTTTCTAACGTCAGGTAGCCATGTTCTGCACTTGTGCTGAGTTGTAGTGAACTTTGCACACGTGTTGGAGCTGTACTCAAGAGCAAATACTTCTAAGGCACTGACGTGCCAGTGGCTTGCTGTTCATTGATACAGTTAATTCCCCAAAGGGGATTTTATCAGAGAAAATTGTGGTAGTTACTGTGCCTTTGACATTTGTGTGGGTAGTGGATTTTTCTGGAACCTCTGAAGGCCAAGCCGGTCTCCCTAATGTTGTCATTACCCATGTAGCCCATTCATGTCTTGTTTTGTACCTGTGCGTTCTTGTAAACCTTGGTCGAGCAGTAGTGAGTGAATTCAATCCCAACAACATTCTTTGGCCTGAGGTTATTTTGTACTACCAGCACTGTAATTTTGGATGTTTAGTTTGTGGTTTTGGGACAAGATCTTACCATGTTGCTGAGTTTGACCTCAAAGTCTTGATCCTCCTGTGTCCGACTCCAGGATGTTGGGCCGCCACTGCCCTGCACAGCTTTAGGTTTTAGCAGACCTTTGTTTAAGAAGGCTTCTCATGTAGCTGAACTTGAAGTTTGTCTTCACTGGAAGATGGCTTTGAACTCCTCCTGTCTCTATCTCTTGAGTGCCAGGACTACAGGCACTACCACTCACCAGTGCCTACACTAGAAGGCCTCTTGACTTAAAATTGAGTAGGCCAATTTTAAAACCAATTCTCTAGCACAGATCCTTACAGGATCACCCAGGTTGTCCTGTAGAAGGCCTAGGAGGCCCTGAAGTGTTGAGGGTGGGTTCAAATCATTCATCTACTATGTGCAGGAGTTGTTGGCCAGTTGCCACAGCACCCCTGTGTTTCAGAAAGTCAGTGACGAGGAAATGATGATGGATGGCCCAGTACTTTATCCTCCTCCCCTTAAGACTCTGTACCCTAGTCTTCCTCCCATGGTTCCTTCCCATTGGTTTGGAAATTCTCAAGCTTCTTAGAAACAAGAACTGAAACATTGTAACTCTCAGCCTTTCCCTCCTTGTAATCTCACTTCTCCTTAAAATCTGACTTCTCAAAAGAGTTCTTTACAGTCACCTTAGTCTTCCTCACATGGAACTTACCTTAGTTAGGATTTCTATTACTGTGATGAAACACCATGACCAGAAAGCAAGTTCAGGAGGAAAGGGCTTATTAGACTTACACTTAACACATTGTAGTTCATCAGAAGGAAACCCAGATGGGAACTCCAAATAAGCCAGGAACCTGGAGGCAAGAGCTGACACCGATATGATGGGGCAGTGTTGCTTACTGGCTTGCTCCTCACAACTTGCTCACCCCACTTTCTTATAGAACGTGGACCACCAGCGCAGGGGTGGCACCATCCTCCATAGGCTGGGCCATCCCCCATCAATCACTAATTAAGAAAATGATCCACAGGCTTGCCTGCAACCCAATTTTATGGAGGCATTTTCTCAATTGAGACTCCCTTCTCTCAGATGGCTCTAGCTTGTGTCAAGTTGACATAAAACTGTCCAGCACAAAACTCAACCACTGCAGTCTGCCTTCCAGGCCTGTCAGCCCACTCAGGTTACTGGCTGACTTTGAAGGCCTGTATGTTCTCACCCACAGCTGTGTTGAGCCTGGCTGTGTTGGGTCTTCCCTCGTGCTTGAACTCCCTCCAGGATGCAGCATTCCTCACTGTTTCTGTAGTGCTGGTTTTGTACACCTTAACATGAGCTTCTGCTGCCTTTCTTCTGTTCTCCAGCTCCTTCTGTCCTTGCTGGTTCTGTAGCCAGCTCTCGTCTGGTGCTGGAGTTCATCCACATTGTGCTGAGGCCACAGGTCATTTCTCTCTGTACAGCTCAGCACATGTCACCTGCCATACATGTAGCAAAATGAGCTTTGTGTTTTTGTCTAGACCTTACTCAGAGTTCTGACTTTTAATGTTTCTTATTGAGTGAACCTGAACTACCAAGTCTCAATAGAGTCATTCCTCCCACATGCCAGTTCCAGTGCTTTCACTGCAGCGACTGGGGCTACTGTGCTTGTTGCATAGGCTAAGAGTCTTGTCCTCCTCTGACTTGCTATTTCTTTGGTCTTACTGATTTTTACCTGTTTGCCCGCTTCCTTTCCTTTCCTGTCCTCTTCTTTCTCTTCTCATTATGCCTATCCCCACCCATCACCATTCCTTTACTCTTGTCTTCCTTCCTGATCTTAATCAGTTTTTCCTTTCATTGGCATTCACAGGCTGACCAATTCATTTTCCATATTAGGACTAAAGGCTCTTATAGAGGTAATTTTAATTTGCCTAGAGGTGAAATGGTTTCTGCTGGCACTTAGGGAAAATGTTTTCAGATAGCCATTGTGACCTTGCAGATCTGGTCCTTCCCACGCCCACAGCCTTGGTTTGTACAGTGCCCTTTCTCTCAGTATTACCTTAGCAGTTTGGTTTTCATGCCTCTGCTCACAAGTCTTCACAGGGTAGGGACCAAGTCTGATTGTTTCTCTGTGTCCCTAGCACCAAGTACACCTTAATTTTAAATCCTTTGTAAATACTCAGAATCAACAAGTAAATAAGTGAATGAATGAATGAATGAATGAATGGGTGAATGATTGAATGTAAGGTCTGTTGAGCTGACCTATACGGGCTAGGAATCTAGGCTCTGGAGTCTCACTACCTGAATTTAGTCACAGTCCTTCTTAGTCTGTCAAACTGCACAAGGTGCTTCACTGTCTCAGTCTACAGTGGGGATGAAAACTGTGTTCATTTGATATAGTTTGTTTCAGGTCGATACATGGAAAACTCCTAGAACAGCCTGTGCATAGCACAGATTAATATTAGTTCCTGCCAATGTCAGTTGGCAGCAGCAATGGTCTTTGTAGCCAGTGACCATGAATCTTTAAAATCCATGGCAAGTGGATTTAGTCAACCATGTCCGGTGGCGGAAATTCCTAAGTGGAAGTATGGATGTTCAGCTTGCTTCTGTTCTCATCTTTGGTCTTTGATGTCTCATCACAGTAATTCCCCAGTAATTTACAAACTGCAGACCACCAAAAGCTGTGTTTTTCTGTAGACATGTTTAAACTACTGCTGTTTCATCTTTATCACCCTTAAAAAGAGGGCTGGTCAGATGGCTCAGTTGATCTGCCCAAGGATCTGAGTTAATGGGAAAGGCAGGGATGAGCATCCTTGGAGATTGACGGCCCGCTGGCACTGCCACATCAGTGAGCTTCAGGTTCAGTGAGGGACCCTGTCTGAAAACATTTCTAGAACAATTGAGGAAGACACCCAACATTGATCTCTGTCTCTATCCTCACATGTGCATGCACTTACACACAGAATACATACATGCACATACACTACACCCACCCCACCCACACGAAAAAGGCTTTGACCGTAGAAAACTATAGATTGCTACAAATTGATGACTGGAGAGAGCCGAGAAAGTTTTTTATTAGAAGGAGTTGCTTTTTCTGATAGACTGAGAATGTTGGCAAGAAAAATATTTCCAACCATCAAGGCTGTGTTGCCTTTTATTCCCCTAGGAATCTGGCTTTTATAGGCCCATGTTCAGATGTTCAGAGAGCTTTCTGTGTGCTTCTGTCTATATAATGTGTTTCTGTCTCTGTCTCTCTCTCTTTGTATGTGCGTGCGTGCGTGTGTGTTTGACTGGGCAAATGGTTGGCAGGGGTGAATGTGGATTCTCTGTCTCTACATTCTGTCTGTGCTGGAGTTACAGGCGGGCTTTTCCAGTGGCTTTTACATGGATTCTAGGGGTCCGAACTCTGGTTCTTAAGCTTGTACAACAGGCATGTTACCCACTGAGCCATCTCCCAGGATCCTACAGTATTTTTCAACAACAGGAATCAATTTTCCTTGCTATGCTATCTAATTAAAGAATATTCTCTGTAGACATAAGATACTTGACTGTTTTTCACGTGGGCTTCGTTTCTTAGGGAGATTAGAGTCGTGCCAGTTTTCTCCAGTCACTGTCAGAGCCCAGATGGGCTGGTGTGACATTTCTGCGTTAATCACGGGTGAAGCCATTCTCTGTCTAGTAGCAGAGGAATGGGTCATGTCCCCCAAAGGACCCTCTGACATTTGTTCTTGTGCTGCAAAGCTTCAAAACTTGCTAGAACCAGAATGTGGGGAGGGAGCAGTCATTGTTTCATTGCAGAATGGCAGCCAGCTAGTTTTGATCCAGAAGGTTTATGTCAGCAGAGAAGGGTGTGGTATTAGGTCGGCCCTGGTCTCTGGGGTTCAGTGCTGGGCTTGTGCAGTGACCCAGGGTGTTGTAACTAGGGTAGGTTTTCTTTCCAAGGCATGTAAGTCTTGCTGTTTATGTACCACACCCCAACCTCACTAGGACTTGGATCCGGGTTCCGCAGCACACATCCCCAGCTCCTCCCCATTACTGATGTGGGAGCAGCTCTTCCCCTAGTTACCAAGAAAACTATGCATTTCATAAACCTAGGCTCATGTAGTGTATCGAGGAAGAACTCTGAGATCGAAGAGGGACTGCTCACCACATCGACACAAAGACCATCACAACTCTTCCATCAGCATCCATTGCATGGGTCCAGTTGGTTTCCCAGACTAGAGAGAAGTCTAAAACATTAGCGCAAACCATACATGGTGGTATGTGACTGTAATTCCAGCCACTTTGGAGGCTGAAATAAGGGGATTCTGAATTCCAGGCCAGCATGGGCTACTTAGTGAGGTAGCCTCCACACACTGCAGGAAGGAGGTGGCGCTGGTTCTTTAGCCTTGAGCTTTCAGTTTGGGGTAGGGAGGGAAGGGTGCCTTCTGTGGTACTGAGTGGGTCAGGGTTCTGTGTACAATTTTGTAAGTCTCTAAGTTCCCTCCAGATCCCTCTCCATCTGGCACTGTTGAGTTGATGCTCCTCACAGTTCTTGCCCTCCTCCTGCCACTCATTGTTGTGAGTCTGCCCACAGCTCAGCTGTCCTGCTCCTGCACTTCCCAGGGCTATGCTAGGAGATGTTTCCTGAGCCCCAGACTAGGGCTGCATAAACTGACTTGCATTCAACCTGGGTGTCTCCACAACACTTTAAATTTAGCAGACTGTAGCTAGACTTACTTCTCCTTTGCCTACAATGAGCCCCTTGTCCCTTTAGCAAATGGCATCATGTGAGCCCCATCCAGAAACAATGCACATCATCTGTCCCTCAACCCCAGAACTCTCTTCAGTCTGTGTTCACTAGATTTTCTTTACATTTTCTGTTTCTTACAGTTCTGGCTTTGGCCTATTGCAATAACTCATGAAATTGCTCCTGCTATCTGTTGTCTCTTACTTCCTCCTTTTCCTCAGATCCAAACTTGTAGTTTAATTTTAGCCCTCCTTATAGTATAAGTTCTCAACAACTTTGGAAAGAATAAAGTTCAAAGTATTTTTTTTGCCCCCACTTGTCAAACTATCTATCAGAATTTTGTTACTAAGTATCAGATATGTGTGGTTCACATCCATACCACAAATAAGAAGCTTTATTACTGATATCAGATGCTAGCCTTCATACCTACCTTTGCTCTCCCCTCACTAGAACTTCTCCTGCTTTTAAGATCTGGAGACCCTAAGTCATTCCTGTGAGAGATCAAACAGTCACTGTCGTAAAGGCCTCAGCTCTCGTGTCATTCCTCAGTAATAATTCCTTATGTGGCAGAAATTGTTTTCATTTCAGCAGTAGATAAACTTTACTTTTTGGTACATGTAATTGTTTCATCTGAAATTGAAGAAAATTCCATTTTATACAATGACTTGCCTCAAATATGTAATGATCTTCCTTAAGTTCTGGGGTTACGTAGATATTCCACCACTATGTCTAGTAAGCTAGTTTGCTTTTTGTCAGGACTACTTTTGGCTAGTAAGACTTGGTTTTGTAATTTTGACTTTGTTGTTTCTAATATTTTATGTACATATTTATTTCTTAAATAGTGTTCAGGACTTAAAGAGCTGTGGACTTAAAGCTTAAAGAAAAAAAAGATTTATAGCAAGATTTGAATGGACATCTTAGCTAGAAATAGCTTGAGATACAGCATAGGAAGTTTTCTACTGACCCAGGAAGTGAACAGTGGTTAATCTTGAGGTTTGGGTCAAAAGGGGTTTACTGTTCTATTTCAGTATTGACTAGGAAAAGTTAAACCATTCTAATAAGCTCTATTCCTTTGTAAATTATTTGTGTGTCTTTAAAATGCACCCATTTTTATGTAATTGGACTGTGGAAAACATTGAAGTTTTATTTTTTATTTCAAAGTCTGTTATTGATGAGTGAGGTTTTTTTTCTTCCCTGGTGGGTGATTTAAATAGTAAATGAATTAGTATCTCTCACACTTATTTATGGTAGCTCTCACAGAAAAAAAAAAAAAACCCTTCATTTTTGTATAGCATATTATGTTGCTATCTTATGTCCTTTAAAATCTAATAGTATTAATAGAGAGCTGCTCTATCTCAATTAACACAACACTCAGAATAGCAGGATTTGCCCGCTCAGACTTTGGAACTCTAGAGCACGCAACACTTAAAGTGGAGCCTTTTGAAAGGTTTCCTAAGCGGAGACAGCAGTCGAGCTGAGTGTTTAGTGTGGCAGTCATAACATCATTCATAAACAGTCTCCACTTCCGAAGGGAAGCGTTTTCATATATCCAGAATAATTTTCTCAAAAGTTTCAAGCCATTTTAGAGCATCAGCAACTAGCCTTTTGTGGTTTGAGTGAAAATGGTCCCCATCGCCACATGTATTCGAGTACTTGGTAACCCAGTTGGTGAAACTGTTGGAAAGGATTCAGAGGTGTGTCCTTGTGGGAGGCTATGCATCACTGGGGGGCAGGGGGGTTTGAAATTTCAAAACCAGTGCCAACCCAAGTTAGCTTTTTCTACTTATAGTTGTGTCTCAAGATGTAAGCTCTTAACTCCTACCCCAGGGCCACCCTGCTCTCTGCTGCTGTGCTCCCCCGTGATGGTCATGGGCTCAACTGTAAGTCCCAGATTAAACACTTTTTAAAATAAATTGCCTTGGTCCTAGTATTTTATCACAGCAACAGAAAAATAACTAAGACACCTATATAAATTAATCTTCTCTGTCATTTCCTACTTAATATTACAGTCTAACTTTTATTATATTCAAATGTTATTTAAAATATCCATTCTCCTTTACTGACCATGAAATTAATGGGGCTTGAACAGGAGCTTTCTTTGTGTCCTACATTTGTGATTTTAGCTTAAACTGGACACTCCTTTTTTTTTAACACCTTCCAAGAACATTTGTTCATAAGACTCGGAAATTGGCCTGGGCTTCTTGGATACACATGTGAGCCTCTATCCAGGACCCTCTCCTATCTTGAGCATCAATGCATCTCGTTATTTACACTCAGTGTTGAGAAAACATAAACATTGTTGAGAAAAGATGACGGCAGACAATAAATCATGTGCCCAGGTGCAAGCCACTGGGGAACAGCCTGACAATTAAGCAGTGTAGAAAGATCTTGAAATTTCTAGTTTGATGCTTTATGTATAAACTGAAGTTTGTGGAAGAATTTGTAGGGAAAAAAGTATGTTTTAGTTTTTCATCGCTGTGACAACATGCCCAAGAATTAACTTAGGGGAGAGAAGCTTGCTTTGACTCTCGGTTCAGAAATCTCATTCTGTGGTCAGTGCCACACTGCATCATGGCAGAAACACACGCAGAAGATGGCTGCCCACTCTGCAGTGGCTCAGATGCAAAACAAAAGACAGGAGGAGGCTGGGTCCCAATGTCCCCTAGGTGGGCACACTAGGCCCCATCCCCACAAAGTTCTACCAGTAGTGACACCTGCGACCAAGAGCCTTCAACACATGGGCCTGGGTAACAGTGAAAGTCTGGATTAGCAGTTTGTACTCCTGTTTTGTGTAATGACGCTTTCAGTATGGAGAGATGGTCAACTCTTGTTACTGCACACACCCCAGCTTGCTTTCTTTCTCTTATTCCACACGCTTCTGTGTGCCATGGCATATTAGTCAGAAGTGATCAGAGGTTTCTTACACAGCTGAGAGGCAAGGCTGAGCAGGGACTGAAGATAAAGGGTTTCCTGCTCTCCACTTCTTAAAAGAACCTCTGTCCAAAGAGATGAAGGGTTCCTGGGTGTAAGACGGGTAGGAGGCAAATCCTCTTTTCATCCATCTTTGCAGACGGTTGGTCCAGTGGTCAGGAGCAGTGTAAGCAAGCCAGCAGGGTCAGTCAAGCCTGAGCAAACCCAGGGTCAGCTCTATCACTGAAGCCAGCGGCTCTCGAAGCTACTCCATCATAATTCTAAGAGCTTGTCTTTTCGTTCCCACTTCCTGGCAGATGTGCAGATTGAATTCAGAAGCAGCATGAGGCTCCAGATGCTTTTCTTCATTTGGAAGTCATTAGAATGGAAAACGTACAACTCTTGTCACTAAGTTTTGTTTTTTAAAAAGTTCCATTTTTACGGATTTTATTAACCTATATTATACTGAGTCAATTTTTTTTTTTATCAGTGTTTACTTCTAGTATGATAAATATCAGTTCATACAACTTACATAAATGAATGTCCTTCAGAGTCCCGAGGAGTTTGGAGAAACATGCAAGTTCCAGGACACTTGTTAAAGTCTGGAGATGCAGAGTAAGGTGCATAAACTTGAGCAGCTTGCAGACCTTGTGCCAAGCCCGCCCTCTCTTGTGAGTTTCAATTCAAAGGGTATAACTTCCTTAGTTCCATCTTCAATGAATGCCTGCCAAAAGCCTACATGTGTTTTTCCTAGCATCCTGGGCTTCCTCATTGTTTCTCCAAATACCCTCCCTTTCTAACACCTGCTCTGCTCGCCTAACTCAAAAGGCCTGGCTCTATTCTCTTCTGTCTCTCTCCCAGCAGGTGTTCGGATTTTCTCTCAAGCTTTAATAAAAAGATTCTCAAATTTGAGGGAAAAAAAATCAAACAATTGTAGAAGGTCATTTTGAGTATTATTATTCTAGGATTTGAAGTTTTATGATTAACTTCTTGAGTACTCTTCTGACGTATTGCAAAGTAGAGACAAAGGTATAGAGGTTTTGCCTGTGCCCCCTGGCCCCACATGCATCCCACCCCCATATGAACATCTCATAGCAGAATGGCATCTTTCTGGTCGTGGATACATCGCCCACAGTCCATGGTTCAGGGTTCATTTTTGGTACTCTGCATTCTCTGGGTATGGACAAGTGTCAATGTCACTATCAGAGTAGTGACATTGCTCTGCAAGTCCTCTGTGCTCTGTGTTGACCTCATGGATGCTTCTGTGATGAGAGAATGGAAGCTGAGTTGTTTTGCATTCATTGGATTTTCTCTGAGAACAGCAGACATCCCAAGAGAGACACTGAGCGTGAAACAGGTTGGCCAACACAGCTTGCTTCCAAGGCCTTTGGTCACAGACTCTGACTCAAAATGGAAAATCCTCTCTCATGCCTGCAGTTTCTTGCAACCCAAAGAGCATGCACAAAAGCTAGAATAACCTACATATGCAGATTGTTAGGAACAGTACAATTAGTATGGTTCACAACTTAAATTTGACTCAGAAATCCCTGAAAACAGAGGCAAAAACTTGACACTGCAAATTCAGAAGGTATGTGATAAAAATGAAGGCACTTTTAAATGTAATAACACTGTCACAATACTGATTTTATGTCAAACCCGTATGTAGGGGTTCCTTGGATCTTTAAAACTAGAACTACCACATGATCCAGCAATCCTACTTAGGAATGCCTGTCTAGTAGAATTGAGAGCAGATATTTGCAGTATTCACAGTAGCCAGAAATAGGCTATGTTTCTGTCAGAAGGTGAATAAAGAAAATGTGGTGTGTACATATGATGTTGAATATTATGCACGCAATCCTGTTGCATGTGATGAATATCAGTAAACCTAAGGACAGTAACTCAGTAAAATGAGCACAGTTCTAGAGTTACAGAGCAAAGCGGCACTGTGGAGGCACTTGCATAAGACATCTCAGGAAGTCCTAATCACAGAGAGAAGAAAGGTTGGAATGGAAGACCTGGGAGAGCAGGCCTTTTGTTCTTGGCTCTCTTTGTATATTATTCTTTCTTGTAACGACTGCCAAGCATTCAACATCTCTGTTTGATTTACACCTTGAAATCTTGAATTTAAGATCCTTTTTAGAACAATGAATACAGTATGTAAGTGTTTTCTCCCTGAGTGGTAGAAGGTGTACTCTTCTTTCAGTGGTGCTAATCTTTGGCTTACAGACTTAAAAGCCACCCATATGTTTCATTAAACTCATCAGTAATACAGTAAGTTAATTGATTAAGCAGTTGAAGGGTTATTTTTTCCTACTGTTTAATTTAATGCTAAGTTTAAGCCAAAATCTAAATAAAAACTGAATATTTAATGTAAGGGAGATAGAAGGATGGTTGCCCAGAGCTGAGGAAAGGGAGAAGAGGCATTTGGGGTGGAGTGTTGTATATATTCACACATGTGCTCATATGTGCGTATGCATTCACTGTCAGTTAAAATTAAGACTAAGTAAACAACATTCTGGATACTTCTGAAAACAAGCTCAGTTACTATGAAATGAGAAATTTACTAATATCACCATCCCAACTGGACTTTGTCTGTAAATACCTAAGGAATTTTGTAGAATGGTGGACCTCTAGTTCCTCTGTGGCCATAAAACTTGTGTGTGTGTGTGTGTGTGTGTGTGTGTGTGTGTGTGTGTGTGTATTTGTAGATGGTTTTATGGGAAGAAGAAAGTTTCTGGGCAATAACTGTTGACTCACTTAGATAGCTGGCAGAGAAAGGATGCCTATAGAAGGGGAGCCTTCCTACTTGTGAAGAAGAGTTACAGTGTCATTTGCATATCACAGACTTGGGTCAGCTTCTTCTAAGAATGAGAGTTCACTACCTGAATCTCATTAGTCTCTAAGGAAATGTATTAGAAACAATAGAAGTTAAATCATTTGCTTTTTTTAAATTAAAATTGTGATTTTGTAGTGGAAGCATTAATCTTTTTAAATTTTTATAGTATTTCTTTCATTTTTTGAGATTATAACATACTTATTGTTTTTGTTTCCCTTTCCTCTCTCCACACCTCCCATACACCCATCCTCGCTCTCTTTCCAATCCATTTTTCATTAATTGTTGTTACAAAGATGCATGTATACAACATGTATGTAATCTGCTTGGTCTATATAATGTTAGTGAGATGTATATTTCCAGGGCTGACCATTTGGTATTGGGTAACCTTTGGTGTTCTTTTCTCTGAGGAAGACTTATTTATCCCACTCTCAGAATTCCTTAGTTGCCTGTAGTTCTTTGTGTAGGGCAGAGACTCTGTGGGCTTTCCCTAGTCTACATTAACATGTCTGTTGTTGGTGTAATTTGCCTCATGTTTAGGCAGTTGTGTTGGTGAGACTTTATAGATGTAGCTTCTGACATTCCTGGAAAACAAAATCTCAGAGCAAACTCCTGCTTCCTCTGGTTTTTACAATCTTTCCACCCCATCTTTTACAATGAACCCTGAGCCATAGGTGTAGGAGATGTTTTATGTATATATTATATACATATTATATTTATATAAACTTTTATATATTATATATTATAATATGTAATATATATCCATTGGGACTGTGCTTTATAACTCTGCATTTTGATTGGTTGTGATATTCTATAGTGGTCTCTGTTGCAGTTTCTGTGATGTGGTATTGAGGATTATACTTAACTATAAGTATAAGAATAAATAATTTAGGCTGTTGTTAGGGATTTTGCTGGTTTAGCAAAATGGCATTTATAGATTCTCCTCTGAAATCCATGACGTCACTAGCTTTGAATACTTGACTAGATTCACAGTACCAAGTGGATTTCCCTGTTGTTGAGCGGGTCTTAGGTCCAACTAGAGAGCTGTTTGGTTACTGTCAGGTCATGTGTGCCACTGCTGCACCCTAAGGTTATCATGCATGCTGGTCATTGTTGTGGTTCATAGGTGTGCTAAATAAGACTGTTGGTTGCTTTGCTCCTTTGGAGCTTGCATGGTACCCATATCCACTGCTCCAGCCTAGCCTGGCCATCCCTGCCTATGCCAAAACCAATTTCCAGGCTTTTGACAGGACCTGCCCTGCCTGTCCCCCGGTACCCCCAATCCCATACCACATTCAACATCTCTGCTAGCCTTATCTGCCCCTTACTCCAGACTTCAACCAAGGCACACATCCTGCCTACTAACCAAGTCTCCTCTGTCTACCTGACTTCATTCCACCTAAGCTATTTTGTCTTCTAGGCCTAACCTGCCGACACATCCTCTCCTCTGCCCCAACCTACTTTGTCCATATCAGACCTAGAACTAATAAAAGGAGTCTACATACCCAGGTCTCATTGCAGAAATATAAACAGCATGAAAGATCAAACCAGGAGTACTTCACCTCCCAAACCCACCAGTTCTGTACAAATGTTTGCTAACAAGAATTACCCAGATGAACCTAGGACACAGAATTTAAAAGAACCATCATAAACTTAAGCAAAAAATTCAAGGAACTTAAAGAAGATAAAAACAGCTTGGTAAAATTAAGTGAAAAGAACTTGAGAATAAACCTCTGAGTGATGCCCAAGAAAACAGGCATAAGACCGTTGGAAATGACACAGACAACCCAAGACTGGAGAATGGAGTCAGTAATGAGAGAAACACTGAAGAGTACTCAGGCTGAAACAACGGTGGCCTCGGAAAAACCCAGGTGCTTAACTAGAATGTAAAGGAAAACATCAAGGAATCGATCGGAAGATCTCAAAGAGAAAGAGGATCCAGATGAAATAAGCAAGGAACATGGGTAACAGAAGTAGAAACACAGGAAGGGATGTAGAAGAAGTGAGGGATACCGCAAGCAAACCAAACTTCAAGTCAGAGTCATAGGTGAGGGAGAAGTTGCAGTGTAGAGCAACTTATCAGATCTGAAAGTGCGCCTCTCCCCCTCCAGGAGTGGCTTTGTGTAGCACATACTGCTTTGAACCTGGCCACTTCTTTGTGACCTTTTGCTAGGTAATGAAGCACATGCCATTCTTTCTCTCTTATTCTTCATAAATTTGGGTGTGACCTTGGTGATTGCTTTGTTTATTTTTCTGGGAAGAAAGCTTTTATAGGGAATATAACTGTAGTTTTGTTTTCTTGAATAAAAGTAGACTTATCATGCATTCAGTCAGTATATATCTTTGATACACCACATACTCAACAAACAGTTAGTAGCTATTGATCTAATTTTAGATTCTATTTTTATCTGTGAAGTAGTATTAGATTTTAAGAAGTAAGATTATTGGCAGGCTTTCAAATAAAGCAAGAAACTTAAAATGTGAATTTAAAATGTTTTATTAGTGTGTGTATGATGTATGTTGGGGGAGAGGTACACACATGCCAAGGACAATTTTGTAGGGTAGATTTTCTCCTTTTTATTTTACGTGGATTCTGTGGATCACACTGTGCTTGTCAGGCTTGTGTGGCAGGGGCTATAGATACTGAGCCATCTTGCTGCCCAGTAGATTTTTTAATGTATAAGGTGCTGTGGCTTCGTCGCCAGGGGTTCTATGGATTTGTTTCATTAATCCTTACGTGAGGTGGGGCACAGTGCTAAGAAGTGTGTAATATTCCTTGACTGGCCACACCAGAATAAAGAGACAGAGTAACTCAAGACAGCACCGAGAACGTGTGCTGAGTAGGGTCCTAAGTATGACCAGAAAACAAAATGGTATGTTTGATTCTGGTGAAAAACACGTTACACTGCCTCCTGGCATCTTCCTCAGGCTGACTAAACTCAATCATAACTTGGATTAGTTAAGGGAACTCTTCTACCAAACAAAAGCCATGGTGTCTATTTGATAGATATATTTCAATTGCAAGCAAAAGGTGGTTAACAGTTCTTGTGGTGAGTTCAAGAGTGTTGTGGTTGGTACGTGTCTAGGCAAGCATGGACTGTTTAGTAAATGACATGGACTCTTTTAAATAACAGGACATGTTAGCAACTTAAAAAAAAACACACACTCTTGCCCAATTAAAGTAGTTTTACCATCTGATTGACTAATTTTGCTAGGCGTGGTTTTCAGAGAAAGTAAAGGAGTCAGAGACGAGTGAAACAGTGTTTGCAGATGTTCAGAGCCGCTCAGGTGAGTTAGAGAGATTAAAGATGGGAGTGTGGGTCTCACAGAAGACATTTCCACTGAAACATTCTTTATAAACATAAACGTACATTCTAGTGCTGAGGATGTGGCCCGGTTGGTAGAATGCTCTCATCTAACGTGCACGGGGGCCTGGGTGCCATCTGTGGCATTTCATAAACTGGGCACAAGGTGCAAGCCTGCAGTCCCAGCGCTTGGGAGGTGGAGGCCAAGGTTCAGACCATCAGAGAAATTTTCAGTACTATAAAAGATCTGATAAATATAATACAAAGGCAGAATATTTGGACAGAGAAGTAATTGGCAGTTTTACTTTTTAAACAGTGGGTTTTAAGGTCTAGTAGTCAAAACCTTTCTCTATTTCACTGAGAAAATGGTAGAATACAAAATGGCATGGGCCACATTATATGCTTTGCCTCGGGTGTTACTGTTTCCCAGATGCCCTGGGTTTATTGTTGCACTCTTAAGCCAAAACCCAGAGTCCCAGGCTCCTCTGCCACATTCTCAATTACAGAAGCACTGCTAGACCTAAGGTGTGACTTCGCCAGGCCGCAGGTGGAGGCTAGGTTAAGCTGTGTCCCAGAGGAAAGGAGACGCTACTGTGGAGCTAGTTTCATGATCCAGAGGGAGATGGAGAACACTGTGGGTAATTCCCAGCCCCTTCCTTCTCTCCTGTGTTCTTCCTAGGGCTGTCTTACTTCTTTCTGTCCAGCCACTTCTGTGTGCTGGAGAACTGACTTCTTTGTGAGACTCGGGGCAGCTTGGTGTTGATGTGTCAGGCTTTGTTCTTTCTGTTTGCCTCTGTTGGTGCATTGCTGTGGAAGGCTTCACCCCCAGCTCTAGCTTTCATTTAAAGATGTTACCTCGGAGACAGGTGTTGTTTTGGGGTGGGGGAGCACCAGTTTAAAGCAAAATCTAAACAAAGATGTGTACAAAAAATAAAAGTGCCAAGTAATATATGTGGAAAAAAGAGAAGACTCCAGTGTATAAACAATAGTGCACATCGAACTACACTGAGATGCCATTTGCTTGCACGTTAGTTGACAACAGTGAAAAGAGGCACTCACCTGTTGATGGAATTGAGTAAATCCCTGTCATGTGACTGTAGAGACTGAGCGGCTTATGCTTGATAGAGCGTGCTGGCAGAGTTCTGTGTTTGAGACAGCAGTCTTCTATATGTGCCAGCCAAACGAGATATGTGCTCTTGTATAATAGTGAATTTGGAGACAAATGAAGTGACCATTTTAAAGGGAAAGGAATTGAAAAATGAATGGTACACCCATTTTATAGGATATCATGGAGCTATCAGAAAGAATAAGTTTAACTAAGTGAATTCTAGAAAGATAGCTAACTCTGTTATATTTTAAGGGAAAATACCCATTATCCTATTTTTATACACCTTAACTAAACAAAACCACTAAATAAGTATTTTCCTCTGTGTGTTGATTTACAACAGCATTTACATTTTTAACCAAGGTATACAAGAATTCACCAAACAGCAAGTCCATTTGCTTAAAGAGTAAGCTTGAATGTGCAGACAGTGACTGACTTCTCCCGTGTGTGCCCCTTGTTTGCGGTTTGTGCTGTGATAGGCACGAAAATCAATGAGGTGTTAGGCAGACAGTAGAATGGAAAAAACAAGAGGGTAGATTTTTTCAAAACAATTTAAAATCTATGTAATCTAATTTGTATTGGTCAATCCTGAGGAAATAGCTGTAAGCTTTAGCCTGATTTCTTGTTAGGTTTTTCTGAGAGGTGATGTATTAGCTATATGGAAAATTCTGACTGGTTAGTATCTATCAGACCTTGAGTGGACATGCTTTCTCATGTAACATACCCTCTGAGCGTCACAACAAACTATAAACTCATTTTAAAAAGAAAGATGAAATGAATGAATAAGAGGTCACTGCCAATTTTTTCATATTAAAAAAGCATCAAGGGCTGGAGGAATGCTTCAGCTATTAAACAGCTAGGCTCACAATCAAAGAAAGCTTCACCAACTAGTTTTTAGTTTGTTTTATTGTAGATATTATTAAACTATATAATAACAGTATTATAGATATAATTTCAATTATACTTATATCACAGAAATGATATCACAAAGGGATCTTTAAATATTTATCATTGGCATACTTAATATACATCAATAAAAAGTGATAATATCTTCCCCCAAATTTTCCCTGCCTGTAGTTTTTTTTTTTTTTTTTTCCCCCGAGACAGGGTTTTTCTGTATAGCCCTGGCTATCCTGGAACTCACTTTGTAGACCAGGCTGGCCTCGAACTCAGAAATCTGCCTACCTCTGCCTCCCAAGTGCTAGGATTAAAGGTGTGCGCCACCACTGCCTGGCATGCCTGTATATTTTTATTATCAAAGGAAGAAAATATTTTTAAAAATTAGTTTATTAGTACATGAACTGGTAGTTTTTTTATTTTGTATGCATGTCTTAAATACTACATGAAAACTTGCATCAAATTTTTTTATTGTGTACCTTGCCTTTTCCCAAGAGGAATTAAGGTCTTTTTGCCTAGGTCAGTGAGCCATTTCAGTAGATGTCACAAATGAAACAAATTTGTCTGCTTCTCAGTAGTGTTTGCAGCAGACAGGTTTTCTCTGGAGAGACTCAGCTTGTGTGAGGCTTTCCCAGTCAGGCATTACAGACACTGTCAGATCCTCTGGAGGAAGCTGCATGTATATTTTCAACTTTATCTGTTACATTTTTCAGTGAATTCTTCAGAAATGAGGAGATACAGTGCCACTCCTTGAAGGATTCATGATGTAAGTTTAAACTGGCAAGTTCAGTAATGTTTTTCCCAAGGAAAACATTTTGAAGAAAATTCCTTTGTAGGTAAACTTCATACCAGGACTGTGACAGAAAAACAGAACCAAAGAAGCTAGTATGCCCTGTCATGCCATCCTAGATTACCTTTGTGTCATCTGTCACAAAAAGCATACAGTGTTTTCACATAAAAGCATTACATAATCTCTATGAACTCAGTAAGCATCTAATAGCAAGAAAGGGATTTCCATGTCTGTCTTCCCACCCTGCTTTGTAAGGAAGTCATCAGAGAAAAATTCTGGATGCTTCCAACTGTTGTGAAAAGCTTTACTGTTCTGTTGGAAGCCTGACTAAAACTCTGCTTTAGAAATCACCGTTTAAGGAGTGTGGGCAACTTGCCAAGCCTTGTAAAAACCTGGTTGATGTCTACTTGGCATGGCCAACTGCTCAGGTGCTTAGGTGAGACCCGTTTATGTGCCCCATTCCCCAGGTATGCTGTAGAAACTCGTGCCCTCAGTGCATTGGTTGTCCAGGCTCGTCTCATCAGCTTGGGAGGTGGCTTCACACCACTGACATTTCCGATAACTCTGTGGCAAGCTTTAAGAGGTACAAGGATTGAGCAGGAACAGCCCTGGGAGCTTATTGTAAGGGAAAGTGAATTGCTGATGTTAACACAGACTCCAGATAGCTAACCTTATTTCTCAGTAAAGAACGGCCACCCTTTTGGTCAGAGATAAAGCCTTTCAAATGTTTGCTGTGACGCCATTGAGATTTTGAATCGTTAAGATTGCCATTGACCAGAATCCAAACTCAGAATATCATCTAATATGATTGTTCTTATATAAGAGAAGCCAACTTGAGAGTTGTGAGGTAAAATTTTTGATCTTACATTGGATCAGAGTTTGGGTTACTCTTGGGAGAGGAACACACATGCCAAGTTAATGGACAAACCACTAGTGTTAACTATAATTCTGTTATATGGTCTGTTTACCAAAGCAAAATTGTTCATTAAAAACTTTGCTTTTGCTTGGGGCCTGGAGAATGACCATGGTTAAGAGCACTGGCTGCTATTCCAGAGGACTGGGGTTCAATTCCCAGCACCAGCATGGTAACAACTAACCATCTGCAATTCTAGCTCCAGAGGACCTGACTCCCTCTATTGGCCTCCAAGGCACTGCGTGTATGTGGTGCACAGAGATATATGCAAGCAAAATTGCCCATACACAATAGTAAAAATCTCAAGAAAAAAATTCCTTTTGCTTAATGTTTTTCTCTTATCTTGTAGGAGTTTATTTTGTCTGAAGACTATAACAAGATGACACCTGTGAAAAACTATCAAGGTAGGTGATGCAGAAGAGTTGGAGCCTGCTTTAAAACTGCCTCTTAATAATTTCCACCCTCGAGAACACCTAAGTTACATGGGGGAGCAAAGAGAGAAACCTGGGTGGTCAGAATTACCCCAGTTTGTGAACTAAGTCGTTGAGGCCAGAAGAACCCAGGTTCTACAGAGGTCAAGTACAAAACCAGACTAGGGCAGGGTGACTTCAAGTCCATCGTGCTTTCTGGGAATGGTACAGGCTCAGGAAAAGTGGAGTCAGCCTCAGGTTGTTCAGATGAGCCTCATTTCATGTTTGATGAAATGCTTTGACATGTTGGGGTGTGGGTGGGGGTGGAGGCTACAGTTTCTATGGTGTCTTAACAATGACTTTTTGGCCAAATTCAGTCCAATCAGTAGTGTCTGGAGGGGACCTTCATCCAGACCAACAGTATCATAGAATCGGGGTATGCATTGGGTCCTTAAGGCCCAGATGTCATTGTATCCAGATATCTTGAGCTCATTCATTCTTTGTGGTCTCCCAGCATCTCGTCCATGACCTCCAAAGACACTCTGCTAGCATGGGTTTGGAAGGGTCCAGGCAATGCTTTCTTTAAGATTTGGAGCTAAATCTATTTCCCTGTGGTTTTATTCCTATGCATCACTAATCAAATATTTATTGAGTACCTACAGTGTTCCATTAGCTCAGGAGTGTAATAATGAACAGAAATATATAGTGTGTATCTATTAGAGGCTTGTGTGAGAGATTTTAGAATGTGCCCTTCCAGTTTTTGCTTAGCTTGTTGGAACCACAGAAACTTGAGTTTCACCTCTCTTTAACCTCTTAATAGCTACCGAAGGGCCTGTTCTGTTCCTTCTCCTTTAATCATCTCTGTTCACTTTTCTAACATAAGCATCATTTTATGTCTCAACTGTTTTTTTTTTTTTTTAAATAAGCTGTTGTTCTCTAAAAACATGTTTGACTGTTTTACTCAGGTTTGAGGTCTCATATTGTACCATATGGACCATTTTCAAATACAACCTGGTGTGTCATGTAACTTTTTGTATTGTTCATAATGATCATTCTCTTCCCCTCATAAGGGGGAGCTAGACTTAGAACATGGTAAGTGATGGAGATCACTTCCAAGATTATGTGCAGAGACTGGAGCATGCATGGCACTCACCTTCCTGCTTCCTAGTGTGCATGTCTGATGATGTGAGTTATCCTGTGGAGAAGTCTGTGATAATGAGCCAAGAAGCATCTCATCAGCAGTCAGTGAGGGACTAATACTCCCTGCTCAGCAGCCCATGAAGAACTGAACCCAGCCAAAAGCTATGTGAGATTGATTTAGAAACCAGCTCACCCTCTGTTAAGCTTTCAGATGACACCCCACACATGGTGCTTCCTTCCTAGGTAAAACCTCATGGCTGGAGCATTTTTGACCCATAGAAACTCTGAGATAATAAGATGCTTTGAGACATCAACTTTGGGATAATTTGTTACACAGTAGTAGATGACTAGTGGATGTATGTAATCTGCTGGGTAGATCCTACTTCTCTCCTCTCCTGGGCACTGTTGTAATAGAGTTTTGGCAGTCATTTTACACTGTGGCTCATGTGGGGCAGGTACCACTGCAGTGTCCTCACAGGATGTCCTTAGGAACTTTTCTTTTTATACTAAATCTTGGACTTACCAATCTGTTACCTATCATCTCCTTTTACTTAGCCTGTCAACTCAACATATCAAGATATATTGAAATTCTAGTTGTCATTACATTTATTAACACTCTTTTGCCTTTGTATGTTTCTTTCTTGCACCTTTGTTAAAGGTACTGGTGAACCCCCCAGGTGCACATCTCAAGAGCCAATTATTACTAGGATCCGTTGTTCACATGCTCTTACATGGCAGGTTTGCTAGCATAGTCTACATGCTTTATGTCAGGTAATTATAAAAACTTAATAACTAGACTCTTGTGGATGTTTTTTTCACAGACTCCTAGCTGATGGTAAAATAGTATATTTTTATTGTTTCCTTTAATCCAATGTTAAGCTTATGAGAAAAAACAAAGTTTCACATTTGCCAAAGTAAAGAGAAAACCAAATCACAGAGAGTTGGTTATACTGTGCACTGACTTTGCAGCTGCCGTGGAGAAATAGAGAGAGCACCAGGGATAACTAGTTGCCTGTGTGTGACCATGCCTTGGCGGCAAGAAGTACAGCCAGAGTAAGATGAAAAGTTGGAACTGAGACTTCTATAGAAAGTCCACAAAGGATTATGTCCTCATGAAAAGGAAGAGATGGAAATCCTCTACTCCAGGAGACAACAGGGGAATTTATTCTGATCTCAACTCTCTATATAAGAAAAATCTTCTATAAGTCAAAACCTATCTGAAAATTCTTGCATATGAAATACAAATCTAAAACAACCATATAGAGCTAGAAGCTCTATGTTTTGAAAAATGATTATTAAAAATAGTTATTGATCAGTGATACTCCCAAGCACCACCAGAAATGAATACAGGCCTCTTTAAGACAGACTGCGTACGTGTCCCTAGAGGAAAACAAGAACAGTTGGTGTAAGGCTGCAGGTCAGTGGCAGAGCCTTGGAGGCGAGCTCTGGACAGAACAGTCAAGCAAAAGGACTGCACGGGGTTTACTTTTACTTTTACTTTTAAAAAGTATTATAAGCAGAAAAAGCCATCACAAATAAATGTTAGCAGAAATCACAAACAGAAGAGTTAGAAGGTCAAAACCTTGGAACATGATCAATAAACTGAAAGAGATTATAACATCATACTTTAAATTTTTAAAGAAAACTAAGGCTGAGTGTGGTGGCTTATGCTTCCTCCCTCAGTCTAGATTGTGTCCTGTAAATACTGATACCTTTGTTTTCATTTGTATTCAGTTTTGCTTTAAATTTGATGATGAATAGACCCTTGGTAAATCCTAAAACATTTGGAAGGTAAATAATACACTTCTAAATAATCTGTGGGTTAAAGAAGAAATCATAAAACATTCTGAATTGAATACAAATGAAAAAAGGATAACAATATTTATAAAATATTACCACAGCAGCACCTAAGGGGAGAGTGACAGCTCAAACATAACATGACATCATAAAAGAAGCAAGTCCTCAAATCAGTGACCTTGATTTACACCACATGCACACACACACACACACACACACACCACACACACACACACGAAGAAAGGAAGAAAATTAGAAGGAGGGGAAGAGAGATTATTGCAGCAGTTCATGATGTATAAAACAGTACAGAGAAGCCAGTGACATCAAAGGCTATTTTCTGAGATTAATAAAAGTAATAAACTTCTAGCTAGATTAGCAAGGGGGAAAACAATAGAAATTATCAGTGTCAGGAAAGAATGAACTAGCACTCTTATAGAAACTCCCTCTATATGTACAGGGTGGTAACGAATTCCTTGGATACTATGAACTGACATCATCCAGAAGCTCCATGTGTGATACTGTGATGATATGTGTTGGTAAATAGAACAAATGAAGTCAACAGATCTTTGAAAGTCACAAACTGCAGATCACTCAAGAAGAAATAGATGATTCTTAAGCTCTATATGTATAAAAAGAAGTTGACTTTTTAGTTTAAAACCTTCCCCTAAAGAAAACTTGGATTAGGGTTCTCTAGAGGAACAAAATAGAGAGAGGGGAGATGATTAATGGATGATGGGTGGATGGACGGACAGACGGACGAACAGACAGACAGATTTATTAGAATGCCTTACAGGCTGTGTCCTTACAGCTTGTCCAATAAGGGCTGTCTACCAGCAGCCAAGGAAAGGTCCAAGAATCTAGTAGATGTTCAGTCCATGTTGGACATCTCCACTGGTCTTCAGTATGCAGCAGAATCCCAAAAAAGTCAGGTGTAATGGCAATAAGGAATAGATTTGTTAGCAAGAGGGAGAGTAAGCAGGCAAATAAACCAATCTTCCTTCTATTCTCTTTACATTCTTAAACTTAGATGTATTCCTAGATGGTTTACTGGTTTTATGGAACATTAAAGAAAGAAAATATGTGAAACTACAGGAATTCTTTTGGAAATTGAGAAATAAAAGACTTCCCAGCCCATTGTTAGGATTTCCTGATGCTAATGCTATACAAAATCAATATGAGAAAACTGGATGCCATTATCCATATAGACAGATCACACAAATATAGATTCCAGTACATCCAGCAATATATACAAAAGAATACATTATGGTCCGGTGAAGTTTATCTTAAGAATGTAGTATTGGATTCACAATAAAAACTAAATGGCAGCCAGGCACAGTGATGGACACCTTTAATCTCAGCACTCAGGAAGTAGATGGATCAAGTTCTAGGCCAGCCTAATATACATAGAGAGTTCCAGGACAGCCAGGACTATACAGAGACTCTGCCTTAACAAATAAATACACAGGTGGGGAAAGGCAACACAGGAAGGGCATTTGGTGAAATGGTGGTCATAACTCAGAAATCCAGGAGAGAAAAGCATGCCACCAGCATGGCGAGGAACTGCTGCTAACCAGCCCTGGTGGCATGTCGGTTTGAAACACAAACCCTGCTAAGACTAGGATGCCCCTCTCCCTGCTTCCTATTTAGGAAGCCAGACAGCAAGTCCAGGTTTGCTTAGTGATAAGAATCTGCCTTCCAAGAATTTCCTTCTGTGTAAAAGAGTTATCTCCTTAGAGTATGTGCGTGCATGTGTGTGTGTGTGTGTGTGTGTGTGTGTGTGTGTGTGTGTGTGTGTGATGAGTTTTGAGAGTTTGTTTTGTTTTCCCACTGACAGCCACACACTAAGAGAACTGACTTCACCATAGAAACAAAGGTTTGCTTTGCTGTTTGCATGTGTCAGAGGCAGGGGGGCGGGATTCAGATATGCCACTTTGCGTCTCTGCAGTGACTAAGAGAATGTGGTTAACACTCTGCAATTGGCAGATGGTTTTACTGCAGTGGGACTGCAGCTAGCCACCCACACTGTCTAATGCTGCTTGATAACGGAGGTGGAAAATCTACTCCTGCCCCAGCAAACCCCTAGCCAGGCTTCAGAATGCCCTTCCTGGTCATTCTATTCCCTTGTGTTTATTGCCTGACATCACATAGTAAGAAAGCAAAATTCTTCCTGCCTGAGTTTATTAAGTAATGGAGAAGCCATGATACCTTAGCCAAACGACTCAGCCTCACTAAATCTCAGTTTGCCCAGGTGAGCAACAGAGAGATGGCTAGAAGCTATGAGTCATCTCTTCTCACCCTGAAGTTGTGCAATGCAAAAATTCTTCCAGAGGGGTTGTGCTTGTATATGAGTAACCAACCATAGGGAGTCACTCTCTGTCATATGTACATACTTCTGTATAACAGGCATTTCATTCTTAGTCTCAGTAACTTTTCTATTGTTGTAAAACACTATGACCAAGTCAACTTAAAAAAAAAAAAAAAACCATTTATTTTGGCTAATAGCTCCTGAGGGAGAGTCCATGATGGCACGACAGAGACATGGAGCTAGGAACAGCTGAGAGCTAACATCTTGATCCACAAGCTGGAAGCAGAGAGATCCTACACTGGGAATGGCACGAGTCTTTTGAGCCATCAAGGCCCATCCCCAGTGACACACCTCCTTCAACAAGGTCACACCTCTGAATCCTTCTCAAAAAGTTCCACCAACTGAGGACCAAACATTCAAATATATGAAGCTATTATTAAGGGTCAGTTCTCATTCAAACATCACCATTCCCTTTATTCTCCAAGCATTTGGGTTCTGACAGGAAGCTGTCAGAATTGTTTTATGAGTCTAAAAATCAGAGTTCACCAAAAAAGATCAATATATTTTTCCTCTGGGGAGAGTGCACATAAACTGATCACAAGTGACTATGTTGTAAATGTCATTTCTAATGTGTCTATACTAATTCAGTAACCCTAGCATGCTTGGCCAGGCTTTGGAAACTTTCTGAGGCAGTAATTCTTAGATGTACACAAGCAAGGGTGTGAGGGCAGGACACCGAGAAGAGTTAGATGATTAAAATCAAAACAAAACAACAAGTATTCATAAGGCATCCTTCCCAACTGCTGATAAGACTTACTGTTTTTCCCTGTCCCTAATGGCTCTGTCCTTTAGCCTCTTCTGGGGTAGGGGAAAGAGAAGGCTGTAACACTGGGCTGCAGTTTTCTGGGATAGGTGAAGAGAAGGGTGTAACATTGGGCTGCAGTTTTCTGGGATGGGGGAAGGGAAGGCTGTAACACTGGGCTGCAGTTTTCTGGGGTGGGGGAAGAGAAGGCTGTAACACTGGGCTGCAGTTTTCTGGGGTGGGGGAAGAGAAGGGTGTAACACTGGGCTGCAGTTTTCTGGGATGGGGGAAGAGAAGGCTGTAACACTGGGCTGCAGTTTTCTGGGGTGGGGAAGAGAAGGCTGTAACACTGGGCTGCAGTTTTCTGGGGTGGGGAAGAGAAGGGTGTAACACTGGGCTGCAGTTTTTGTTTTCCACAGGAGGCTTTCTCTATCAGTCATTTTTCTCATCTCTTAATTTTTCAGCGCATCAGAGCAGAGTGACGATGGTCTTGTTTGTCCTGGAACTGGAGTGGGTGCTGAGCACAGGACAGGACAAGCAGTTCGCCTGGCACTGCTCTGAGAGTGGGCAGCGCCTGGGAGGTTACCGCACCAATGCTGTGGCCTCGGGCCTGCAGTATCCTTTGCTGGACAAAGCCCTTTCTCCTTGATTCATGATAATTTACAATATGCACAACTTAAAGGTTTTCTGTTTTTATTTACTGTTTTTTCCCTGTGTGAGAAAGATGCTCAGAGAACTTCCTAAGACTCAAGGTATTGGGGGTTTCCATGGAAGGGGAGTGGAGCAAGGCAACATCATTAAAGTAACAGGCCAGCTGACTGCTGTGACATAGTTCTGACAACTAGACAGGACACAGCCTGAAGTTTGATCCCTAGCTGTCAGGAGGACCGACAGATAGACATGCAACCATCAACAAAATACGACATTCAGTTTTAATAGACAAGTCATTTCCCTTGCAGGACATCTCCTAATGTTTTATAAATACACCATTGGCGCTTTGGAGAGTGGTCCATGAGATTCCTGTTTGTTTAGACATATTTTGGTGGCCAGTGGGATGAGTCAGCAGGTAAGGATGCTTGCTGCACAAGCTTGCATCCGGAGTTCAGTCTCCAGAACCCATGGGAAGGAGACAGCTGACTGTTGGAAGTTGTCCTCTTAGGTCCATAGGCTGCACACTACAGTACACCCTATTAATAATAAATTAAATTTTAAACATTTCTTGACACAGTGAGCTAGCTGTCTCTAAATGGTATCCTGCAGGCTCTGTTCCAGGCATGAGACTTTCTCAGAATCCATTTTACAATATTCTTGTCTCCCAAGTTGTCAGTCTGTGTACATGGGGTGAGCACCTGCTAACACCAGAGAAGCTCACTTCTTGCTGGCTGGGCTCTGAGCAACTGAGCATCAGTTGATGTGGGACATGTTTCTTTCACAGTAAGAACGAAAGTTCACTTGTATAGAAAAGTGGAATCCTCCCATTTCTGACAGGGAGACTATGGAAGCAGATACTGTCCATGGATGCAGGACCAGTGAGGCCTACTTTCAGTTTATCTCTGTATTTATAAAGTATCCTGTCAGTTGCCAACAAAATGACAGTGTGCTGTAAGTTTCTTACACCTGAGTGGCAGTAGGTATGTTTATGGGTACAGAGGCTGATGTTTTCTCACTGGAAGGGCAAGGAGAAGGTTGTAAAGATGGAGAGTTAGCAAGACGAGAGTCAGAGTTGACAGGGAGAGGGAACTTACCCTTGACCACATGAACATAGAAGACCCTTCCTTATACTTCAGATGAGCCAACTGAAGCCCAGACAAGGCCACGCTGCTAATAAAAACAGGACTGCTGTTCCTGAGGTCTCTTCCATTGGACTTCTGCTTTTCTCCCTTTGCACTTCATTACCAGAACCAATAGCATCCTGTGGCTTGTACTGAGGCTGCTATCACTGGCCACTGTAATGGTGCATCTTCCTTTTATCTTGTGTCTTGCCTAGCCAAACCAGTCAGTGAGAGCAAAGACACAGAAGACTTTTCAAACTATCTGAAAATAAGAAACAAAATTTACAATTAAACAAAATTACAATTAAACTCACCTTGATCATATTAACCTTTGTTTAAGGTTCCAAAAGTCACTTTCACTTAATGACATTTTACTAAGGACAGAATCGTGTTACTGGTTACCAGAAGCCCATGTGTGAGTGTGTGTGAGTGTGTGTGTGTGGGGGGGGGAGTTTGTATGTATGTGTGTGTATGTATTCACAGAGCCCCTTCCAGAAAGTGCATGCCCCACCAAATTTGCCTTTAATAGCTCCAGTTTTCAAACTACAATGCCAGTTCTTACTCCTGAATATCTTTGCACTGCTAAACATTGGTGGCATGGCAGTCCTATGCTTTTGCTAAGGGGGCATAGGTTGTGGTCTGAGCCAAGAACCATGTGATTCTTCTAAAGCCAGGAGTTACATCCCTGCCCACTCCCTGGAATTGGCTGACAGATATACAGATTTTTAGGCAAATCCCAACACTATCCCTGTCCCACCTCCACCTGTTTCCTTCTCTTCCTCCTGCCACTCACCACTTTTTAAGAGTTTTTTGTTTGTTTTGTTTGTTTGTTAATGAAAGGGAGATCTGATGAAGCAACATAAATGCAGAGTGAAAGCCTTACCTCTTTGTCTTGCAGAGGACAGCTGCTGGTACAGGAAGCCTCCACAGATGACACAATACTGTCCCATCTCCACCTGTCATTTATCAGAGTTATTAACAAGGTTGACTATTCAGACCACATTCATATGTTCTCTTCTTCCAGGCCTCTCGGTAGAGAATAGTAGTAAAATAACCAAAAACTCAAGCCAGGAGATAGAGAGGCTGGCCAGGTGAGCTCTCAGTTTCTAAGAAATATGACCAATCATAACAACAGTGGTAATGGAGGAGGGGAAGGGAGAAGACATCTGAGCGGAACTTCCCTCAGAACTCAGCCAGCTTCTGCACACGCTGCATCCCCATTAGCAATGGTGTGCTCAGATCCAGATGTAGCAGCAAAGGCTTAGGAGCCCAGAAAAACCAAGGGGTTTGTTCCAGATCCTGGGAGAACAGGATGCTAGAACTTGGATACTATGATTTCTTAGCTGGTCCTCTGCACATCTGCACAGTCTAGAGTGAGCTCTTTCCCAAAGGTCCGTGGCAGAGCACAGGAAATGGAAGATTTTCTTTGTATTTTACTTGCTAGTCTTTATTATTCAGGGACTATCTCACCCACCTCACCCTGTCAGTATCTTATTATTTGACCATATTTTGACCATTTTTAAAAATATTTTCCCAAAATAATATAAGATTCTTCATGTTTTAGCTTTTTCTTCAAGAGTTGTTGGAGGTATTTCTAAAATGTCACCCTGTTTAGTGAGATGTCTTCCTACTAGTATCATCTCTTAGTATCATCACTCCAAGTCAGGTCAAGAGTTCTGAAAAAGCCACTAAGATTATCTTCATTTCTTTATGGCACATTCAGTGATACTGTCTAGCCCTCCAGCGTCCAGTTGTACTGTCCTTTTGCTTTGACCCCTCTAAGTCCTCGTTGGGACCGTGGTTTGTTTGGGGGTTTTGTTTTGGTTGTTGTTTTTTGTTTTTTCAAGAAAGGATTTCTCTGTGTTGTTGACCTGGAACTTGATCTCAAGCTAGCTTCAAATTCAGAGATCCCTCTGCCTCTGCCTCCTAAGTGCTAGGATTAAAGGTGTGCACCATCACGAGAAAACGAGTAATGGATACTTGTCTGTAATTATATCCGCTGTTGATATTTCTGTTCCTTTTTGCCATAATATTTCTAAGCAAATTCTAGACCTTAATATAATTTTATCTAAACATACTTCATTATGAACCTCTCAAATGATATATTTGTTTATAATCACAAAGATATAGTTAGCTCTAGAAATTAATAATCCCTCATAGTGCTAAATCTTCTATTCTCAGCTTATAGTGCCTGTGTGGCAGGTTACTTTTTGCAGAAGATCTGTTTGAAATTGGGTGTAGACCCACTACACCTGTCTAGACAGTGTCATGTATTCTGATTCCTCCTTTGGAACAGTTCCCACTGTTTTTGGAAGCTTCTGGACTGCTTTCCAGATAGTCCTCATTCTAAATTGACCCTGCACTTCCACTGATGTCACATACTTTGTTCATCTTCCTGCTCCTGGTTGGAAAGAACATATCTAGCTCCAAATAACACATTGATATTTTTGTTATGGTTATGTTAAATGTATAAATTAATCTGGTAAGTGACAGCTTAGTCATGTTGAGTCTGAATGTCTAGCAATATGTATATCTTTCATGTCTTCCAGGACCTATCTCTAAGTTCTGCTAACATGGTAGTGCACATGTCTGGTTTAAACTAATATAGATTGTTTTTATTTTTAACTCTCGTAAATCCCCACTTTGCAATCCTTAATGATTACATGATAGATTTGACGTTGAGACCCGTCATGTGTTTATTGGTGATCACTCGGGCCAAGTAACCATCCTCAAACTGGAACAGGAAAACTGCACACTGCTCACGTCCTTCAGAGGGCACACAGGTAAGATCTGAGCAGGGCTCCATCATAGAAAAATGTAAGTGATGGGAAAGTACTTGGGATATACAAATGTTGGAAGGTGGCAGAGAATAACCTGAGCTTGGATAAAACTACAGATGAATCAGAAGCACTGAGCTGTTGTAAAATGGTTCAGTAAAACCAAAGGTTTTCCTCCGTGATTCAAGCAGAAGAGGAGCCTCTCTATCTTCAGAATGCTAAGAGGTAGTTTTCATGTTGCTGTGGAGAAGTGTGCTGGTGTGGTGATGAAGTACTTGAGACCATGTCACAATGGCACAAAATCCAGAAGACTGATAGGACACTTGTCTCGGTCACTCTTGGAGAAGTCAGTGTGCACGAAAGATTCCCATGTCCAAGACAGGGAGAGGGAAGCTAGACTACATGAGTCAGATTCGTCTTTCCTGTTGGGCCTTAAGGTTATGACCAGGGTCCCTTTATATCCCCTTCACATCACTACTGCACTCAGGATCACCTCTGCAAGATACAAAATAACATTCACAGCCCTGGAAAGACCTGAATTGATGGCAGTAGTTAATATTTTACTGGCACCTTTTGGGGTGGCATTGGCTCCAGAAGATGTTGATTTGGGGAAACATGTTGCTGCCTGTTTTTGTGATTGTTAGTCGGCTTTGATGTGGTTTTGTTTGTGTTGGTTTTTTGGTTTTGAGGGTTTTTTGTTGTTTGGGGGGGCGGTAAGTAACTCATGATTTAGTGTAGAGATAATCATTTAGATGTCATAAAAAAAATTAGTAGGTGGGAAAGTATTTTTAACTAAATAGTGTCCATTTAGTCATAAGAGATTTTCAGGGATAGGGCAGTGAGGGGGCCAAAGAGATGGCTCAGCACTTGAGAGTGCTTGTTGTTCCTGCAGATTACACACAACTGCCAGTAGCCAGATCCAGGAATCCGACCTGTGCTTCAAGGCCCTGGTACCTCCTTCCATTGCCACATGCTTCCTAGTGTGCTTATGTCTTGGTGATCCTGGAGTACAGAGATTGAGACTGACTACCCATCTCTTTGCTTGTGCAAACCGGGACCCTCATCTGCTACTCACTGTTGAGATTTAGACCATCAGCACTAATGCAAGGGTGCGATTTCCCAGCCTGGTGCACAGAGCTGTCTACTTTCCCTCTGCCTGTGCTCAGTATACTCCAGATGCCTTTCTCCTAACACCCTCTTCTCATCCCATTCCAGCCACCACCTTCAAAAGCTATCAGAGCTTTGAAATTGTTCATTTATTGCCTGTTCTGTGCTCTGCTTCAAAGCTAAACAAACCTTTCTTTCGTCCCTTCTTACTTCTTTACACAGGAGCCAGCCTTCCTGTGGGCCCAGGCTAATTCTCAGGATCCTCACATCACAACAGACTCCCTTTGGGCACCAGCCCGTCTCCGTTTATTATTACACTTAAGTTTCGAGCCCTCTCTAGCCTGTCTGTAGCCTCCTATAGCAATTCCCATGACCCTTCTAATATATTCTTAAATTACAAGATTTGCAAAACATAAAATCTACTATTTTACCCATTTTTAAATAGTTTGGGGTGTGGAGTACATTGCTATCATTGTGTTACCATCACCAGCATCCATCCCAGAATGCTTCATCTTGTGAGGCTGCAGCCCTCTACCCTTCGATGGTAGCCCCTCCCCCAGCACCCTTGATTCTTTCTCTGAGTGTGACCACTCTCCAAGTACATCAAGGAAGTGGGATCATCTCGTACTTCTCCATTGCAGAAGGGCTGTTTCCATGCATACTGTGGCAGCTAATTCTTACAGGAATTCCCTGGCTCCTCCACAAGCTTCACCTTCCATTGCCTTTACATCTGGTTTATATCTGTTACCTCATTTGAAGTGCTCTCCCTGAGGTGACCCATGGTCGGCTAGGATGTGTTTAAGATCTTGTTGTGCTTAAAGTTTGACAGCGTCTTCCGTGGTGGCTGCTCCCTCCTGCTGTTGCTGCCCTCATTCATGTCTGGAATAGCACACTCTGCTTGGCTCCGCACCCCCGAAGCCCCACTCCAGCACCTTCCTTCTGCCTCTGGCTGTTCTCAGAATTCCTAAGTCTGTCTCAGTTCCCCTTCTCCTGACTCTTTGCTCCTTGGAGTTGATCTCAATGAATACTCTTGGTCAGAAAGAAAAGCATAGTTGTCTTCAAATCCCTCGCAGCCCAGTGGGAGAGACAGACTGAGCTGCAATGGTGCCTGCTGACAGGATGGGAAGAAGCCCCAGGGCCTCCAGAAAGAGAGCAGGCTGCTTAGTTGGAGGAGGGCATTCAGGGGAGCTGGTGCTTGAATGGAAATCCTTGGGAATGAGTGAGAGTTGGATTCTTAGGGAAGTAGTGAGGGGCGCCCAGGAGATCACTGGCTTGGCCAGACACAGAGATTGAAGAGCCTCTGCTGAGTGCTGGCACTGCTGCTCACCCCTCTGAGTGTGTACCTCTCTGTCTGAAGGAGGAGCAGACCCAGTTGTGGCAAGGTGGCCAGGAAGAAAGCCACAGTCACTTTAGATGCTAAGGCTCATCCTAGACTTACTTTGCTGTCCTTGAAAAAACATTAATGAGTTTGAAGCCAAGAAACAGAGTCATCCAATCCCCTGGAGCTGGAGTTGCAACATCCTAGTCTTTAACAGCAGCTTATACTCTTAACTGTGCCATCTTCTCAGCTCCAGAAACCATGTCTTAAAATGTGCTGTTGATGGGGGGAGGGGAGTAGATAGATTCTAGATAAAATGTAGGATGTTGAAAATCATCACAGGGGGACTACTCGTGTAACGCAGTAGTATAACAAGTACACCTGCCTAGTGTAAGTGAGGCCTGGAACAGGGGCTTGCAGGGAAGGTGTGCCTGGTAACTGACCAGACTTGATTTGGGCAGAAGTGACCTCTTGACTCTTTAGAAGCCACTTGGGTCCCCTGAGTTCTTTGTTGCTATAGTTGAGTCCGCAGGGTGAGCAGCTGTTTCTGGCCACCATGTTTTTGGCAGGATATGGCCCAGAGTCATGTTTTATGCATGCTTGCTGTTATGTAAAGTGTTACTTGGGTATTGGGTCTTCATCTTTCTCGTAGTTTGAAGCAGTCTCATCTCATTTCTATCATGAAGTATCTTTGAGGTAGATGGCTTGCCTCAGGAAGGTTGTTAGATCACACGAGAGCAAATGTAGCAAGCAGTCAAGGTGCTTCTTGCAGAAAGTAGCTGCATCAATTGGCACAGCACAGCTACCACAAAGGTTCAGTTTACAGGGTTAAGCTCTTCCTGTACAGGGGCCTCCTCTTCTGTGTCTTGTACCATTCCAGATTTGGCCAGATACCAATCCTAGAAAGGGCTTTTAAATAATGATCAAACAAAGACCAAAGCAAGATTCATTAGGGTAGGGAGGTGTCTTCCATCCAGACAAACAGGTCCTCAGTGTTTGTAGATGGGGCCATAGTCTTTTGCCCCAACATTATCCTTCATAAGGAGCCATGGCCATTTGCACCTTGAGGTTGTGAGGAGCCCTGGGCATTGTTCCTATTGTTCTCTTTCTTGGGGAACCCTGGCCATTGGTTCTGTTGTTCTGATTGATGAGGAGCCCTGGGCATTGGCCCCATTGTGTTCTCTGATGATGTAGAAAGTCAAATGGAAATGGGGAGTAGGGAAAGAACCAGCCCACCAGCTACAGCTACATCAGTGGAGATCTGGAGAAGTAATTCTGTGTTCTTAGCTCCCTCTGCTGGTTTTGTTTTGCTTTGCTTTTTCTGGAACTAAAAGTCAAGTATCAGGATTCTTTTCTGAAGTAGTTTATTGATACACACTTCTTCTAAAAAGCTCTAAATTGAGCTGAACAAATCAGGAAAACCTTTTTTGACCACTGTAAGTTTGACCATCAGTAACATCTTCTTTATTTGTATAATTTTAGTTTTGTAAGGTAAGGTCTTACTGTATAGCTCAGGCTGGTCTCAAACTCATACTAATGCTCCTGCCTCAGCCTCCCAAGTGTGCTGGGATGACCAGTGTAAGCCACCATGCCTAATCCAAGAAATGTTCTGATTAACATGAACTTATGAGAAACAGGAAGGTTTGAATGTTCGGATCACAAACTCAGCCTTATTCACTCACTGTTTAAGAGAATCCAAAGGAATATTGTTGACTATAATAAAAGCAACTGAGCAAACCAAGAAATTCCTATGCAGATGTGCATCTTCAAACAGTTACATTGAGAGCTTTAGCTTTAGTTAAATGGACACTTGCACCATCCTTCTGTGAGGTCTGACTGTGTGTAGATTGCCCCAGCTGACCGGCATCAGCTTGTTGTCTGTGGGAGTGGTGCCTGCATACAGAGGTCAGTAAAAGAGGCGCAATCCTTACCTCTACTCACTGTCAGACCAGCCAGGAATCACATCAGACTAACCATTGCCGAAAATTCATCAAGATGTTATGTAGTGGAAGTGCTGTGAAGCCCTGATGCTACCCAAGGGCTGCTTGCAAGCAGTCAGAGAGACTCTTGCCGGGGCAGCGGAGTTAATAGCACTTAAAGAGTGGAATAAGGGGGTGGAGTTACACAGCTGCTCAGGAGGCTACGGCAGGGGAGTTACCTAGCTAGAGCTGGGGGCCAGCATGAGCAACACACCAAGCCCTTGTTGTTTAAAAAAATAATAGTAAAGAGAGGCCAGAGAGATGTCTACACGGCAGCTAAGCTTTGTAGAGGACTAGAGTTGGGTTCCCAGCACTCAAATTAAGAGTGAGAGCACGTTACCTTCAGGGGATCTGGCACTCCCTTGTGGCCTCCACAGGCACCCACGTGAAGGTACACATACATATTCATAGATTTTAAAAGTTGGAAAAATAATGAAAGAAATGTGAACAGCTATTGAAATGCTTATTTCAACAGATTTATAATATTCAGTTTAATATTAACAAATTTAAATATTCAGATAGCATTGAAACAAATCCAGTAAGTAAAAATAACACAGTATCCATACATGTTATAGGATGTTACTCCACCAGTAACAATTATATTCATTAAAACATGTATACTATAAATTTTACCACTTCAACTCCTGTGGTGTTTTGTATTTGTTTTGCACTGCTGGAGTATGCACTGTGGGCCTTGTGCAGGCTAGCCAGGTGTTCTGCCACTGACTGCAGCCCTGGCAATTTTTAAATATACAATAGTTCAGGGAAGTATAACCTAGCCTCATGAAGAGACCATCATCCACTAAGTCTCTGTGTTGATGAATCTTTTCAAGCCATCCTTTCTCACAGTGTCCACGGTGGCCTAAATCTGTTGTAGTTTAAGAATCTGAGCTGTTCATCTTAACATGTTTTATGGGAACAAAATCTGTCACTTTTCCTTGTTTTCCGAAGTGTAGTGGCTTCACTAGTGAAGAGGCTGCTTCAGATTCCCTAGCATCTGATGCTGAAAAGGACAGCTGGGTGAACAGTTGCTTACCCCAGGGAAGGGGTCTCGGCCCTGCATCATCTGCTAGGAGGAAGGCCAAGGGCATTCATTAATTCATTCCTATTCCTTGTTGTTCAGCTGCTGGCTCATCTGCCTATGTGTGTTGAATATCTGTGTGAGCCAGGCAGGGTTGTTTATACTGAAGACACCATGAACAAGCCCAGGCTCTGGCCTCTCGGAGCCTCTTGTCTATGAAGTAATAGCCATTCTAGGGGAAGATATCTGAGAGTCATGAGAGCATTAGTGGGGACACCTCTAAGGTCGTGAGCTTTAGGTAAGGCTTGGCGTGGATTGGAGAAAAATGTTTTGTACTTTCATTCATTTGCCCTACGTCCTGCCCTGGCACTGTGCTTGGCTGCTGTTGGGGGAAGACAGAGTGGGTAAGGGTGAGGATGTGGTTAACCACATGTTGCTAGGGGAACGAACTGAGGGGTTCATTGTGAACAACAGTGAGTGCAAAGGAACTTTCTGTGATCTTAAGAGTCTTCTGAGACAGTTAGCATAAGACATTATTAAAGCAAGTTGTTAACTTTTAAAATGTCAGCTTCCAATAAACATGAAGCTATTTAATTTTCTCCAAGTATTTTTCAGTAATATTGAAAAATGAATGTTTCTGACATGCCTAGATATTTATTGGCTATGTGTTCATTTCATATAGAAATTTGTATCTATTCTCAGTATTTGAGGAATTTGATTTATAAGGAGATTGCTGGAGAAGAAACTGTCATAATACTGGGTAACCACGCACTGGAGCACCTACAGCATAGTCCTATGTAATTGATCAGTCGGTTCTCATCAGTAGGTCCTGAGTAGCGATCACAGTGGTTCCATCATCCCCGCTTCACATGTGAGGAGTGCACTAGCTTCCTTTCTGTTACTAAAACACTATGACTTATGAGAGGGAAGTATTTATTTAGGTTAGACTTCCAGGTCACAGTCCATCATTGAGGGAAGTCAGAGCAGGAACCCAAGCATAAATCTGAAGCAGAAACAGTGGAGCAATGCTGCTTGCTGGCTTGCTCACTGGTTCCTGTTCAGCCAGCTGTTGTGTGTATCTCAGGACTACCTGACTAGAGATAGTGACACCCACCATGGACTAGATCCCTGCTTTAACAAATCAAGAGACTCCCCCACAGACATACCCACATACCAGTTCAGTCTAGATAGTCTTCACTTGAGGTGTCTCCTCTCAGATGACTCTAGACCGGTGTTTCTCAATTTTCTAGTGCTGCGACCCTTTAATACAGTTCCTTATGTTGTGGTGACCCAGCCATAAAATTATTTTTGTTGCTACTTCATAACTCTAATCTTTCTACCGTTATGAATCATAATGTAAATAATCTGATATGTAGGATACCTGATATGCAACAAGGGTCATGCGACCCCAGAGGGGTCGTGACTCACAGGTTGAGAACCCCTGTTCTAGGCTGTGTCAGGTAGACAGTTAAAGCTACATAGGGCAAGAATCCCAGCACTTAGGATATAATTGATCTATAAAGAATTTGGAAACTCAAGGTCCCAAATTTCTACCTCTGATGTTGTTCCCTACTTATACCTAATACTCAAATATAAAAACACATTACAGTATTCTCAAATAAAGACATGAAAATAACCAGTGTCATCTCCCTGTAGGTAGAACAGTGTGCTGGCTAGTTTTATGTCAGCCTCAAACAAGCTAGAGTCATTTTAAAAGAGAAAGCCTCAATTGAGAAAATGCTCATACCAGATTGACCTGTGGTGCATTTTCTTGAGTGGTTATTAATGTGAGAGGTCCCTGTTCATTGTGCACATTGCTGCCCCTCGGCTGGTGGCCCTGTGTGCTACAAGAAAGCAGACCTACTGAGCAAGCCATGAGGAGCAGGTCAGTAAGCAAGCCCTCCTCCATGATTTCTGCTTCAGTTTCTGCTTCCAGGTCCAGTTTGAGTCCTGTCCTGACTTCCCTCCATGATGGACCATTAGCTGCAAGTGGAAAATGGTAGAACCCTCCCCTTCTCTTGTTGCTTTAGGTCATGGCCATGGTGGTGTATCACAACAACAGAAGTCTTAGCTAAGGCAAATGGTGTTCATAAATAGGAGCGAGTGGGGCAAAGCTGTGGAGAAAGGCACTGCACCTGGTAGAATTCTAAATAGTTTCAGCCTTTATAGAAGGCATTAGGGAGGGGCTTCAGAAAATTAAAGCTTTCTTCTAGGCATGGTGGCACATGCTTCTAATCCTAGAACTCAGGGGACAGAGGCAGGAGGATAACCCAAAGATTGAGGCTAGGTTAGGCTACATAGTGACACCCTGTCTCAGAATAAATGAATAAAAAATAAAATTCCACCTTATCCAGCTACTAAGGTTGTATTCAAATAAAATAGAGTCTGTATACCAGAGATAGCTGCCCCCTTTGTTGTAGAATTCCTCATACCTCACATAATTAAGAAATGGGAACAGACAATCTAATTTATACATGTGATGGAGCTATCATGCCATAGGAATGTTATATGTGTGCACATGTGATGGAGCTATCATGCCATAGGAATGTTATATGTGTGCACATGTGATGGAGCTATCATGCCATAGGAATGTTATATGTGTGCACATGTGATAGAGCTATCATGCCATAGGAATGTTATATATGTACACATGTGATGGAGCTATCATGCCATAGGAATGTTATATGTGTGCACATGTGATGGAGCTATCATGCTATAGGAATGTTATATGTGTACACATGTGATGGAGCTATCATGCCATAGGAATGTTATATGTGTACAGTTGTGATGGAGCTATCATGCCATATAAATGGATGAAACTTGTCAACCACATGGGATGGGCTAGATGACATTGTGTTAAGTGAAATAAGCCAGACACAGGAAGAAATACAATATGATCTCACATGGAAATTTAAGAAGTTGGCCTCATAGAAGTAATAGATAGAGCAGTGATCCCCAGTTGGTCACTGGGCACTAAGTTGTGGTTAAGAGGAGTAAATTCTGGTGTTTTGTTGCACATAGGATAACTGTTATTAACAGAATGGGATAACAGTATATCCCCAAAATAGCTGGGGAGGATTTTGAATACTATTACTGATGAATGTTTGATGACATGAATAAACCTTTGGTTTGCTCCTTATATGACGTATACATAAATTAAAATATCACACTGTACTCTACAAATATGTAGTTACTATGTATCAAGAAAGGAAGAGATCTAATTGAGCATTTCAGTTCTCATTTTCTTCCAATTTGTTATTGGCAGGATAAGGAGTAGGTACTAGTTAAGAAAACATAGTTAAGACTTCCAAATAATGTGATACTTCCATTCTTAGAATTATACCAGTGAGTTGTCCTGTTGTTTATAGTATTGCTTTTATGATACATTACAATGGATGTAGATGCTTCAAGGTTTGGTTTTTTATTTTGGGGAGCAAGTTTTCTTTTCTGGGGCTTTCTTACCCACTGATTTAACAAATGCTCTGTTCAGGGACTGTGTGGGTCCTGATGCCTTCACGTTCCCATTTTGTGGTAAGGATATTGTTCCATGACTAACACCTGGCTGTGTCTTTTCTCTTAGGAGGGGTGACAGCGCTCTGCTGGGACCCGGTCCAGCGTGTGCTATTCTCAGGCAGTTCTGATCACTCTGTCATCATGTGGGACATTGGTGGGAGAAAAGGGACGGCCATCGAGCTCCAAGGACACAAGTAAGACTGCTGCTAGTCCTCCATGATGTCTCTCACAGTAGCCTCCTGGCTGGGGCAGAGCAAAGGCACAGGACATGCTGGTAGGACCTCTGCATCAGAAGGTGCAAGACAGGAACATAGTAACAGCCACCTTGACTCCATGTGCACAAAGGCAGGTAGCTATACCTGATTCAAGCCAATGGGTGTGCTTCTGAACTCACATGGGGGAAATGGCTGTGAATAAATACAAAGGAAAAAAACAAAATCAGAGAGTATAAGTGAGGGTTTGACAGCAAGGCAAGACATTGTAAAGTACAAGCCAGGAAGCCTGTAAACTGTGTACAGTCCAGTCTTCCCAGCAGCTTAAGGAGGGCAGAGGTGATGCCACGCATACTGTATTGTAAACCTCACCCAACACTGGACTTCCAACCTGCCCTATGTATTGGGCTAGACCAGTAGCCAGTCAACCTTGTGTTGGCCAGCAAGCATCTAGCCAGGCATGACAACTATGAGGGTAGACACCGGCAAGTGTGTGACAACTGCTTACTCTGGTGATGTGTTTCCTTTCAGCTTAAGCTCAAGATTGCCTCTTCCTTAACAATTCCTGGTTTTCCTTCCCTGCCCCAGGATGACTAGTGGTCAGAGTTAATGCAAATCAGGGATGTAAATGACCTTAGGGACTGGGAGCAAGCTGGCATGGGCCTCTCCAGCCATGCTATTGAGACAGTGCCACATGCCTTTTGTTCTGCTGCTTCTTGCCAACCTCTTGAGATAGCTAACCACTGGTCTTATAAGGACATAATAGGGCTGAAAAAAATGTATAACTGTGTTAAGCACGCAAATGGCATCGTATTTGAAGCACCCAGTAGTAACTGAGCAAATGCACAGCTAACCTTTAGGCTGTACACACAATGATGGAATCACCTAATACACCACACTGTTCTCAAAAATTGTCTCCATCATTAGGACAGACTATACAGATCTCATCAGGCCTGAGAATGTGGTAGCAGATGAAACATGGAGATAAAGGCGGTGTCTGCTCATTCCCTCACCTAGTCTTTAACCGTGAGGTAGTTAAACTGTCAAGCCTTAAATTAGGAAATACCCAAGCAGATTATTACAAAGCCTAAGGGCCAACTTTCACCACTGTGTTCCACTCTCCTGTGTGGAAGAATAACAGTCCTGGAGCCTCATGACATAGTGTCCCCAAAGGCAGCCACCAGCTGGAACTGTGGCACATTCTTTCTGAAGGACTTTTTGGCTTCACAAGATCATTGATGTATAGTATATATCAGGATGCCTGAACACAGTGGTTCTCAACCTGGGGTCAAAACTCCTTTGAGGGTTAAAAAGCCCTAGCACAGGGATCACCTAAGACCATTAGAAAACATAGATATTTATATTGTGATTCATAACAGTAGCAAATTACACTTATGAAGTAACAACAAAAATAATTTTATGGTTGGGGGATCAGCATAACATGAGGAACTGTATTAAAGGGTCACAGGATTAGGAGGGTTGAGAGCCACTGCCTTCACAAATGAAATGTGGTACAAGCATGGTTTCAAGTCTGTTCAGCTGGATAGAGGATAGATTTTCTCCCTTGCCCTTGAATGTCAGAATGGAGGCACCCCATACTTTTAAAAGCATGACTTTTTGAATGAATGTGAATTATTTTATATTAGTCATTAGTTAATTAGAAAAGTGCTTAGATGTTACAAGTAACATCTAGGTTATTTGATTATACAGGGTCTGTATTAGTAGTAAATCTGAGATTTTCAAAGGAAAATCTATACACAAGCAATAGATAGTGCTAAAGTGCGGGCTGGGGAAACTGCTCAGTCAGTGAAGTGCTGGCCACGAAGATCTGAAGGCCTGAGTTTGATCGCTGGGACCCATGTAAAAAGCTGGGCATGGCAGTGTGTTCTTGTAACCAGTGCTGGTGAAGCAGAGAGACACGGCTGGGCAACGAAAACAACAACAAAAAGATAGAAGACTTGTTAGCCATGGTACCCAAGGTTGACCTCTTTATGCATACCCCTTCCCATAGACTGCTGAAGTTAATGAACATGGATGCACAGCTGGCTTCATCATGGTGTGGATCAGAACTGGGGATAGTGGTATCTTCACTGGGCAAGATTTTGGTACTGTCAGTTTTCTATGATACTGGGTTGTAAAATAGTGGTCAGATGTACTATTAATGCAGACCCTGTATAAGCAAATAACTCAGAAAAGTGTGTGAGCTCACAGCTGACACAGTATGAAAATAGACCTTATCATCTGCTACCTCTGCCTCCCCAGCACTGGGAAGCATGCTTAGCTTTTTATGTGAGCTTTGGGGACCCAAACTCAGGTCCTCGTGTTTGTGTGGTAAGTAGTTCACTGATCCATCCCCCCATTCTCTGTGGATCAGTTGTTGTAGAACCCATTGAATAACTATTATCATGAAAATTAAGGGAAGTCTTAACAGCTTGGAGTTGTGGAAGGTGTGAGATTTAAATGTTTTCATATAGATTATAGAAGTAGAATTTACTACATTGTAGGTTAGACATGCTTAAAGGAAGAGGAAAGACATATCGAGAAAATAAATATTAAAACATCAACAGGATTCTAGGCAGCAGGCCTACTTCTTGTTTTCTGAGTAAGCTGCAAGCCACATTCTGCTGCATCCTGGTTTAGTCGTGCCTGTTCATGGTACCATCTGTAACCAGAACAAAGTGAGTTCCCAAAGTTTACGGAAATTCTGATTAGTCCACTGCACAGTCTAAACACTGTCTAAGCAATGTGGTAACATTTGGTAGCCTGGGACCAAGAGTCTCTTCTTCACAGTGGCGGTGTTTTAAAGAACTGATGGATACTATCTCTTTCTTGAAGCTCTGAAGCCATCCTTTGTGGAAGTCTGGCTTGACCATCAGACAGACATGAGAGTAACAAGAAGGATACTTGTAGCCTATAGAGCTGTAAGAGCTTAGCATGGTCTCACAAGATAGCCCAGACTTGGAACTTGGTATAGCCCATCCCAGCCACAAATTCATTGCAGTTCTCCTGCCTAACCTCCTAGTGCTAGGATTACCAGTATAAGCCACTATACCTAGATCTTATCTTTTCTTTTCTTTTCATAATGTTGGGTTTTGAACCTAGAGTCTTACATATACCAGTAGCATTCTGCTACTGGCCCCAACACAGACCTTGATTCTACAAATAAATAGTAACATATACTACAGTTGTGTGTAGTATCATGGAATAAAATTGGGTGTAGTATCTCTTTTTAAGGTAAAGGACCAGATCTTTATGGTTTTCCAGGGCTTCGCTGGAAAGTTTCTTGAGAGAGTCTTGACACTAAACATCTTGAAGATTATATTTTTTTTCTGAATAGTGATTTAGAGTGAAAAGTCAAAATCAATGGTGCAGCTGAGTCAGGGGACTTGGCTAAGTCAAGACACTGACTGTCTGTGCAAAGTAGTAGTACATATCTTAACATAACACTGAGTGAGCATAACACCAGTGTAAGGAGTGGAGCCTTTCCCCAAGAAATTGCCCCTTATCTCCCTCCCTTCTTAAAGTATCAAGGGCATTAGTCAAGTTCTCTGCCTGCTAGACTTTGAGATAAAGAGCGTCCTCTTCCACCGCACAGCTGCAGCTGAGGAACATGGCCCGTGCTGTAGTGTCTCTGTGGACTTCTCAGATACTACGAAGCAGAATCAACCACCTCCTTCCAAGCCACCCCTCGTTCTGGGACCACTTGGAATTCTCCCCTCTGAAGTGTTCAGTGGGCTTCCAGGGCTTCCTGGGCTAGATGCTGAGTGGTGTTGATGAATGCAAGAGACTGGACATCAGTCTCCTACTAAAGCTAAACAGCAGGAGAACTTTCAAGAACATCAAACAGTGGATTTTTCCCTCCACATGCTTTCTGTTTTGGAAAATTATTTTTCCCCATAATATGTATAAATGTCCAAATGGAATGAATGGATTTCTCATTGCAGTTTTCAAATGAATTTGTTTTATTCTCATTTTAATGTAAAAATGAATATTGTATCAGTGTTTTAAACCAAGGTTCTTTGGTTTCCTCAAGTATGTTGTAAAAGTCAGAAGAGGGTCTGGGCCAGTGGACTTTGATCCTAGCACCTCTGCTTCTCCAGTGCTGAGTTACAAGTCTGTGTTACCACAGATACCAGCTGGCATAGTCTTCATTACTCACTTTTAAGTTTTATGTATGTGAATATGTTACCTACCTGTTTATCTCCGCACTATGTGCATGCCTGCTGCTTGTGCAGGCCAGAAGAGGGCATCGAATTCCCTGCAGATACCACCAGGTGGTTGTGAGCCACTATGTGGGTGCTGGGAATTGAACCTGTTTCCTCTGGAAGAGCAGCCAGTACTCTTAACCATTGATCCATTGTTCCAGGCCCTTAGTTACTCATTCAGTTGTAATAATTACCAAGATAACTGACATTTCATGGAGATAATCGGGAGGAGGGAGGCTAGAGACAGTGGAGACCTGCCTTATGCAAGCATTTCAGAGACTAGCAAGCAAATGCACCAGTTCCCATGCAACATGGAAATTCACTTAAGGGAGAATTAACAAGATGTTACAGTGAAGTCGGCAATCATCTCTTATTTGACTGTTGGTAACTGACCAAAAGTACTTTCTCCTGGGCCTGAGAAGGCAAAGGCAACATCTAAACTCATTTTAGGTCTGGCCATTAGCATGTCGAAAGGCCTGTAAATTTCCCCAGCTACTTGTTGGTATTGTCTGGGTATTGATGGCTTTGATGGTGTTGTCTGCTGTGGAGCCTGTTACTTGCTTCCCCAAAATGGGCTCAACCCATGTTTTCTTTCACAGTGACAAAGTCCAGGCCCTCTCCTATGCGCAGCACACACGGCAGCTCATCTCATGTGGTGGTGACGGCGGCATTGTGGTCTGGAACATGGATGTGGAAAGGCAGGAGGTAGGTGAGGCCTGCAGGTCTGCCTCTGATCTCCTCCTGTTCATTTCTGTAATGAGTAAACCATGAAATAAGATACATTGTGTCATATATTAGAAAAATCCCAAGGAAGAAGAGCCCTTAGGTTGGTTTTAAGGAAATACATATTCTTGTGACTGTTTGTCATGTTCTAAACAGTCCCCAGATATGAGACTTTGTCTTCTTAAGCACAGATTTAAATTTTACCATAACACTTTTTAAATTACTTTTGGTTTTAGTCTATAAGCATTTTAACAACTAATATGTTTACTGAATATTCCCTGAACAAATATTTTGAAGTTAACCATTCTCTATTGACCTAGAATTATTCTGAGTAAACTTTCCCTTTGGCAGTCAGCATTCTTGTCCTGTATTCCTTACAAGGTGTTAGAATTAAAGAGAAAAGCACACTTTATAAAGACAAAAGGGATTCCCCAGGTTTTTCCATCCCTTCACCCAGCCTCATCCCAACAGAGTCACTAGAGTTAGCCACAGTGTAGTGCCCTCAAATGCCAGGAATTAAATGCTTAGGAAGATTACAGCTTTATTTTGTGAGACCATAAATCCACAGGAGTTCTATTAGCAACTAATTAAAATGATCATTACTGGTAGGAAGCAGAGAAATGTAGAATATTGCTTTTGAAAACTACACTTGGCACCATGTATATCCTGGCAGAGGATCATTACAGCTCGGGCATGCTGGTCATGGTCAGCAGTCTCCCCTAGAGCTAGAGATTGTGTCCTGGCTTGCTTTGAGCTAGGAATAGTCAAGTTTAGCTTTTGTGGGCTTTTTTTTTAAATGGTAGAACAGCCCAAAGGAATCTAATGTTATTTCCAAAGATGAAAGTAAGCATTTGGGAGCCAGCTTTGAGCCATTTTGACATGCATATATATGAACATTCAGCACTTGTCGATGGGTTTAAGATCCTGTTGATTGGAAGCACTGATGAGCAGTGGGAACAATTCCATCCATCTTTTGCAAACACCATACTTTATAAGCATCTGGGAATTGCTTCCTAGTTATGGCAGAGGCTGTGGGGTGCTAGCAATAATGAAGTTTGTTCTAACCTGAAGTGCTGCTAACAGACTTTCTAGAAAGTTCTGCGGACTATTAAATGGCATAAATACTGAAATTCCAGTCAACAGTAATAAGACAGAATCTCAGTGCTGGAAGGGATGTTATGACTAACTGTTGGGAGGGTTCAGTGGGGCCTGCACATGTTGTCACTGAGAGGTTCATGGGCTATGCAGGCAGAGACACACCAGGAGGAAGGACGGGTGAGTAGGAGATGTTCTGTGGTGGGTTCCGTGGTGGGTCGGTGCTGATGGGAAAGTAGCAGCAGTTGGGTAGGAGCTGCAGATGGAGGACAGTGTGGGGCCAGAGAGGGAGGACCCTGCTGAGTACGTGTCAGAGAATACTCATTAACAAATAAAGAACAGGTCTGTGACTCAGGATACCACCATATTTACAAAATCTGTAACTTACCAAGGACTCTCCATGTTGGCAAACATCCATCCTTCTGTTTTTCTCTACAGTTACAAAAATTCTGTTAATACAAAATGGAATTTTATTAAATGTATTGATTTTTTTTTTTTCTTGAATGCCCTCATCATAGACACTCACTATATGTGTGAAGATGTGTGTGGTATGTGTGATGCATGTGCATAGCAGATATGTGAGTATGTATGTGCTGTATGAGTATATGGTACATGTGTGTAGTATGTATGTGTGATTGGGGAGGGTGGTATATTTATCTGTGATATGCGTGTATGTTTATATGTATGTTTGTGTATATTATGTATGTGTTACATATGTATATTAGTGTGTATAATGTATCTATATATGTATATGAGCATACATGATATATGTGTATGTTTGTATGAGAATATATGGTCTGTGTGAGATGTGTATTTATGTATATATATGAGTGAGTTGATGTATGTGTGAGATGTGAGTATGTGGTTTATATGTAACATGTGTATGTATGTATATGAGTATATGTGGTATATGTATGAATGAGGGATGTTTGTGTGTTAGTTGTTTGTATATGTGTGAGTATATGGCTGTGTGTGTGCATGCATAGGTATGTATATGAGTTTGTATGGTGTATATATGTATGTATGTATTTGGTTGTGTGTAGTGTATGTGTGAGAGGTATGTATGTATGTGTGAATGTATATAAGTGTACATAGTGTATATGTGTGTATGTGAATTTATGCAAACACTGTCGTACCACAAGTCCAGTTCTGTGTCCACTTTCTGTCTCAGAACCATTTTTGAGTTCTTCCCCAACCTGCTATAGCTCAAGGCAGAGTGCTTACTTAACAAGTATGAAGTTCTAGGTTCAATCCCCAATACAGCACTCATGCATACCCATGCACCAAGCATGTATGCATATGTACACATGTGACATGTACATAGCACACACACACACACACAAGATCTGCTAAGGAATGTTTTTAAGTAGAACTTGCTTTTAAAACCTGTTTGACTTATGTAGACTAGTTATGGTGATATTGCCTATATATGTAATGTGCAATTAGACCATAGTATGTAACTAGAGAGTAGGGACTGAATTTCTCAGCATGGTGGTCAGGAGCCTGCAAAGCATGACCCTGGACACTCTCTCCAGCCTCATCTCTCCTCAGACCCCCTCCCCAACCTCTCCTCTCTTCCTGCTTCAGCTGACTTGCCCTCTACAGAGACTTCTGGCCTATGTCATAGCCTCTGGTCTACTTTACCAAGCCCTAGCCTCTCAGAGCCTCGAGCACTCTGCGTTCCTTAGGCTTTTAAACTCTTAGACACTTTGATTACTAATATTGTTTTCATGACATCTTCCCAAGCAAATGATAATCTCTATGATCCTAGGTTCTGTTTCTCCACCACTGTAGCCCTTCCTCAGGCCTGACAGTTAACAGACCTTCTGTAACTGCTTTTGTGACTGCTTGAGGAATCTGCTTTTTCTGATGAGCTCTGCAAGTGTAAGCAGTGCCCATGGTTCCTTTGTCCATGCCACTTCTCACTGTGACCTGCTCTGTGCTTTATTTGTCAAGACCCCCGAGTGGTTGGACAGTGATTCCTGCCAAAAGTGTGACCAGCCTTTCTTCTGGAACTTCAAGCAAATGTGGGACAGTAAGAAAATTGGGCTAAGACAGGTAGGTGACATGTGCTCTATTAAAGTTGTTATTTAGAGGGACTTGACCATATAATTGTGGAAGTAGTGTCGCTCCCTGTCATGGGAGTGGTCATAGAGTAAGTAACCTCACACCGGGACGCCTCTGAGTCTACTGCAGTCCCTCCCTAGTAGATGCGGCTTCCTATTGGTTTGTTCTAAGTAGTTTTAAACACTAACAGCATCTACTGGGGGATACCTCAACATTAGAGGTGTCACATTAGGTCATGTGAGTTCCCATCCATGAAATTACATGAGCATGTTTACTTCTTAGTTAGTCACTTTCTTTCTGACTTAGTCTCAGTTGTTTAAGATCTGTTTTATAACAGCATTTTCAAACTCTGATTTTATGGTTTGGTTTGGTCTTCCCTGTGGAAATCAAATGTTAGGTCATCTAGGTTGAACACTGCTAAAGCTGCAGACAAGATCTGGCCACTGGGTGCCTCCTCTGTGTAGCTCACAGCAGTGGTGTTGAAGAGGAATGGGGACCAGAAGAGGGAGGCACTCGTCCCACAAGTGCCCACTCTGACTGAGACCAAAGTCAACGGAAGTAGAAATCTGATGTGCCCTTGGTGGCTTCCAGAACACTGTTGCATTGTGTTATGCTTTGTGTGTGTGTGTGTGGGGGGGTGGTATAGTGTCTATCACGTATATGTATGTATTAAGTGAGTTACTGAGGATAACTGCAGTCCTTCTAGCACTTTATAGTATAGGCTATCATGTTAAATATTCTTTGTCAAATATAAACCAAGCCCTTCTACCTAAGACACAAATAAGTCCCAGTTTGGCTACAAACTCTTGGTCGCCTGGCATCAGCCTCCTAGTGCTGGGACGTGAGACTGTGCTATCATGGACCGATTCAGGCACTCTGGCCTGGTGTCTTACCCAAGAGCAGTTAGTTTACAAGTGTGCCAGGACTGCAGCCAGAACCATGGTAGCCTGTTTCCCTTTTCTCCCAGCATCACTGCCGGAAGTGTGGGAAGGCCGTATGCGGCAAGTGCAGCTCCAAGCGCTCTTCCATCCCACTCATGGGATTTGAGTTTGAAGTGCGGGTCTGCGACAGCTGCCATGAGGCCATCACAGATGAAGAGTAAGTCCCACGCCCTGCACCCTCCTGGTTATGGACAAAGCCCAGCCTGAGAATTCCACTCCTGAGAGATTCCACCTGCCTGGCTTGCTGGGTACAGTGGAGACTGAAGTGTGCAGTAAAAGCCCTATGCCACAAGACATCCCTGTGGTTATGAGAGGCAGGTGAAGAGGGAATGTGCTTAAAGAACTCCCTGCGGGGCTCTTAATAATCTCAGGCATGTGTCTAAGCAGATGCCTGAAAGCAAATCTGTCAGCTTTCTCACTGAGAATCTCCAGGGGAGCCAAGGCCAGGATTCACCTTGGTGCCCAGGCTGGTGTCTTTACAGATGTTGGACCAGTCAAGGGCTCCAACAGATGTTAGTTTCCAGGAAGGATGAAACCTGTTTTCCCAAGATGGAAATAGTTCCAGATGCCCTCCTCTCTGCTGGTGCATTCTGCCTGGTGTCTTGAGATCTTAGCTCTGATTTGGAACAAGCAACTCTAAGAATTGAAAACTACCCCAGACACTAACAAAATGCACAGAAACAACTTGCGACCAGCGGGTGCTGGTGGATAACCAGCCTCCAGTCCTCCCGGCACCTTGTAGTACAGTCAGATCACGTCACCCTGTCAAATACACATCAAGATGTCCTTGGCAAAGTGGTTGTTCATGTGCACTGATTATTTGCCTCTCGAGCACATGATGAGATTAATGAGAATTCTGATCACTGGAGAAAACTGCAGGGGGCCTTAGAATCTTCATCTTAATCAAGACAGATCTGGGTCTAAGAAATTTCAAGTTAAGCCGAAATCATTTACAGTGATCATTTTACTACTGAAAGTCTTTCCTGTAGATTCTACTCTAGCAAAGAGACTCATCTTCTGAGAGCTCACAGCAGTATAGAGACCCTGAGCCACGATGAGGGGCCTGCTTGGCCTGCCCACCTCCACCTCTGGTCTTCTGCCTCTTCTCTGGCAAGCATGCTAGACTTTGTACCTCTAGAGTGTCAAGGCAGCCAATGGGCCTTACTAAATTGGCAACAAAGCCATAGGTCAAAGAACACAAAACAGTCAATGCTGTATGTGTTAGGATATTTATGTAGCCTGATATATACATACACACATATGTATATGTTGCTTATGGAAGCTTTAGAATACCATTTTTAAAACTTATACTTGCAGTTACCCTAGTGGGAAAGAGAAGAAAACATAGATGGCCTTCAGTTAGTCAGACAGTGGTGTCATTTTAAACCACACCTTTAAAAAAGAAATAGTCCAGGCCAGAGTATATTCCTTCCTCCTATGCACAGACCTGGCAAAGGTATTGTGGTCTTTAAAAGACTTTTCCAAAGCACAGGTAGAGATGATTGTGGATGCCGTTTCCTGAAGGAACTTGGGGACTTCATCTTTTCTATTCTGGAGGCCAGAAGAATCATTTTACCTCGTTATCCTTGTAAAATCACGCATCAGAGCCAGTAAGATGGTTCAGTGAGTAGAGGCTCTCATGCCTAGACTGACAGCATGAGTTCAGTCTCTGGATCCCACAAGTTAACAGGAGAGAATCGACTCGGAGAGTTGTCCTCTGATCTCCACTTGTGCACTTGTACTCACACTAACTTGCACAGGCAAGCATGCATACAAAATCAATAACCATATCATGTAACAGATCACCCAGGAGTGAAAGCAAGAGCATTTCTAACAGTGAAGCAGTCGTCAGCCATTAGGCTAACACTTAGAATCTCAGGTTGGCCTGGATTGCTGTCATCCATGTGTCCGCCCCTGACTCTCGTCTTGCTCCTTGCAGACGCGCACCCACAGCCACCTTCCATGACAGTAAGCATAACATTGTGCATGTGCATTTCGATGCAACCAGGGGATGGTTACTGACTTCTGGGACTGACAAAGTGATTAAGGTAAGATGCCATCTTGTTATGCTTTCTGTTGTGGGCCTTGAATGCAGACAGCAGGATTAGAGTGTGATCACGGCTGTGTTCAGGTTATCCCTGGAAGTGAGAATTGGGAGACTGCTGCACCCATCACACCAATGCACAGGATAATTTACTGAGGATATGAGCTTTAAAAGGCAATAGTAGGGCCTGGCTGTGGTGGTGCACACCTTCAATCCCAGCACTCCAGAGACAGAGGTGGGATGATGGTGACGATGATGAGAATGATAATCATGGTAATCATCATCATAGGAAGCTATGGAGATAGTTCAGTTGATAAAATGTTTTCAAGAACCAGAGCTCATCCCTAGAACCCACATTATTTTTTTTAAAAAATGTGGGCATGGGAGCAAATGCTTTGAATCACAGAGCTGGGGAGATAGACAAGTGTATCCCAGAGGATTCAGGCAGCCTAGCTTAATCAACAAGCCACAGGTCTTCTCTTCTGAGAGAAGCTGTGTCAAAAAAAAGATGGTTGGCTCCTGAGGAAGGATGCTTGAGGTTGTCCTGTAATTCTCACATACATGGACAAGTCACAGGAGTGACATGTGAGCGACAGTGATCAGGACCCACAGAGGGAGGAGGGCTGCTCATGAAGCTCTGTGAGGCAGGTGGTCTTGAACTGGTTGTTGGTTGGAAGGCAGGCCTGGAATCAGTTGCCAGGCAATGCATAAGCCGCTTCCCTACCAAGCTTAATTACTCAAAGAGTGCGTATCCAGCCCTGTGAAGTTTGTGGGAGGCCACACAGAGGCCCAGGACAGAGGGGTGGACTCTTTGTCACCCTGTCCTCGCTTGGAGGCAGCAGTAGGATGAAGTTGTTAAAAGTGACTTCAAGCAATCTTCAACCAAACTTAGAGGCCTGGTACTTCTTTTTGATGTCTTAGACAATTGTTTGTAAGGTCACTCAGGTGTGTGCTGGCTCTTCTCCTTCCGTGGATCTGATACGTCTTTATTCTCCTTAGCTGGAGCAGCATGTCAGCCGCCCGTATGTAAGTCAGGCTGGTGCTACGTGCATTTGCTTGATAACTGGGAACAAAACCAAAACACCACTTTGAATTGAGCCCTTTCTGAGCATTGTTCATCCTCAGTAGAGTTTGATCTTAATTCATCCTTGGCTTTTCTCTCTTTGCAGTTGTGGGACATGACCCCAGTGGTGTCATGATGACTCTCCCAGGGACTAGGAGATAGTTTTCACTGAAGAAGCACTTGAGTCCAGAATCATTACAGGAGGAGTACAGCAGCCATATGAGCAAGAAGAGGACTGAAGACTCACGGCGAGTTTGTACCCTCCCTACACTGTTACCGTGAACTAGTGAAAGTGCATTCCCTCCCAGGACTCTTGAGTTGTCCATACCACAGAAAAGAAGATATTTTTTATCAAATGGTTTATACAGCCTGACTGGGCTGCATTATTTTGAGTATATTGGAAAATCTGTGTGGATGTTTAAGCTTCTGTATTTCAGCTATGTGTTGTGCTCGTTGCTTTCTGTGTCAGGAAAAAAGAGAGAGAAAAACATCTGTTGAAGGTATTGCTTCCTCCTCAAGTGGTCTCCTCGTTTCCACCTCAGCATGTACAGACAGTCCTTCTCTTCCCTTGAGTCTTCCTCCCCCAGCCTCATTTGCCTCTCACCACAGGGGATGATCACACTTTGTGCCAGTGTTTCTCTTTCATGGCCTGGGATAAGAGTTGGAAAACCATGCATGTCCAACAGCCGGCCTCCTGAGTCACCTAGAGGGAGCAGGTGTGTTGTCGGAAGTCCCTACAGCTCCGCTCTGGCATCCTTTGCCATCCGCATTAGCAAATGTTGCAGAAGCCTCTGCCGACCATCAGCCGGGACCCAGGTCCTGTGACAGCCTTACCCTGCAGTGCCTGCACCTCTCAGAATCCAGAGAGCCTTTTGAGCCTTTTGTGGTTTGGACTATGGGGATTTGTTTTATTTTATTTTATTTTTTATTCTTTATTTTTTAATAACTTTCCTTCATTTATAACATGAAAGACAAACATAACTGTCTGTGCTCCAGAAGGAAGTGTCTTGAAGGTGCATCTTTCTACGTGGCATTGCCTCTGTATGTGAACATGTATTACATTAAGATTAGAATCCTGCTCTCTTCACCATTCATGATTTAGTTTCTCTTTTAAAAATCAGGTATTTAAACATCTTTGTGTTAGTGTATACTCTGCTATGAAACCGGTGTGTGATGTAAACAGAGGTACTAAGAAAGGAACGGAATCCTCCGAAGGAAGTCAGCCCGGCTTGATATGTACAGTAAGGACTCACTGTGGGCCAGCAAGATAGGATTGAAAGTAGTGGCAAGCCTGTGCCAGGGAACTGGCTGGCTCTCTAAGCCCTGCACCCATAGTCACCTGTCAGGAATGCCATGGCATTGCCAGATCAGAGTCCTTCTGGACAAACAGGCAGATTGCTTGCCCTCCCCTCTCCATGTCATCCGTCACAGCATCTTGCTCACTTCTGATCTAACAGGTGTTGCCTGGCACAAAGTACTTGAATGAAACACAGTCCTCCTGTTATTTTTTTTCTGTTCCTAGAGAAGCAGTTCCTTCCATGTCATTGTTGCTTCTCTTTGCAGAGGAAGTAATAGTCACCGTACTTGGATACCAACCACACTTAGCACTGGCGACCCAGAGTGCTTCCTAGGACAAGCCACTTCTGCTACCTGGCACCGGGAAGCAGGGCTGGTATGCGCCTCACATGGCCACACCCCTGGTGGCCATTGAGATGTGAGAGCAGAACTCTGCCCAGGAAGTCATCACCACTGTGATCAATCAGCCCGGACCATAAAATGCCACCTAACTTTAGTCAGGCCACTACAACTGCTATCAATTTTTTTGCATGGTTGTTCCATCACAGAGCTTTGAAAAGGGAATTAGAGCTAAAATATTCAGTGTGGTTGATTACTAGAATCTATAGCCACTTGGCAAATTGCAGAGAACTGTGTTACAAATCAGTAACAGAAGTAAGTCTGTCTGAACTGGAGCATGACTGCCAAGGGAAGGAAATACAGTATTAGGAAAGCGGAGGCTCAGGCTCCCAGCATGCCTGTATGGATTCCCAGTCCTGTATAGATGCATTCAGACCTTCAGTAGAACACTTTACACTGTTGGGTAGCCCTACATACCATTCTGGTCATGTCCCAGCTACGGCCCATCCTCAGGAGTTCCCAGAGACTGAAAGTTGACAGTGATGAAAATCATAAGTGTATACCACAAATCGACCAAGGTTTTCGTGGCTCTGCCCTTTCCTTTCTCCTTACCCATGTGGCTGTTAATGGAAAAGAATGTATCAGAAAACCATATATGCATGTGATACTGTGAATTCTTCTATTTGCCTAGTGTCTCCATTAACCCATAAGGAAACGTATGCTGGTGCTGATAGGTGCCCAGGCATTGACCTTGTCCATCAGGCATGAGGGTTGCCACAGTGCTTGGCTCATTTCTTCTCTGGGTAAAAAAATGACAAATCTGTCATCCTCTTGGGTTTCACTTTTCTTGCTGTTCTGTGGAAACCGCAGCTTGGGTACCAGTAGTGAGGACAGCCATGTTGGGAAGTAGGGAGACTGCACGTGCAGAGTTTTTTCCTACTTGGTGGATGAAGAGCATCTCTCAATCTTAGCTTTTCCAAAGAAAAGTATTTAGCGAGCCCCCTGAGTGTCTCCACCTTAGCAAACATGGTTTTAGAATAAGTGCTTAGAATTTTTTTTATCATTTTATAAAAGGTCAGTCAACATAATGTGTTTCTCATTCAGTTGTTTGAATTATTAGTGAAATTATAAAAATTATAAAGTTGAGAGGGAAATTTGAGGTCTCAAATGTCCCAGGTTGGTCACACCAGGCAGTTAGACAGAGATGAAGTGTGAATAAGAGAATCTCAAAGAACATTCCGAGAATAATGGCATTTGCTGTTACCAGTGGCATTGTGTGTAGGCAGAAGGGCAGCCCTTTTGCCTGGCCAGGATGGCTCAGGTTTGATACTGTTTTGAGCAAATGTGACCTAACTTTTGGTGCCTGCCCGTGGTTATGAGTGGGCACATGTTACACCAGAAGGTGGACGGTACCATTGATCTGTATGTCCACACCCCTCCTACATTAGGCCCTGCCGACCGCCCTAGAGTCCCTCTGCCCTGCTGGCTAAGGGCTGCCCTCTCAGCCTGGGCCTACAGCATTCGTCATCATGATGAGAGACATCGCCTTCTCAGCATCTCAGAGTTATATTTTAAAGCATACTTTATTTTTGTTTAACATCCTTAAAAAGCTTGAATTTGAGCTTTAAAGCAAAAGAATAGCTCTGCATCATGTGTCACAGTAACCGGAATATGCATTAATGAAGGGCTTCTGGCTTTGCTTTTTCATAGTATTTAAATACATATATATTTGTATGTAAGTGAGCTTGTTCACTAAGATTTATATTTTAAAGCAAAAGAAAAGCATTTTCCAAAGTGCTCTTATTTTTCTTCCCCTTAAAATAAGATTGTGTTGAGGTGGCTCCTCAGCACCCTGATGAAATGACACTGATAATAATCAGTTTGCCACTTTGTCAGGCAATAAGGTCCTACCAGGGAGGCCTGTGTGCTCCTGTAAACTGTAGTTCAGCTTGACAGCCAGGAACTACACACAGCCCTCAGGGGTTTGGGTCTGCATTTTCACCTTTTAGCTTTGCGTTCCCACCAAAAGCCTCAAGGCTAGCACGACAGCAGTGTCTGTTGCCTGAATGGGGCCCTCCCTTGTACTTCCTATGCCAGGACCTGTTGACAAAGATGTTGAAAAGGTGGTCAGATCTCGGAGTGAGGTATGGATTCGACCACAGTGCTGACAGTCCCCTCTAGACCTGTGATATCCTTCTATGGTGTTTATTATAGGACTCAGGCACATGACCACTGGTCACAGAGCTGACCTCGCTCAGGCAGATGAGAACACACTGCACTGTCAGATAGACGAGCTACTCTCTGATCTTTCCCATCTAGGGCTTTGTCTTAGGGTTTTACTGCTGTGAACAGTCACCATGACCAAGGCAACACTTATAAGGAAAACATTTAATTGGGGCTGGCTTACAGGTTCAAAGGTTTATTAGTCCATTATCATCAAGGCGGGAACATGGCAGCATCTAGGCAGGCATGGTGCAGGAGGAGCTGAGAGTTCTATATCTGAAGGCTGCTAGCAGAATACTGGCTTCCAGGCAGCTAGGATGAGGGTCTTATAGCCCATACCCACAGTGACACACCTACTCCAGCAGGACCACACCTTCTAATCATGCCACTCCCTGAGCAGAGCATGTACAAACCATCACAGGCGTAGTGTGGTTTAAGAAAAAGATGGTAACATTGTTAATACCATCTAATTTAAAAGATACCTCAGAGTGTTCACCTTCAGGGGTTGAGACTGTCTGACTGGGGAGACAAAGTGTTTAGGAAATTTAGATTGGTTCAAAGGGTAGATTTCAAATCTCATTTAAATATTTAGAGTTGTTTTTCCTCTTGTTTTTTTTTTTTGGGGGGGGGGGATACATGAGAGGGTTGTTTTTTGTTTTTGTTTTTAAGGGAAAACAGTTTGAGTGCTTTGCTTCTTTATAGTTCTTATCATTTAGATAGATGCAGCCTTTTGTTCACAGCGTACATCAGTGCGAAGTGTGGACCAAGCCACTTAATGCAATTACCATTACTCTGTGTGTGCTTCTGTCTCATGCCATTTGTCTTGCATTTTAAATGGCTTTTTCAAGGTATTGTCATTTGGGGAAGAGGAAAATCTCACACAACAAGTATAAAAACTTACTAACTGGACAGCGAGCAGCGTAAGGTGTTAGCCCCGCAGTGGTGCCTACCCATTGCTGCATTGTAACTAGGCACCTTGCACAGCTGCCGCCTAGGGCTCACATCTGGATGTGGCTGCCACAGGCTTGTTACTTTATAGGTATCTTTTTCCAAAAAAATTCAGGAATTGGGAAACTAGGCAAGGACTCAGCTAAGTGTGCTGTAAGCCTGAAGCTAGAAGCTGGAATGGATCTGTCCATGGTAGTTCTAGCCACACCCCTCTGCAGCTGCTGTGCTCTGCGCCGCTGGACTCCACCAACCAGGGAGTCATGACCCTGACCTAAATGTAGTGAGGTAGTCCTGAGTGAGGACGTTCTGTGACATTAAGATGACCGACTGTATCCTATGCAACTGCTGCATAGCACTGTGAATGTTTCTCTCTCTGTTTTCCCACTGTACTGCCCTCCAGCCTCTCATGTATGTGTGGCCATTTCCAGTGTACGGCTCTCAGAGCAGCGGCCTCTGTGGCTTAGAATAAATGGCAGAACACTTGCCCACCATCTCGGTTGCATCATTGCCAGGTGTGACTGTATGAAACTAGCAACTCTTATTGTTTCTACCCTTGTGGGTTCTGAACCATCAAGGAGGCAGGGGAAGTTTCCAGGCTATTCACCACCCGGCTATGTAGACCTCGACAAGAGTTACCATCTTAGGTAAGCCACTGTTGACCAGCCTGAGGTCAGCACGTGGGCTGCAGCGTGAGTTTCTGTAGGGTGCATTCTCCATGGATGGGAGAGTTTCCAAGTGAAGACTCAAGAACTTGAGGGAAAATAGTCAGGAATCTCACTGACCCTTGAGGTAGACAAGAGTCAGGAACCTCATTGATTCTTAAGATAGAGTCAGGAACCCCACTGAAAACTCTGCAGGTCCATTCTATAGAGAAGAAAATAAGTACAAAGAAATAAAGGTTCCCTGTGATGAAGAGCTAGGGAAAGGTGCCCCTGTCTCTGACCTGTCTCACAGTGCCACCTATGCCCAGCACAGCAGGAAGCCCAGATTTTTCTCCTACAAGAAAGAGACAAGGCTGTAGACAGATGGTTTTGGCCAGGCCCCCTCTCCCTCCCCCTCATTCCCCACCCCCGCCACCACTCTTCATCTGGCACTACCCTCCTCTGTGTTCCAGGGCAGTTGATCAGCATCTGAATGTCTCCAACTACCTGGAGAAGCTCGGCTGAGTTTCTTCCACCGAGGGGACAAGACAGTTTACGTTGACAACCAAGAACTTGTACAAGCAGATTCTAAATGCAGTGGCTGTGGTTTCATTCCAACTCGGAAGTTACCAAGAGAAGCTGAAATGGAGGTGCGGGTGGGTTTGGGGTTTATATTTTTAAATGTCTCACCCAAAGGCCTGGTGCTTATTGAAGCTTTCAGACTAGGCCTCATTTAAAGTGCCACTGGAAGCGTCTTCACAGACATGCACAGCCAAGCAGTGTGCAGCCTTCTGCTTGAGCACGGAAGCAGCTGCACGGTGGAGTCCCCTCAAACTGACAGTGTTAGTGAGTCTTATACTTAGAATTCTTAGAAAATCAAATAAATGAGAGATTTAAACATGAAAACCCTGGTACCTCCGTGCTTTGTCAGTGCCTTTGATGAAGGAACCTGCTTTCAGGCCTCTAGTCCACACCTCTGGCATTTCCCCATTGCTACTGGTCCTGCACTGGGGGTGGCCTGGCCTATATCAGTCCCATTTCTGAATTTCAGTGAACTCTCTTTCTATAGGCCAGAACAAGGTAGGTCTATGGACCAGCAGGTAGCAGCCTTGACTGGATGGCAGGGTACGTCCTAACTAGTACACAGAGGTCATTCAAGCACGTATGGCTGTTGTCAACTTATCTAAGCTGTTCAGAACTGATTCTAGGAAGTGTTTCTCCAAAGGCCCAAGTGTAACTGGTGTAAAATGCTACGGGTCAGATGGGAGGCATTCTGAGTCCCCATGTCCCCCTGGTTTCTAGGCACTTGCATCAGCCCATGCCTAAAAGATCCACCCCTCTTTCTGCAGCTGCTAGTTCCTTGCCCATGCTTCCCCAAGTATCTCCAATAAACTCAATGGCTTCCCAGCCCCTGTGTTGGCTGTTTCTTCCTAATGGCCTAGCCTCTCTCAGATCCTGGATGTGGACTTTATGAACTGTTGGTATTTGCTGCTTTTTAGGAAGAAATTCTCCCAATTTTCTCTGCGTCCTCCACATACCTGGCCATAGCAAGAGGCAGCATTCATCTGGTATATCTATCTATTCTGCTTATCCCTCTCCCATTGGTACCCAGAGCACTCGGGCTGCCAGTATTCGGTGTTCCCATCAGACCTCAGAGCAGTGTCTCCAACTGGAACATGTTGGGGAACAAGATAGATCCCTCAAGAACTCAAGGGCAGAAGAGAAGCTGGGGCCCAGTGGGAGGTAGCCAGGACCCACAGAAATCTCAGGATTCTAGAGAAAATTCATCTAATCCAAGGCAGTCTCTCATTTTTAAAATTACAAATTAAAACATTTTTATTTAAAACTAAAGATATATTGAGTTTTTAAAAAGGAACTTTCAACTACTGAGGTCCCCTCAGCCCTCTAGGGCCTCTGGCCAGACAGGCCACCAGCAGTGGTCTACTCTGTGTCTTCTCTCTTGTATGGGGACAATACATGGCCAATATGTACAATTACTCAGACATCAGATCCCTGCAGAGAATTTGGTAGATACGGAATATATATATACAAGCTAGGACCTGTGTGAACTGTTTAGAACCCATCTGTCTCAAAAACCAGAGGTGGGGTCGGGGGTCGGGGGAGGCAAGAGAAGAACCTGTTATCTAGGCTGGGCAGCTCTCACCTATAATTGAAACACTCCGAGAAGTCTGCAGCAGAAGGCTCATGATCTGTGGTCAGCCTGGCACACCCAGAATTCCAGACCAGCCTGAGCTATCTGTTGACCCCCCTCAAAAAAATGACCCCAGATATCTTCATTTGATGGTCCAGTGCAGATGATTTCGCTTTGTAACACACATCAGTAGAAGGAAAGTCAGGGCAAACCTGTGCTGGAGCACCATATCTGTTTATCAGTACTGAGATGAACCTCATCATCCTTTGGGGTGAATCTTACCGTGTCTGTACACTTAAACCTGCAGTATATGTGAGAGCCTGGCTCCCCAAAGCTGTAACAATAGTATCCGGGAGGACATGGCCTCTCGTGCCTCAGTTTCCCCATTTGCCAACAATGTGATGACATACAATGCCCAGCTGTATGCATGGGATATTCATGGGCCTACTGGTGGTTTACATTTCCTGCTTTATGGAGGTCAGAGAGGCCCCCCCCCCATGAGCTGCCTATGAGGTCATAGCTGGTGGCAGATCCAGAAGAGAGCTATGCTGTCCTTCAGTTCTGTGCATCCATAATTTCCCAAGTCCTGGGTACATGGAGGTGACCCAGATGGCTTAGGTCTGCCTCCATCATCTCAGGCCATGTGCAGTCCTTCTACCCTAAAAATAACCATGCTCACCAGGACACAGTGACACCGGGCGCCTGCTCTCTCAGCTGTGCACAAGGCAGACTGGAGGGTGCGGGAGGCACAAACCTCTGCTTTTGAGGACAGGGTTCTCTTTTCCTTGTCCCGGCCCCTACTCCATGGGGAGCCAAACAGCTAGTCAGCCCTTGTTAAACTGGTTTTAGGTCATTCCAGAGAGATTCAGGCCTGTGGCTGCGCAGTTATTTTTAGATGAAGCATAAATGGCTCAACCATGAAAGGCTACAACCTACCTGACGTGCCACCCAGCCAGAAGGCACTGAAGGATGGGGCTAGCCAGGTTCACCCAAGCCTGAATCCAGAGCTTAAAGCAAGAGAGAGGCCCCATAAGGTATGGGGCAGGGGACTGGAACCACGAGCCAGGAACAGCCTGGCAAACACTCTGGTGCATGCATCTCCTTGAGTTCACGTTCTTTCTGAAACATCTTTACCCATCAAAGTTAGACTGGGTCCTGTCTTCACTGTAGGGGCAAGGATAAGCAATGAGAGAAGTTCTAAGAGACACTGGCAGCCTGTATGTCAGTCGCTTCTGTGCCTGTTCTTTGCTGTTCGCAGAGAACAGGGGGAGCATTTGTCCAGCTTGCTGTTCCTCAGGGACCCAAGGAAAGGCTAGCATCGAACAGATAGGCAACTAATATGAGAATTTGCTCCTGCACTAGAATGGAGTAAAACAGCCCCCACCGTGCTTGGAGGAAGGCAGTCATCAAGCCACTCCCACCTCCAGGAAACCTCAGCAAGCTCCTCCCACCTCCTGCCCCATGGCTGACCATGCCCTACAAGAAGCTCAGCTCTGGGCCTAAGGGGTGACCGGTAACTGGTGTGCTGCCTGTTCTCTGGGACATCTAAAGAAATACAGCCTTGCAGATTTGAAGTTGAGACATAGCCTGCCTAATATGAGAGGGAAGAGTTGGCGAGCAAATGTGGGACAGCTTAGGGTGACAAGAACAATGTCTGTTTTAAATTTAGGACAATTTATTAGAGCTTAAAGGAGAAGCCCAGGACAGGCAAGCTGTAAATCTTAGATGCTGTCCAGAGGAGGGGGTGGGGGAGTGGGGGAGAGACGGAAAAGACCATGCTGTTTAAGTTACTGGCATGAAGGTGTCAGGCAGCTACATGGTCGGGGAGGAGTAAGGAAACCCAGAGTATCAGGAGAAGCGTACTTTGGTTCTGGTCAGGATCTGAAAGAGACAGGAAAGGAAGAAAGGAAGGGAGAGAGGGAGGGAGGGAGAGAGAAAGGGAGGGAGGGAGGGAGAGAGAAAGGGAGGGAGGAGGGAGGGAGGAGGAGGGAGGGAGGGAGGGAGGGAGGGAAGGGAAGAAGAAAGAAAAGAGGAAGGGAAGGAAGAAAGGAAGAAGGAAATAGAAAGTTGCATAACTAATATATGTTAAAATCTCTGAGGTTGAAGTCCAGTCCAGTAACACCAAACCTCTACTTAAATCAGTCTCCATTTGGTAATGGTTACAAAGACTGGCTTAAAGGGCAAAACCGTATATACAATCAAGGTTTGTCTAACAGTGTTCAGTTTTGATGAACATATTTATAATTGATACTTGGAAGTTCTTGTCTTGTGCATCAGCATGTGACTTGCTATTCTAAGAGGCAATTCATAGCAGCAAATGTTTACATCAAAAAATTGGAGAAAGAGCCTATTAGTAACTTAGTGACATACCTGAAAACTCTAGAAAAACAAGAAGAAATAATACCCGAAATAATCAAATTTGGGGCTGAAATCAATAAAATAGAAATAAATAACAATTAAAATACATCAATACAAAAAAATCAATAAAAGGAAGACATTGAAACCAACAGTTAATAAATGGGACCTCATGAAACTGAGAAACTATGTAGCAAAGGAACCTTTATTTGAGCAAAGTGGCAGCCTAAAAAAGGATGGGACAAACTCTTTACCAGTTATACATCTGATAGAGGATTAGTAGCTAGAATATATTTTTTAAAAAAACTTAACCTGAACATTAAGAAAATAAATAAAATTGAAAATGGGTACAGAACTAAAACCAGAATTCTCAGAAGATGAAATACAGATGGGTAAGAAACACCTTTAAAGATTTATTTATGTATGTATTTTATGTGTTTGGGTAGTCTGTGTGCATGAACATCTGCACACCACAAGACAGCATCAGACAGTTGTGACCTGCCATGTAGGTGCTGGGAATTGAACTCAGTCTCTTCAGAAGAGCAATGAATGCTGTGAACCACTGAGCCATCTCTCCAGCCCTCAAGAAACACTTTTTAAAAATAAAACAAAACAGTATCCTTAACTATCAGGGAGAGGAAAATTAAAACTATTTTGAGATTTCATTTTATCCCCGTCAGAGTGGCCAAGATCAATAACATAAATGATAATTTATACTGGAAGGGATGCAGAGTCAGACCACTTGTTCACTGCCCGCTGAGATCTGCTTAAGATCTCGGTGGGCTTGAGTGCCAGGGAAAAATAGCCTTCTCCAAGACCATTTTCAGTGAAACTGTTCCTTTTTATTGGGGGTGGGGTTAATAATAGCTATATAAACCTTGAGGAGTAGGTAGGGGGTTTTTGAGGTGAGTGTACGTTATTGTCTGGTGCCACGATGCTGGGAATGTTTCATTTGTATGAAGAGAAATTCCAGGTGCTTGCTGAACATGTCCTTATAGGGAGAGAGAAGTTAAACCTGTAATTTGACCACTAGGTTATGTGACTACCTCAAGAGTGACAGAGGTGGGGGTCATACAGTCTCGTGCACTGGAGCCTGCAGACCCAGTACAGGAAAAGAACAACCCTTTCACCTGCCAGTCTCCAGATAAGATTTTCAGGGTTGTACACTACTTAACCTCACTCTTGCTCTGAGCTGGCTCCCCAAGTCACATGCTTTCTGTCCCCACAGTTCATTGCTGATGGGAGTGCAAACTTGTATAGCTACTCTGGAGATTCCTCAAAAAGCTGAAAAATCAATCTACCACAAGTCCAGTTCTAACACTCTTGGACATGTATATGAAGGACTCTACATACTACTGCAGACACTGTTCATCTGTGACCCCTGCTGCTCTATTCAATGTGTGTGTGTGTTGGTGTGTGTATGGTTATATATTGAATATATATACAAATTGCTTAAAAATAAATTTCTTTTTTAAAACATGTCCTGGTTGGTTTTGGTCAACTTGACACAACTAGAATCATCTTGGAAGAGGAACCTCAACTGAAAGAATGATGCCACCACACTTCCTGTGGGCAATTCTGTAAGTGTTTTATTGAATAATGATTGGTATGGGAGGACCCAGCCCACCAGGGGCAGTGTCATCCCTAAGATGATCCTGAGTCATATAAAAATGGTGAGCAAGCCAGGATGGAAGGGGTTGTGGCGAGAAGTTGAAGCTTATTATTAATAATGCTTTACTCGAACACCTACGTTTTATATCTGGGGTCATGGATAGATTTCGTATGCGAAAAGGCTCCCACCGAGTGGGCAAATTTAAGAAGCCCTGCCCTAGGTGATAGCTTCTCCTCATAGAGCCTGTAGACACCGAATTTCCCCAGCCTTATCCTGTTCTCTCTTTTACCCCATCTCTCACTCTATCCTGTGTCCTGGGTCCTCTACCTAGACCAGATTTCTTCTTTGAACTTCAAGTCCAGATCTCAAATATCTCAAACTCAGCATGGCCAACCTTGGCCTTTAATCAGCCCTCTGTGACCTGCTTTCTCTCTAACTAGCCTGGTGGTACCTGGCACCATACTTGTACACACAACTCATTCATCCATGACACCTCCCCTCCGGCTTCTCCACTTCATCAACGATGCCTTCCAGATTCTTCTGAAACTTGCCTTCCGTCTGTCCCCTTCCTTCAGCTCTGATGCTGCCACACTGGTCTAATGACCTTGTCCACTGTGATGCTATGTGTTCGTGGAGCTGACTCTCACCAGAGGTCCTGCAGACGGACTGTAGACACGCACATCTGCTTTGTTGCTTCCGTCTGTCTCTTAGCTTCATACAAGTTGACAGTATTTGCTGGCAGTGGCACTTCCTGTCTGATGTGACCCTGCCTCCTGATTTGTTCACTAAGTGCTACTCCCTGGTTGACCCCTCCCTTCACATACTCATTCCCATTTCAGCCTTGCCTCTCTCATGTGACTCAACTGAATGTCCCTGTTTTATGAGCCATCCTGCCCCATCCCCATGTGTTCATAGTAGCTTGTACTATTTGAGCTTGTCTGTTGTCTCCAGTGGAGGTGGAGGTTGGCTGTCTGGTGCCTGGTGATGCCTGGTGAGTACTGTGTAGCAATGAGCCATCTTGCTGGTCCTTGATACGTATGTGTGGATCGAATGGAACTGCATAAGGAAGTGTTGAAGCTTGGGGTGACATGGAAGGACTTGGATTCTTCCTGTACCACTCCAGCGCTATGCCAGAACCCCATTTGACAAGCTGATGTCACTGGATAGACTTTCTAGTGAGACTCTGCTGGAGACCTTTGAATCCACCCGAGTATAATTTGTAAGGCTGGCATGTGGGTGTTAGCCTGGGCATCAGTTTGTCTTTCTGTCCCAGGAACAGAATGGCAGCAGTGTTCCCTAGTGGACTGCCCAGTGGGCGGAGCATTTAGTTCATCAGCCAGTCACTAAAGTGGCCTTAAAATTAAGCTAAAACTTTGAGGTTTTTACTTTAACGTTTTTAATTGTAGTGTGTGTGTGTGTGTGTGTGTGTGTTGTGTGTGGAACACATACATGCTTAGAGGTCAGAGAACAGCCTTTAGCAGTTTGTCTTCTCCATCCATTGTGGGATGCAAGGATCAAACTCAGATCATTGGGCTTCTAAGGCCTCTCCACCTGCTGAGCCATTCTGCCAGCCCCGACTTTAATTTTTAATTCAAGATGGCTTTGAAGATTTCTGTTTTAAAAATGACAAATTTCAAATCACCTTATTTACTTGTTTGCTTATTAATCAATTTATTTGTGTGGACCTGTGTGCACAAACCATGGCATGTTGTGGAAGGTCAGAGGAGTCATTCTCTCTTTCCGTTTTGTGGGTCCCAGGAATAGAACTCAGGTCCTTAGGCAAGTGTTTTTACCCTCTGAGTCGTCCTGCTGATCTTCTTACATGCATGCACTTCATTTTGCTATACTGAGAACTGAACTCAAGGCTTTTTTTGCAAATTAGTCCAGTGCTCTTGACCACTAAGCTATGTCCCAGGCCCCTGTAACCATCTTAAGGAAACATTAATTAGTTTTCTTATGTTAAATTTAAAAACTATGTCTTAGTTGACTGCAATTGCTGTAATGAAACCCTATGATGAAAGCAATTTGGGGAGGAAAGGGTTCATTTGGCTTGTACTTCCATATGACTGTTCATCATCAAAAGAAGACAGGACAGGAACTCAAACAGAGCAGGAACCTAGAGGCAGGAGATGGTGTGGACGTCATGGAGAGGTGCTGCTCACTGGCTTGCTCCCCATGACTTGTTCAGCCTGCTTTCTAATTGAACCACCAGCCCAGGGATAACACCACTCACAAAAATGGGCTGGGCCCTCCCCCATCAATCACTAATTTAGAAAATGTCCTACTGTCAGAACTTATGGAGACATTCTCAATTAAGGGTCCCTCCTTTCAAATAACTGTAGTTTGTGTCAAGTTGACATAAAATTAACCAATACTGCAGTTTGTACCTTTTCATCAGACAGTTATCTTTAATGCTGTTACAGTTGCTCACACCAGAGACATTGCATAGTTTCAGCGTCTGTAGGGTCTGCTATGTAGTGGGGCTTTAAGAACAAGGCACCTCTCCTCCACCATTCCCAGAGCATGTTTTACATCTGTTCTTAATTAGTTTATTGAGAGATATTTCCTCCAAGTTATGTACCCATGTAATAAAAGTCCTTGCTGCTGTATTTAGAAGACTGTCCAATATAAATACCACTTCCAAATCTCCTGTAATGAGCCTCCATTGACATAATGAGTTTCTCGGGAGGAATTGTGTACATTAGAGATACTGATGAGGACTTTTTATAACATATGCGATCCTAATGAGCTATTTTCCTTGTTACTGGGAGGAGGAAATCTTGGGTAAATTTTCCAATAGCTGACAGTGCCTTCCCCATCTCAGGCCTCCCCTCCCCTGGGAGTCTATACTCTTATTATTGCTCCATCCCCCAACCCCCATCAAACTCTTGACTGTCCCCAATATTAGCTAAGAATCTTAATGGAAAGAAGTTCTTGTATTGACTCATGCTAAAATATGATGATTGAAACCACCATTACCATTTCCAGCTTTGGCTGGTCCTATGTCTTTTCAGAGAAACATTCTTATTTTGAACATTAGTTGACTTTCCCAGGAGGATTTTTGAGAACTTATGTGTGTCCTAGAGATTGTTTACAGAGAACAGAAACCAAGGCTGGAGAGATGGCTCAGCGATTAAGAGTACTGACTGCTCTTCCAGAGGTCTTGAGTTCAATTCCCAGCAACCACATGGTGGCTCACAACCATCTGCGATGGGATCCAATGCCTTCTTCCGGTGTGTCTGAAGACAGCTACAGTGTATTCTTATAAATAAAATAAACAAATCCTTAAAAAGAAAAACAAGCAAACAAAAAACTCCAGAAAGCTACTTGAGCAGACTGTGGTATGAGGTAAGCAGGCAGCCTCAGAGAACAAGGCAGAGCTGGTGTCCAGGAGGGCCAGGCCAGCATGGAAGGGATGTTGGTAACTGGTGTGAGCTCTGCTTCTCTAGAACTGCCATCCACTAACTCTTTTCAACGGCTTAGCACTTTCATCCCATGTAGAGTCAGATGCAGCTCTTGGCATGCCCATCCAATGTGCCATTTCTATGCCTGAGGGTTGTTCCATTGAAACAGTTCAGATCAAGCTCCCAACCCAGGCTCACTCCATTCTGCCTTTGTGGGTTAAGACTACATGGGACAGCCTTTTGGCTGGGGCAGACACCTAGCTGGTCTGTTCCTGTGGAGACACCATACCCTGAGCCATCCTAGAGGAGCCACTACACGCAGAGCAGCAGACACCGTACCCTGAGCCATTCTAGAGGAGTCACTCCACTCAGACCAGTGAACACCTAGCTGGTCTGCTCTTGTGAAGACACCATATCCTGAACCATCCTAGAGGAGCTGCTGCACTCAGAGCAGCAGGATTTTAGGATCCCAGAGGCGGCCTGAGTCCCAGGAGTTCCTCCACGCAAGAGATTAGGATCACAGGATCACAGAGACATCTGGACTCTGAGGAGTTCTGACACAAGCAAGATAACTGGAAAGGCAGACTCCAGTCAGACACAGTGAGTGCAGGTAACACTAGAGTTAACCAGATGGTGAAAAGCAAGCACAAGAATATAAGCAACAGAAACCAAAGTTACTTGGCATCATCAGAACCCAGTTCTCCCACCATAGCAAGCCCTGGACACCCCATCACACCGGAAAAGCAGGATTCAGATTTAAAATCACTTCTCATGATGATGATAGAGGATTTTAAGAAGGACATGAGTGATATATCCGACAGGGTAGCGTAAGCTGGTGGTGGTCTCGTGTTGTCCATGGGCTGCAGATGTTCAAAGTTTCTAGTACCCCTACCGGAATGAGTGTCTTTGATCTTTTCCGAGGCTTTTTCGGCTTTCCTGGACCTCGGAACCACAGAGATCCTTTTTTGGGGTGGGATGACTCAAAATGATGATGATGAGATGATGATGAAGAGGAGGGAGACAGAGGCTCGTGGGGTCGAGAGAGCTCTGCCTTTGATGGTTCTCAGCCTCCAGAGGAATTCGGTTTCAGCTTCAGCCCCAGCGGAAGGATGCGATTCCACAGCAACTTTGGCTTTGATGATCTAGTACGAGATTTTAATAGCATCTTCAGCAAGATGGGGGCCTGGACCTTGCCTTCCACTCTCCTGAACTTCGAGGTCCTGAGTCAGAACACCTGGTGAGAGACTGCGGGAGGGGCAGACACTACGAGACTCAGTGCTCAAGTACCCAGATAGTCGCCAACCCAGGATCTTTGAGGGGGTCTTGGAGAGTCATACAAAACCTGAATCCCCCAAACCAGCTCCAGATTGGGGGGTTCCAGGGACTTTTCATAGGTTGGATCACACATGGCCTGTGAGTCCCCAATCTTGATCCAAAGAGGATAAAGATCTTGACTCCCAGGTTTCCCAGGAAGGTCTGGGTCCACTTCTTCAACCCCAGCCCAAATCGTATTTCAAAAGCATCTCTGTGACCAAGATCACTAAGCCAGACGGGACAGTGGAGGAACACCGCACTGTGGTAGACAGTGAGGGCCAGAAAGAGACCACAGTGACCCATCAAGAAGCCCATGATAGTTCCACAAGTGATCCAGCCTCTCAGACATCTTCAGCTTTGGATGATCCCTTTTCCATCCTGGATTTGCTCCTAGGACGTTGGTTTCAGTCCTGATAGCTTTCTAAAACTTCAGAAGTCTTCAGGTCTTTCTCACTCCCTTCCTGTTGCCCATTGCCAATAAGCTTAGCTTTGTCTGTCATCCTGGGGTCTTAAATATGTAAAACAATTGAGCCTATGCCAGTCTGTCTTTCATCTGAACTGACCAATAAAGCCTTTATTTATGCAAAAACAAAAACAAAAACAAAAAACCTCCCTTAAAGAAGTACAGGAGAACACAGATAAACAGGTAAAAGCCCTTAAAGAGGAAACACAAAAATTCCTTAAAGAATTGCAAGAAAACACAACCAAACAGGTGAAGGAATTAAACAAAACCATCCAGGATCTAAAAGTGGAAATAGAAACAATAAAGAAATCTCAAAGGGAGACTACCCTAGAGATAGAAAACCTAGGAAAGCGATCAGGAGTCATAGACGCAAGCATCACTAACAGAATACAAGAGATAGAAAAGAGAATCTCATGTGCAGAAGATACCATGGAAAACATTGACACAACTGTCAAAGAAAATGCAAAATGCAAAAAGCTCCTAACCCAAAACATCCAGGAAATCCAGGACACAATGAGAAGACCAAACCTAAGGATAATAGGTATAGATGAGAGTGAAGATTCCCAATTTAAAGGGCCAGTAAATATCTTCAACAAAATTCTAGAGGAAAACTTCCCTAACCTAAAGAACAAGATGCCCATAAACATACAAGAAGCCTACAGAACGCCAAACAGACTAGACCAGAAAAGAAATACCTCCTGTCACATAATAATCAAAACATCAAATGCACAAAACAAAGAAAAAATACTAAAAGCAGTAAGGGAAAAAGGTCAAGTAACATATAAAGGCAGACCTATAAGAATTACACCAGACTTCTCACCAGAGACTATCATACAGACCCTAAGAGAACACAAATGCCTGTCCAGACTACTATACCCAGCAAAACTCTCAATCACTATAGATGGAGAAACCAAGATATTGCATGACAAAACCAAATTTGCACAATATCTTCCCACAAACCCAGCACTTCAAAGGATAATTGATGGAAAATGCCAACACAAGGAAGAAAACTACAACCTAGAAAAAGCAAGGAAGTAATCTTCCAACAACCCCAAAAGAAGATAGCTACACAAACATAATTCCACCTCTAATAACAAAAATAATAGGAAGTCACAATCATTTTTCCTTAATATTTCTTAACATCAATGGACTCACTTCTCCAATGAAAAGACGTAGACTATCAGACTGGATACACAAACAGGACCCAGAATTTTGCTGCATACAGAAAACGTACCTCAGTGACAAAGACAGACACTACCTCAGAGTAAAAGGATGGAAAACAATTTTCCAAGCAAATGGTCCCAAGAAACAAGCTGGAGTAGCCATTCTAATATCAAATAAAATCGACTTTCAACCAAAAGTAATCAAAAAAGATAAGAAATGACACTTCATACTCATCAAAGGAAAAATCTACCAAGATGAACTCTCAATTCTGAACATCTATGCTCCAAATGCAAGGGCACCCACATACATAGAAGAAACTTTACTAAACTCAAAACACACATTGCACCTCACACAATAATAATGTATTGAAATCTCCCACTCTCAGCAATGGACAGATCATGGAAACAGAAACTAAACAGAGACACATTGAAATTAACAGAAGTTATGAACCAAATGGATTTAACAGATATCTATAGAACATTTCATACTAAAACAAAAGAATATACCTTTTTCTTAACACCTCATGGTACCTTCTCCAAAATAGACCATATAATTGGTCACAAAACAGGCCTCAACAGATACAAAAAGATTGAAATAATCTCTTGCATCCTATCAGATCATCATGGACTAAGGCTCGTCTTTAATAATGACAAAATCAATGGAAAACCCACATGCATGTGGAAACTGAACAACACTCTACTCAATGATGAATTGGTTAAGGAAGAAATAAAGAAAGAAATTAAAGACTTTTTAGAATTTAATGAAAATGAGGACACATCATACCAAAACTTGTGGGACTCCATGAAAGCAGTGCTAAGGGGAAAACTCATAGCTCTATGTGCCAACAAAAAGAAACTGGAGAGAGCATACATTAACAACTTGACAGCACACCTGAAAGCTCTAGAACAAAAAGAAGCAAATACACCCAAGAGGAGTAGATATCAGGAAATAATCAAACTCAGGGCTGAAATCAACCAAGTAGAAACAGAAAGAACTATACAAAATATCAACAAAACCAGGAGCTGGTTCTTTGAGAAAATCAACAAGATAGATAAACCCTTAGCCAGATTAACCAGGGGGCTCAGAGACAGTATCCAAATTAATAAAATCGGATCTGAAAAGGGAGACATAACAACAGACACTGAGGAAATTAAAAAAAAATCATCAGACCCTACTACAAAGGCCTATACTCAACAAAACTGGAAAATCTGGATGAAGTGGACAATTTTTTAGACAGATACCAGGTACCAAAGTTAAATCAGGAGCAAATAAACCATCTAAACAGTCCCATAACCCCTAAAGAAATAGCAGCTGTCATTAAAAGTCTCCCCACCTTTCTGAGTTCAAGGCCAGCCTGGTCTACAGAGTGAGTTCCAGGACAGCCAGGGCTACACAGAGAAACCCTGTCTCAAAAAACAAACAAAAAACAAAAAAGAAAAAAAAACAAACAAACAAAGCCTCCCCACCAAAAAAAAAAAAAAAAAAAAAAAAAAAGCCCAGGACAGATGGTTTCAGTGCAGAATTCTATCAGGACCTCCACATAAAACCAGATACACTGAAACTAATAGAAGGGAAGATGGGGAAGAACCTCAAATACCTAGGCACAAGGGAAAAGTTCCTGAACAGAACACCAGTGGCTTATGCTCTAAGATCAAGAATTGACAAATGGGGCCTCATAAAATTGCAAAGTTTCTGTAAGGCAAAGGACACTGTCAATAGGACAAAATGGCAACCAACAGATTAGGAAAAGATCTTTACCAATCCCACATGCGATAGAGGACTAATATCCAATATATACAAAGAACTCAGGAAATTAGATTCCAGACAACCAAATAACCCTATTTAAAAATGGGGTATAGAGCTAAAGAAAGAATTCTCAACTGAGGAAACTTGAATGGCTGAGAAGCACCTAAAGAAATGTTCAGCATCCTTAGTCATCAGGGAAATGCAAATCAAAACAACCCTGAGATTCCACCTCACACCAGTCAAAATGGCTAAGATCAAAAACTCAGGTGATAGTAGATGCTGGCGAGGATGTGGAGAAAGAGGAACACTCCTCCATTGTTGGTGGGATTGAAGATGGTGCAACTACTCTGGAAATCAGTCTGTCGGTTCCTCAGAAAATTGGACATAGCATTACCTGAGGACCCAGCTATACCACTCCTGGGCATATACCCAGAAGATGCTCTAACATATAACAAGGACATATGCTCCACTCTGTTCATAGCAGCTTTATTTATAATAGCCAGGAGCTGGAAAGAACCCAGATGTCCTTCAACAGAGGAATGGATACAAAAAACGTGGTACATTTACACAATGGAGTATTACTCAGCTATTAAAAACAATGAATTCGAGAAATTCTTAGGTAAATGGATGGAAGTAGAAAATATCCTGAGTGAGGTAACCCTATCACAAAAAAACACACATAGTATTCACTCACTGATTATTGGGTATTATCCCAGAAGCTTGAAATACCCAAGATTCAACTCACAGACCACATGAACCTCATGAAGAAGGAAGACCAAGTGGGGGTGCTTCGGTCCTTCTTAGCAGGAGTAACAAAATACTCAAGGGAGCAAATATGGAGACAAAGTGTGGGGCAGAAACTGAAGGAGGGGCCGTCTAGAGACCATTCCACCTGGGTATCCATCCCATGTGCAGTCACCAAAGGTAGACGCTGATGTGGATGTCAGGAAGTGCATGCTGACAGGAGCCTGATGTAGCTGTGTCCTTAGAGGTCTGCCAGAGCTTGGCATATTCAGAGGCAGATGCTCACAGCTAACCATTGAACTGATCAAGGGTTCCCAATGGAAGAGTTAGAGTGAAGACTGAAGGAGCTGAAAGGATTTGTGGCCCCATGGGGAGAGCAACAATACCAACCAACCAGAGCTCCCAGAGTCTAAACCACCAGCCTGGGAGCACATAGGGAGGGACCCATGGCTCCAGCTGTATATGTAAGGGAGGATGGCCTTATCGGACATAGGAGGGAGAGTAGATCCTTGGTCCCATGAAGGCTGGACACCAAGTGTGGGGAATTCGAGGGTGGGGAGGTGGATTGGGGGGTAGGTGGGGGCATATCCTCATAGAAGCAGGAGGAGGGGGATGGGATAGGGTGTTCCTGGGTAGGAGGAGGGAAATGGGGTAAGAGGATAACATCTGAAATGTAAATAAAATATCCAATAAAAAATAAATTAATTAATTAAAAAAAAGACTACATGGGACAGACACAGCTCCCCATTCCAGGGTTAAGAACAACTATCTGTCTGTTGCTACCAACCAGGTGTGGCTAGAGGATAGGGAACCTCTCTAGAAGTGGGGATGACAAATTCCCTTGCTTAATTTATCAGGGAACTCAGAGTGTTGACAAATTCTGAGGACAGGAAAGTGACACTGATTCATATGTCAATGACAGGTCTATGTGTAGACCTCATGCACTGGGCTGGGGGCAGTCGGCACCATGCTCACTAAGGAAATAAAGCAGGTTGCCATTCTTGCAGAATTCCTGAGACTGCTGGCTATTGACTCACCGTCTCTTGTCCATTCTGTGGGAACTTGGGTAGGTGACAGAACCCCTCTGAGATTCCGTATGACAATTATTATATAGGCATACATATCCATATACTTTTATCTTATTTTGAAAGCTTATTTTCTGCTTCCCTTTGCTGGCCTACAAAGTCTCCAAAAGTGGGAACTCTTAAGTCACATGAGATCAACAGGGAGGGACAGCTCCTGCTGCAGGCAGTGGGAGTCTCTGAGTCTGCCTTTCTGGCAGGCAATGGCAGAGAGAAACCCATGCCATCTCAGGCTGCTGTGCCTACCCTGGGTTCCATCCCTAGTATCAAAATCTCATCACTAATAATTCAAAGGAGACACACGCCGCCCAGCCTCTGAAGGATGGGCACATCCACATCCCCTTTTGTGGGCTTTGGATTTAATTTTTTTTAATTAAAAAGATTGTTTTTTGAGATAAGATTTCATCACAGGCCCAGGCTGGCCTGGGACCCAGGACTCACATGACTCAATTTCATGGACTGAGGTTACATGCATGAGCCACACTGCCTGGTCTGTATTTGGGAAAAGAGGAACTTCAAAAGATTCAGGAAGCCTGTTGCCAGCAGCAACACTGTTGCCTTGAGTGCTAGATGGCCCTCGTAGAGTATCTGGTAGGATAAACAGCCCAACAAATCCTCCTTCAGGACTCTGTAAGCATCTGGACTAAGACAGGCATGCTTTCACAGAGGAAGCAGGAAGCTAAGTTGGAACAATCCCATGTAGGGAGGGAAAGAACTGTGAATACACACTAGCTTTTCTGGGGGCTGCTCTCATAGAGTGGGGAGAGAGATGCCTAGGAGGGAGAAGAGCCAGTCCTTCCTGTCAGTTTCGGTGCCTTTTCCAAGGTATGATTCATGACCCTCCGTCAGAGCAGGCTGAGCAGGCAGCAGAAGTCCCTGTCATTCTCCCTGATGCAGCTACAGAGGAACCAACCAACAGCAAACATAAAGAAGCACACGAATCCTGACAGCCATCAGAGACCAAGGCTGAAAACCCACAAGTATGAAGGAGGCAGAAACCCACAGAACTAACCTGCACCTGGGGAGCTAAGTGCTCTGTGTAGGGGGTAGTTACAGCTAACAATCACAGACCAGCAACACAACGGCAACAGACTTATCCAGTGGGACTTCCAGGTCTTGTAGAACACGTTTTCATTTCAGCATCCATGTGGTATTCTAGCTGGCTATGAGCTTCCCTCCATAAGTAAGAAACTTGGGCTAAGGTGCTTGCTATGAAGGTATAGCTTTGTAGTAGGGCACTTGGCTAGCATGCACGCAGCCCTGGCTTTAATCAGCAGCACTGAAAAACAAAACAAAACAAAAACAAAAACAAAACAAGCTGTGTTGGTTGTTGTGGTGGATCCTGATTCTGCTTCTACGTCTCAGAGCCAGGGCTCAAGTCAGCACTGGCTCCACCCCCAGCACAGAGTTAAGTACAGATGCAGTAACAGGAGGTACACAGAGCTGTGTTTGGAGAGGGGTTTGATGAAATGTCCCATGTAGGCCTGGGTGCTCCAAAGGATCTCAGCAGACTGTCCATGTGTGGGCCTCCATCTTAGTTCCCATCTACTGTAAGAAGCAGCTTCTCTGGTGAGGGTTGCACGTTGTACCCATCTATGGGAATTCAGACTGTCAATCGCTTATTTCTGTCACTAGGTTCCTTCGATAACGGTATTAGGTTTTCCCTAGGGCATGACTTGTTTAGCCTCAGGGCTTTGGGCACTTTAGAAGTGTCAGGCATGAGTTCTTTCTCAACATGTGGGCCTAATCAGAACATGGATAGCTCTTTCCACACTGTGCCACCACTGACCCAGTACACTCTGCAGGCAGGCCGCTGTTGTAGGTCACAGGGTTTGTAGTTGGGTAATGAAGCTTACCTTTCCCCTCCAGTAGCGTGCAGAGTAACTTAGAGCACCATAAACACTCACTGCTAGTTGGGCACTAGCTTGACCTCTCCATGTTCAATGACGTAAGTGCTGTCTTCAGAGGTAGGGCCTTACTACCAGGTTTACAGAGCAACCAATACTTTAGCAATAGGTTATGATGTCTTTGGGAGTGAATATATATGATATAGTGATATTCATTGTATATAGTATTCCATTAATACTCATATATTAGATCTTTAATTAATATATTCATATTCAATGACTGTGAATAAGTATCCATCTATCAGTATATTCATTTCATAAGTTTTGCTTCCCTAGAGAGCCCTGACTACTGGAGGAAGCCTTTACAGCAGTAGCTTCCATATGGGTTTTCTTTTTTTAAAGAATATGTATGTATGTATGTATGTATGTATGTATGTATGTATGTGAGTATACTGCTGCTCACTTCAGAAGAGGATATCAGATCTTTTTACTAAAGACAAGTGCAGATTTACATACTGAAGAGATGGGCATGCCTGTTCATTTTTAAATGAAGAATTAAACCTTGGTTAAATGTTCAATACTGTAGGACACACACTACCTTCTGTAAGCTACATGCTGTCTCAGGCCTCTCTCAGAGCTGTTGTCTCCAGGGAGGTTACATGTGTGTGCTATGGATGCTCACATGACCCAGAGTCTCCTCCACTCCAGGGAAGTCACCCAGCACTCACTCACGTTGACTTCCGCCTTCCACAAGCACAAGCTGGAAGATGCACAGGAGTTTCTGATGTTCAACTTGAATGTCAGGCATGCATCCTGCCTGCCAGGAAGCAAGCACTGGGGACAGCCTCTGAGGGTAGCACCCCAGCCCATGAGATGATACTTGGAGGCTCCTAGATATCTCAGATCAAGTATCTCCTCTGCCAGGCACCCCAGGTACCTTTGACCCCTTCCTGTTCATCAAGGAATCAAGGTGAATATCAAGGTGGCTCAGAGTGTGAACGAATCCTTGGAGGATATCAGTGAAGGGAAAGAGCTTGGGAGGGTAGGGAAGCCACGCTACACAGACCTACCATTGTGGCAGTTGTCGGGGAACATGCAGGCTCCCAAGATCCTGACTGTGCAAACTACTTTGAAGGTTCTGATGGTGTTGAATCGCCTCTCAGACTTCCCAGGTGACAAAGTGGACAGGGAAGTGAGCTACCTTAAGTCCCTTGAGCTTTAACATGTCTCAGCCTATAGAGGATCATTTGTGGGTGCCCTCCATGTTGTGATGGTCCATGTCAGTGTGACTTGTCCCAAAGAACATTACCTATTATGTCAAAGCTGGCAATGGCCAGTGGTATAAGCTGGGTGATTCAAAGGTCGCCAGGTGTGGTGTGACTTCTGTCCTAAGGGATCCTTCCCATGTGCTCTTAGACAGCCAGCAGACTGATCTCAAAAAAGGTAATCTCCATGCCCAGTCGGCAAAGCAAACAGGGGCTCTTACCAAGTTTGGGAAGTCTGGCAGAGTACACTCAATAGGATTCCGCATGGAAGCTGCAGATGCTCAAGAGAATACAGCAACCAAAAGAGATGCCCTAACAGTGAAAAGCACTCAGGAGCTCAGCTGCCACGCCTGCGTGCCCACAGCCTGCGCTGCCCACAGCCTGCGCTGCCCACAGCCTGCGCTCCACAGCTCGCTGAGCCTCAGGATAACTGAACCCACTGTACCAGTAGACACGGTTGTGATTCACCAATTCAGACACTATTTATGGTTCAGAGGGACTAAGGGAAGAACTGTTCTGACAAGAAGAATTACCCTTATTGCAGTCTGTTCTTGGCGGGAAACAAAGAGCTAAGAGGAAGGAGAATGAGCAAGGGCAGAGGCTTCTAGCTGCTTACTGTCAGTCTATCCTGGTACTGCTGACACGGACACACCATGAGATCTGAGGAGCAAGCAATGGATTTGCTCACCCTTCAGGAGGTCTCCATTCGTCTGCTGTGTCCTTGTCTGACACCCCTCCCCTCCCCCAGCCCCTCCCATCCCCCACACCCTTCGCACCCACCCCCTCCCCAGTTGAGTCCCTGAGACAGACAATTTGGATGTGGAAGAAAACTACCTAATAAAAAAGTTAAACCCCAGAAAGTTCCTGGATTCTTGGGAGAAGTCTGCAGCGCCCTCTGCTGGAGCTCATTGGCTTTGAACAGGGTAGACAATAGTTCACTGCCCACAAGCAAAAGCACCTTTATAGATATTTCCTGTAAAAAAATTTCTCTTGGGTTTTCTGTATAACACATATTGTAGGGACTTTTTGATTCATTGCACTTGAGATGCAATTCTTTTGACCAAATAAATTCTGTTACTTGACACTTTATCAGTCTTTCATTTTGTCACTAATGCAAATTGACATTGAATATTAATCCAAGTTGTAGTAACACTGGCCTCATAGATTTGATTTAAGTAGGTATGTTTCTGAGACTTGAATTTCAGTGAGTGAAAAATCTTACCTGTTATTAATAATGTATAAGGAGAATAAGAGAGTCCGAGTTTTACTTTAGAGAATCAGCCTTGGAATAGCAGGACACAGGTATGATGCTGTGAAGGAGAAGTGGGGAAAATGTGCACGTAAGAGAGGGAAGGAGAAGGGGGTTAAAGATGCTGTGGAGGGGCAGCTCAGAGCTTAAGAGCATGGCTGATCTTCCAAAGGACCCAAGTTTGATTTTTCAGCACCCACACTGTACTTCCCAACCTTCTGTATGTAACTCCAGTTCAAGGGGAACTCCCTCTTCTGGCCTCTGCAAACACTGCATACACATGATGCACAGACATAAGAGCAAGCAATGCCCACATACAAATAAGCAAGCAAACACATAAACCAATGATAGCAGGGGCTTGGAGAGACGGTTCGGCAGTTAAGCTCACTGGTTGTCTTATGGCAGTCCCAGGTTCAGTTCCTAACACAGACTCATGCCTAGTATTCTAGCTCTAGCTGACTACCCACGGCTAGATGAAGTGACATATGTAGTCTTTTACAAATGCCCTTCTGATGAACTAGAGAGATGGCTCAGTGGTTAAGAGCACTGGCTGCTCTTCCAGAGGTCCTGAGTTCAATTCCCAGCAACAAATTCCCTTCTGAGCTGAGGCTCTAAGCTAGAACTCAAGTCTTGTTACATCCAGCTAAAGTAAATGAGACCTTGTGGTGGATGGAGCAAGATCAAGGGTAGTCAGGGTGATGCCGTGTCAGGAAAGGTACTCCTGACAGCCTGTGCTGATAGTACTTGGCCATGATTTACAGGAAAATGGTTAGTTAGTTAGTTAGTTAGTTAGTTTGGTTTTTGAGACAGGGTTTCTCTGTGTAACAGAACCCTGGCTGGCCTGGACTCAATTTGTAGACCAGGCTGTCCTTGAACTCACGGAGATCCATTTTCCCTGGCTCCTGGTGCTGTGATTAAAAGTGGGCACCATCACAACTGGTCCAAAATGGTTAGTTCTCGTGTGGGGAAATTATTCGACTGGGTAAGTGCAAGACAGACATAATCTGTAAATGACTGTGCCATTTGTTCATAGGAGCAAGACAACAGACTGTTAGTTGATGTGCTACCTAGTCACATGTCAACTTGACACAAACTAGAGTTATCTAAAAGGAGGGTGTCAGCTCCTTAAAGCCGGCAGGTCCAGGTGAGAGGAGAGAGAGGTCGGGGCCCGCCAGGTCTCTCCGGAGCTGAGCGGGATGGTGAGTGTCTATGGCCCAAAGAAACACACCAGGCTCAAGTCTTGTTGAAGCAGGAACTCAACTTTAATGTAACAACCTCTTGTTTATATAAACTTGCAGCATAAGGAGGAGGAGTTTTGGTGGGGTGAGAAGACGTAGGGGGCAGGGAAAGGTGACAGAGGGTATGGGGTGACTGACAGGGCCAATGGCAAAGCTCTACATTAGCAACAGCTGAGCAGAGGCAGGGCCAAACAGGTCCTGTTCTGTCACTCCTGTATGGAAGTGACTAAGACAGGTCTCAAACTCGAGACAGGCTTGGATTTGTCCTTAAGGCCCAAACAGGGGCTAAAATGGAGCCCAACAGCGTGCACATGCTGGACAGGAAGGGCATGCAACACACCACACTGGACCAGCCACCCTCTCCAGCTCAGGGAAGAGGGTTGAGTGGAACACTCGAACAGAGTGACCCATGTGAGGCTCCCAGTGAGGCCCCTCAGTGAGGACCCCACAGCCACAGCGGGAGGTGCGTGCGCTCAGGCGTTCGGTTGGTTACGCCTCTGCCTTCCACGCACCATGTGGAGGAGCGATGAGGGGCCCAACAGGAGGGAACCACAATTGAGAAGATGCCTCTGTAAGAGTGGCTGTAGGATGTTTTCTTAATTAGTGATCAATGCGGGAGGGCGCAGCCCATTGTGGATGGTGCCATCCCTAGGCTGTGGTCCTGGGTTCTTTAAGAAAGCAGGCTGAGCAAGCTTGAGGATCAAGCCAGTAAGCAGCACCCCTCCATGGCTCTGCATCAGCTCCTGCCTCCTGGTCCCTGCCCTGTTTGAGTTCCTGCCTTGACTTCCTTCAGTGATGAACAGTGCTATGGAAGTGTAAGCCAAATAAACCCTTGCCTCCACAACTTGCTTTTGAGTTTTGCTGTTTGGTCACAGCAATAGGATCCCTAAGACAGCTAAGATCTTCCCCTTTGAAGTATTTAACAAACATTTCCATTGATGAATGAAGCTGCACGGAGCAGTGGTGGTACACAATTTCAACTTCAGCACTCGGGAGGCAAAAGCAAGGGAATCTCTGGGAGTTTGAGGCTAGCCTGGTCCACAGACTGACTTTCAGACAGCCAAAGATACACAGAGAAACAAACACACACACACACACCCCGCACCCCTCCCAAAACACAAAGGAATCTGTAGGAGTTACAGTCTCTTCATTTAGCTTTCAGAGGCTCCCCCTCCCTCCTGTCACCCCCACTGCTTGCTTTCTTTGCTTTCATATGTTTCTGATTAATTCTCATGAACTTAAAGTATTGTTCCAAATTATTTTCTTCTAACCTTGCTCCAGTTCTCTCATCTCTCCCCTTCCCAGCAATACTCTCTCCACTCTGACACGACCTGCAAACTCTCAGTGTCCTGTCTTTGAAATTAACTTTGAATTGGCTCTGTCTGAGAGTATTTGTCTATTTTATAACTTTTTCTTCATTGTTGCCAGTTGTTAATCTGTTGAGTTTTGATTACAGTTTTTAATTTGTATTGGTTTTTTTGAAAGAGGGTTTCTCTGTGTAGCCCTGGCTGTCCTGGAACTCACTCTGTAGACCAGGCTGGCCTCCAGCATCTCAGAAATCTACCTTCTTCTGCCACCCAAGCGCTGGGATTAAAGACATGTACCACAACTGCCAGACTTGGAAACAACATTTTTTAAAAGATTTTTATTTTTATTTTGTAGGTATTTGTATTTAACTTCATGCACATATGTGTACCAAGTGTACGTCCAGTACTGTGGAGTCAGAAGAGACTGTTGGGTCCCCTGGAAGTGGATGGAGTTAGACAACATGGGTGTACTGGGAACTGAACTCAGGTCCTCTGGAAGGGCAGCATTTTTTTCTAGCTCAAAGAAAGTTTCTTGTATTTAAATATTTTATTTAAATTTTGAAATGTCATAAAGAAATGGTATCTGGGCATATTTGAAATCAGTATTTATGTTTATTGGCAAGCTGAATAGAACCTTGTTAAAGAGCTGCAAGTGTTCGGTGTGAAGGTTCTGCTGCGTTAGCCGGCCGTGTGAGCTGTTTTATAATTTTTTCTTTATTGTTGCCAGTTGTTAATCTGTTGAGTTTTGATTACAGTTTTTAATTTGTATTGTTTTTTTTTTTTTTTTGAGACAGGTTTTCTCTGTGTGGCCTTGTGTTGCCTGTGTCTTACTTTATCTTACTCTTGAGGGGTTCTTGATAGTCTGAGAAGATGACTGGAGTTGGAATAGGTATGAGAATCCACCACAACCTGCAGCATTTCCATCGTCTCCGGCAGGCACCGATCTCGTCTTCTATCAGTTTGCAAATGTCTCTTCTGCAAATGCCCTGCAGACTGTTACAGTGCATCTCGGACGCACCTAGACCACTTCTAACTGCAGAGAGGAAACCAGAGAAGTGATAGGTCAGGGTGTGAGTGTCAAATCGTGGGCATCCTTACACACAAGGACAGAACAATTCTGGGGGGTGCCTCTCTGTGAGGAAAAGGAGCCAGACCAAAGATCCCCCTAGCATCTCCTGCACAATGACCCTGTAGTCACCCCTCTCCCCTTCTCCCAACAGCTTATTCTCACTTATTCACAGCTTGCTCCTTAGTTTTCTTATAAACACATGAAAAGTCTACATAAAGTGTCAGAAGTTACTGTGTTAAATATCAGACTAAAACAAGACAAAATAGATGCCCTAAATATTCTGATTTCTTCATTGCCTCACTCCTTTATACAGAATGTCAAACTTTCTGTGGTTCACTCACAAAACTTTTCTCTTCATAGTAATAGAACAGTCCAGATGCCTCTGTTTAAACAGAGGTTACATTCGATAGAGAGATCTAACAGTACCCAAACCAAACCAACCAAACAACCAAACAACAACAACAACAACAACAAAAAAAAACCAGCATAAGTAATGAGGTGATTCAAAAAGTTTCAAATGTTTTGAACAAAATTATACAGTGATGTATAGATATCCCCTGGAAAATGGAATCAAGAAGGTTGGCAAAGATTGCTTTCTGGGGTCATGAAAACAATAAGAAAATATCCAAGGAAGAGTACCGTGGACACACTCCTGTGGACACTGAGGGCTAAGTCCCCAGACTAAGTTTTTTCAGGAAAGCACTGGATGGATGGATGGATGGATGGATGGATGGAGCATGTCAGAAAAAGTCATGTAATATTAAAAGTAGGATCCATCTCATACCAGGCTTACAGGCCATGGTAAGGATGAAGAGTCACATCTCTGATGTTGTGGTCGCCTTACTTCATCTCCCCTCATGATACATACAGCAGCTGTCTTGATATTTATTGTTACCATTTTTACTTACCTTCTTTTCCTCTTTCCCTTTCGATGGGGCAAAATCAAATTTCCATGGGAAAACATTGTAGGGGTAGTCTGTTGCATGCTAGTCTATGCTAAGCTAATAATTCTATTTTATTATTTTTAATTGATAACATGTATATAATGTTATACAACATGAAATTGTTGTATATGATTATACATATATGTATATTATTAGTTCATATTATGGTATCACAGTGCTTCCATTGAGTGAGCCTGTCTATGTGACTGAGCAGGTGCCTGCAACACTCATATTCACTGAGACAATTTTGCTTCAGATCTAGGGTCTAAGTTAACTCCTTATAGCAGTGACTCTAAATTTTGACTTTGATGCAGACTTTGACCACTGGTGCACATGGCCACAGTGACTTACTAGGAACTAGTGCATGAGTGACTTCATTATAGTGACAGATTTGATAATTGGTACATAGGGATGCACAGAGAGCTATTAGTGCATGGCTGCCTGTGAACTAACTCAATATGCAAATGGTTCAATATTCGAGGAGTGAGTGAGGTTGTAAGAAAGAGAGTGGGTTCTGATACTGGATCCACTCGGGGTGTTTACAACATTGGTGCCCAAAGACAGGATCCTGGCTAGGAGGGTTGGTAGCTCCAGTCCTAGTGTGAAACAACAGTGTCTACTTCTATGTAGAGATGGCTAAGGTGAGCCTCATCTCTGTTTCCATCTCCCTGGGAGGACTGGTTATTGGTTACCCTAATGACAAAACGTCTGAGTGTCTTCTGCAGAGCACACTGCTTGGGAACCATGATTGTGGTCAATACAGTAACTTCTGTCTTTGTTCATAGGCATCCCTGGAGGTTTTGGATGCTAATCTCACAGATACCCTTTTTGTATGGATAATCAGATTTTTCTTTTCCATTTCCTCCACTGTGCTCCTGGGCACCCTTAGAGGGTCTTTGAGCCCTCACAGGAAACTTTGGCTAGGCAGTTGTGTGTGAGTAGGATGGAAGCCAGTGTCTTACTCTCTATATTGATTGAATCACTCCTCCAAGCTTAGAAAGAAGCAGAAGTTGTGTTTTCTTTCCCTGTTTAGTCCTGCACTATCTATTTCATGGTTAAGTGTATCTTAGTCATAGACTACTAGTTTTCTCTCTGTGTGGTGTGTGTGTGTGTGTGTGTGTGTGTGTGCAGTATGTTGGGGTGGTATAAAAAAACAATAGGAAGACACCATAGATGATAGAAAGGATGGGCCAGTGTGAAGAATATAAACTACACATGAAAATATTGACAAGACAAAATGTTAATGACAAATTATATATTAGGACAGGAGAATTTATGAAGAAAGAGACATATTTAAATTATTTACCCAGAAGGCAGCAGCACTAAACCAAAAGACTGATGTAACTATACAAATCACAAAAGGAAAGCATAAGTGGACCAATGTTTATAGAGATTTCATAGTGAGTCATATAGAAGAACAAGCCCAGTAAATCAAGAAGAGTCCTTTAGAAGATACTTTACAAAATGTCAATTAATTATAAACATTAAAAGTCAATATAAGATAGCAATTCTGAGACATAATTGTTTTTGTTTTTGTTTTTCAAGATGGCTTTCTCTCTGTAGCCCTGGGTTTCCTGGAACTCATAATATAGACCAAGCTGGCCTCAAATTCACAGAGATCCACCTACCTCTGCCTCCTGAGTACTGGGATTAAAGATGTGTGCCACCAGGCTAGGCTCTGAGACACAATGTATAATGAAGCAATTTATATCACGGTCACAGCAAAGAACGAAGGTGATAAGTGTGCTTGTAAAAAAAAAAAAAATAGTTAATAAAATATCTATTATGATAGAATTGGGTTCTCAGTAATTCCACCTTCTGGTAAAAGAATTAAGTAGGACCTGGAAATATGGATCTGCATCCAGAGCACGGCTGCTCTTCCTGATGACCTGGATTAGGTTCCCAGCACCTACAAGGTGGCGCACAACAGTCTGTAACTCCAATTCCAAAGTTCCAAAGGCCCTATTCTGGCCTCTGTGGACACTGCGTCCACATGGTGTTCACACATACATTCAGGCAAAACACCCAGAGGTATAAAAATAAAAACAATTAAACTTTTAATAAAATTGAAACATTTTACCAAGACATCTTCAAGAAAGAAAATCCTAAAGAATATTTATGGAGGAAACAATGTAGTGGAAATGGACTTCAGAGCCAAGTTAAAATTCTGTGTTAATACTACTAAACTGGTTATATTATTGAGTGTTCTCCAACATTTGTAGATCTAGAAAGAGCAGAAATTAATGTGACTCCACTTGGGATATGTGATGGATTGTATATGCTTGGGCCAGGGAGTGGCACTATTGGAGGTGCGGCCTTGTTGGAGTAGGTGTGTCACTGTGGGTATGGGCTTTAAGACCCTAGCCCTAGCTGCTTGCAAGTGAATATTCTGCTAGCAACCTTTAGATGAAGATGTAAAACTCTCAGCTCTACAGACCATGCTTGCCTGGACTCTGCCATGCTCCTGTCTTGATGAAAATGGCCTGAATCTCTGACCAATAAGGCAGCCATAATTAAATGTTGTCCTTATAAGACTTGCATTGGTCATGGTGTCTGTTCACAACAGTAAAACCCTAACTAAGACAGTCTATAAAACATTACAAAAGCAATTGTTCTTTTCCCAAGAAAGAACACAAGTTAGATAGTGCTTTTAAAATAGATCCTTGGTTTTAAAGCTCACTGTAGGAGCTGGGGTCTCAGGGAAAGCTAACTGAGCTTTGCCCAGCTACAGGGGAGAGACTAGCAGATTGTTCATGTGTGGTTGAGTGACAGGAGGAAGAAGCAGCTGCCATTGGCAGATATGAGAAGAGTGTCCTAAACTTCAAACAAACATCTGAAGGTTGGAGTGATGCTTTTTTTTTTTTTTTTTTTTTTAAAGCATCCTCAGGGTCTCAATCACATTCTGACTCCCTCTCTTTCATGACCTTCTGGTGAGTAAGATATATATGGTAAGCAAGAAAACTACATGTAGCAGGCATGCAGGGATATTCCAATTTGAGGTATGAATTGGAAACTGTTAAGAACTTAATTGAAGGGGCTGGAGAGATGGCTCAGTGGTTAAGAGCACTGACTGTTCTTCCAGAGGTCCTGAGTTCAATACCAGCAACCACATGGTAGCCCACAACTGTTTGGAATGGGATTGAATGCCCTCTTCTGGTGTGTCTGAAGACAAGATAGTGTACTCAAATATATAAAATAAATATAATAAAAAAAACTTATTTGGAGTCTTAAATCATATCATTCACCCTGTAAAAGGAACACAGGATCTGAGAAAACAAATCTCTTTCTTTAGTTACAAATACACAGGTGGAGACTAGTAAGGTCTAAGGACAGGGAAGAAGCCAAGACACACTTGGGGTATGAGCCACCCAATACCCAAAATGGAGTGAGAGAGACAGAAACCTGAACAGAGCTCCTTTGTGGTACAGCAATGGAAAATACCTAAAGATAAGTGGAGATCCAAGGAATCCCCCAGACATGACAGTCACAGCACTAAGGTGCAGAAGCTCCTCATAGAGGAATCTGAGAGACAATCATGAGTTCTATTTTAGACATACTAGTTTTGAAATCAAACATCTAAATGGAATCAGGTGTACCATTGGATGCTATACTCCAGTCTAGAGTGCTAATGAAAAAGTCCAACAGAGAATTTAAAGAAATGAGACTCACTAAGTCCCTTAAAGTGAATGGGAGTAGAGAAAGGCCAGGAACTGAACCCTGGGGCTCCCCTCCAAGAAGAATCACCAGAAAAGATGAGGAAGAAGGGCAGACACTGTGGAGGAGTCATTGGTGAGCTAGGCTGAGAAACTAGTGATGCTTCTACCCCAGAACAGAATGGCTGAATATGGAAGATTATGAAGAGGGGAGGGCTGACATTGGAAAATCAGCTAACAGATAGTTAACAATGAGGAATGGATGGCAGTTGGGCCAACAGCATGGTGATTGTTCATGAGTGTGAAGGGAGAAAACTTTTCTGTGAATGACTAAAGGCAAAAGCAATTTCAATAATAGAGTGGGAGGGTTGGGAGACTGTTTGATGGGAATATATTTAAGAGAGAATAAAAAGGGGATTATTTCAAGACCAAGACTCCAAGTTATGATTTTAAGGTATTTTTCACAAAATGAAACATGAAAAGCAAGAAATATTCTTTTCTTAAGGTCAGAAAAGCAATAACATATCTGTACCTTGGTAATGATGACTTAGGAATCTGATTAATGTAAAATCACTGATACAATGAACTGCAGTAGGAAGGTCCCTAAATATACAAGAGGTGGAATACATCACACACTGTTGTAATAAATCTTCTAATTTTTGAATCTTAGGAATACCTACTATGGTATCAACGCCATCATTTGTGAAGTAGCCATTTTACGTGTGATCTAATCTTTCCTTGATCAATAGTACCAGATTACTGTGGCATATACAATGTTTTTGTTTTGTTACTCTTTTGGTCTCTGTTTCTTGCGTTTATTGGCTCCTTTCCCCTTTATTCTCTGGATTTATTATGATTTTTTTCTAAACTCATGTAATCCATGCTCAGTCTACTAAATGTTGTACTCATTCAGCATTCTTTACACCCATCCTTGTGTTTTCAATTACCGTACATAAACTTGTTATGTACCAAGACATTGCAACTTGGTGTCTTTGCTTATTATTTGTCCACAGCTCTTTTCTCTTCTCATTCTACAGGTTCATTTTGTGATGCATTTTTCATGTATAACAACTTTCACAAGGTGTGTTACCTTGGGTTTTGTTGGTTTATATTTTGAACCCATCTAACAGAACAGTAAGCTAATTTTCTAATTAGAAGATCTATTATAAATGTGTATAATATATTCCATCTCCACTTGTATATTTAGGGATCTTCCTGCTGCAGTTCATTCTCATGCTAACTTCCCCTTGTTTAACAAGGGTTCTGACTTTTCACGTGTGTTGGAATATTTGTCTCTTCTCATAAGATATCCAGGTCTTTGTGACCCTCATTAAACATCACCTCTCCTTGAGGAGTTTCCATCCTCTCTTTTAAGAGAGTAGACATCCTCATAAATGCTCCTTAAATACTGCTGCAGAATGTCCTGGAAGAACTCTTCATGCCTCCCAAGGAATCCAAAGAAAGGATGTAGTACAACTGACCCTATTTGACATTTGGGTTAGTGGCAATGTATGTCTGGTTTATCCTGATATAACCTTCGTGGAGCTGTGGACATTGGGTTTCTGAAACTGTAAAATTAATCAATCTCTGACCTTCCAGAGAGACTTTTAAACTGAATATGCCCTCCTATAATTATCTTACCAACTTACCTCGGGGCAAGAGGTCCAAGAGGAAGATTAGAGTAGAGAGAAACACATACAGTCTCATGGTGGAAGGGTCCGTGAAGTGAAGATGTAGAGACCTTGGGAGTCTTGGAGGATGGCAGATCCAGAGCTTTTTATAATGGTCCTGTGTCTGTGGTTTGTTCTTGGCTAGTAGAGCCTAACCGATAGAGAATAACTTATTCTCCCACAGGAAATCTTCAGACACACAAGTGGACATAAATGTGGCAATAACGCAATGGAGGAAAGAGCAATAGACCCAAAATAGCCAATACAATTGATAAGGAAAAGACAAAAGTTAAAACAAACAAACAAAACAAAACAAAAAAACCCAAAAAAAATCCAAAACCCTAACTTCAATACTTACTGTAATATAAACCACAGTAATTAAGATGTATCACAAAAGAGTAAATCAATGAATCACAAGAAGAGAAAAGTCCCAGAATTAGACTTCCACAAAAATTGACTAAAACCAAAGGTAACTCAATGGAAAAAAAGATAACTTTCTCAACAAATAGTGCTATAGCACAACTTGAACCTATATTTAGAGCTATGTATCTAAGGACATATGTTGTAACTATCACAAAAAATTAAGTTAAGATGGATGATATCCTCAAGATCTTGAGATTTGGCATTGGCGTTTCAAAAGATGAAACTTCAAAAACATGACCTATAAAAAAAAAGAAATTTTTTTGAACCAACTATCGAGGCTTTACAATTTAAAATTAAACGACAACTGTTTTTATAATGTGCAAGGCACACTTAAGATGTAAAGAGAAATCGTGGAGTTGGAGTGATGGAAGCCTTTATAAAGTATCTAATAAAGTTCTGGAATCCAAAATATACAAAGAGTGCACACAAATCAGTAAGAAAGCAAGCAACACAATTAGATCAAAAGAGTGAGCAAGCATTTTGCCAGAGTGAGCAGTAAGTAAATGTGCTAAAAAGAAAAGAAAACCCACATTAAAGTAAAATACCATTACAGACAAAACGGCCCAGAACTGTAACACTAACCCTGTTGAATATCCAAAATGGTGTGAAGAAACAGGAATGTTCACTCATTACTGACAGGACACAAACACAACTTTACCATTGAGTTAAAAGAGATTAAGAAAACTGACTTTTACCATGTTAACCCTTGGAATTCACCTAAACATTTTATACCCATACAAAGTCTGCCCAGGAATATAATCGATAGCAGCTTTTTATAATTCTTCAAAAATTTAAAAGCTAACAAGGTCATTTTCCAATAGACAACCCGATACTGGAAGCATTTCGTGTCTAACTCAATAGGGCATGGGTTGCTGTGCTTCAGGGACTGCTAGAAAATGACTGCCAAACTAAACTACTATATCCTGCAAAGCTATCCTTCAAAGCTGAACAAGAATTAAAGACTTTCGAAAGTAAGCATAAAAACTGAGAAATTTATAACCACTAAATTAGCACCACATATAATACTGGAAGAAATCTAAATGCGAAAGAAAAATAATACAAACACCACCATAAGCACACAAAAAAAGAATAATTATCACTAGAAGAATATCCAAGCAATGAGAATTGGGAAGAAGCCACAAATGACTGTAGTAATTTGTAGGAAAACACCAAACCTCCAAGAAGAATGAAGGAAAAAGAACATAACTAAGAAAAAAGAAGAAAAACTGAAAAAAGCAGAAATTAGTACATACCTTTAAATATAACCTTGAACATAAATGGTCTTGATTCTCTAATTGAAAGATGTAAAGTGGCTGATTTATTTTTCTTCATAAATAAGTAAAGTTTCAACAATTTGCTGCCAGCAAGAAACTCACCTGAGTGATCAAGATATTTTGAGACTGAATATGGAAAGAATGGAACACTGTATCAGATAAACAGAAGACAAAAGCAAAAAAAAAAAGGAATCATATTCATAACTAATACAGCAGACTTCAGGGTAAAGTCAGTTTGAAGAGACAAAGGCTGTCGTCACATATTGGTAGAACAATTGGCCAAGAAAGTGTGAAGTATGTGTGTCTGCTTATATATCTATAACATCATATGCACAAATGACATCAGACTACAAAACGTTATAAAAAAAATATAATACTGGGCATAAATCACAAAATAGGCTCAATATAATACTTGTGAGTGATTTTAATGCCCCTCTTTTATTAGTAGATAGATACCAAAACAAAAAAATTAGCAACGAAATCCTAAAGTTAAACACCATATTAAAAGGACTTAACAGACACCCACAGAACATTTCATTCAATAGTCTCAAAAAACAAATTCTTTTCAGCAACTCATGAAACTGTTTTTTAAAAACAGATCATGTGTTCAACTATGAATCAAATCTGAACAAATACCAAAAAGGGCATAATTTCTTGCATTTTATTGGATCATAAATGAATTAAACTAAAAATAAACAACAAGAGAAATTTACAGAATGTTCTTAACACATGAGAATTACCATTACACCCTTGAACAGTGTCACTGGAAAAAATGAGAGAAATTAAGTTTTCAGAGTCTTAGAGAAATGGAAATGTCATATGCCACAAACCTATAATGTGCAATGAACACAGTCCTCAGAGGAAAACTTATATGTGTGAATGTTTGAATTTATAAGAAATAAAGATATCAAATGAGTAACCTATGGTTTTCTTCAGAATCTCAGAAAAGAGCCAGTGAAAGGGTTCAGCAGATGAAGGTGCCTGCTGCCAAGCCTGACTATCCGAGTTGAGTCTCTGGGTCATAAACAGTGGAAAAAGAGAACAGACAACTGCCAGTTACCCTCTGACTGCCAGACATCACCATAGCACACTGGAACTTACACATATGTGGGTACATGCACACATGTGTGCATACGCACGCACACGCATACAGGCATACACACACAAACAAACAAGCAAACATGATAGAAATAATTAATTCAGCAAGTATCAGGATACAAATCTAATAGTTTTCACTGCATGTGAATTTGCTGGAAAAGAATCAAGACAACTATCCCATTAGCAATAAGGGCAACACTTCTACCCTACCTTGCCAAAAAAAAAAAAGTACTTAAAAATAAACCTAACCAGGGAGACAAAATGTCAATACAAAGAAAATTATAAAACACTGAACAAAGCAGACATGTGGACAAATAAAACAGTTATTAGAATAGAAGATCCATTTCTAAAAAGTCACACATAACTTCCTGGGAAGACAGGATCCCCATATGCTGAAGAGTTACACCAAATGCCTGCCTCTCATGTATCAAGGCAACTCTAAGTGGCTCCAAGACCTCAATGTAACATGTGGCATTTCTAAAATAAAAGAAATTGTGAATCAATAATCATGATATTGTTACAGGAAAAGACTACTACTAAATAGGACATTACTAAGGAAAATGGACTTGCATCAAATTCAAAATCTTCGGCATAGCAGAGGAATCAATTTCTGAAGTGAAGAAAAAACTTTGAGGCTGTCAAGATGGCTCAGCAAGTAAATGTGCTTGCCATCCAATCCTGAGTATCTCAGTTCAATCTCCAGGACCCAGAGAGTGGAAGAAAATAAAAACAACTCCTGCAAAAAAATTTATTAATAATAATTATTATTTTTGTTTGTTCGAGACAGGGTTTTCTGCGTAGACCTGACTATTCTGGAACTCACTCTGTAGACCAAGCTGATCTTGAACTCAGAGATTCATCTGCCTTTGCCTCCTGAGTACTGGGATTAAAGACGTGCTCCACCACCATATAAGAAATAATATGCAGGATGGACAAAAAAAAAAAGAAAACTGGCCAGAAAGCCATCCATCAGAGGATTAATAACAATAATATATCAAAAATGCAAAAAGTAACACAAGAAGAAACAATCCAATCACTAAAAATTAACACAAGAACTGAGCAACAGTTGTCAAAATAGTTGAATATGCCCAATAATTACATGAAGACATGTCCAACATCTTTAGCCATCAGGAAAATGCAAATTGAAACTATGCTGGATTTTCCTTTTACCCCAACCAGAATGGCATCAACAACAAAACCAACAATAAGAAGGCAAAGCAAGGCTGAAGAAGGTTCAAAGGTGGGGCAGGGATGAATATTTATAACTATTGTTATGGATTTAAATTAGTATGACTGTGATGGCTATCAACATAGGCAGTCCTCAAAAAGCCAAAAATGAATTACCTCATGATCCTTGGATATATGTCAAGAAGAATCAAAACCAGCACATGCTGTTGATACTCAGAGACACGTGTCTATCATACACTCTATGCTAGCCAAGGAACCAGCTTAGGTATTTATGATGGTTTGAAATGAAGTGTCCACCTTAGGTGGAACAGTCTCCAGACGGCCCCTCCTTCAGTTTCTGTCGCACATTTTGTCTCCATATTTGCTCCCATGAGTATTTTGTCACTCCTAAGAAGGACCAAATCACCCACACTTTGATAGACACTGATGTGGATGCCAGGAAGTGCATGCTGACAGGAGCCTGATACAGCTGTCCTTTTAGAGGTCTGCCAGAGCCTGACATATACAGAGGCAGATGCTCATAGCTAACCATTGAACTGATCATGGGTTCCCAATGGAAAGAGTTAGAGAGAAGACTGAAGGACTGAAAGGGTTTGCAGCCCCATGGGGACTGCAATACCAACCAACCAACCAGAGCCCCAGGTCTAAACCACCAGCCTGGGAGCACATAGGGAGGGAACCATGGCTCCAGCTGTATATGTAGGGGAGGATGGCCTTGTTGGGCATAGGTGGGAGAGTAGATCCTTGGTCCCATGAAGCCTGAATGCTCCAGTGTGAGGGAATTCGAGGGTGGGAATGTGGGAGTGGGTGGGGGCACATCCTCATAGAAGCAGGAGGGGGGGATGGGATGGGGGTTCCTGGGTGGGGGGAATGGGGAAAGGGATAACATCTGAAGTGTAAATAAAATATCCAATAAAAAAAATAGAACTCAAAAAAAAAAGAAAGAAAAGAAATGTCCCCCCTAGAACTAAGTGTTTAAACACCTTGTCCCCAGTTGGTGGCACTGGTTTTGAGGGTTTAGGAAGTACAGCCCTACTTGAATAAGTATTTAACTGGGCGGGCAGTGGGGAAGACTTTGAGAGTTTTAAAGCCTTGGGCTACTTCCCAGTTCACTCTTTCTGCTTCCTGCTTGCAACTGAAGATGTGAGCACTCAGCTTCTTGCTCTTGTTGCTACTATGGGGCTTGTTGCGAGGCCTATCTGCAGTGACGTGTTTTTATTTCTCTGACTCTTCCTCCTGTAAATTGCTTCTGCTTACTGTGTATTATCTCATCAATGGAAAAGCAACCAGTACAATGTCTATCAAGGGATGAATGTATAAAGAACATGTAGAAACAATGGCAATAAAGAAGAAGGAAATCATGTCCCTTAAAGAAGGACGATGGAACTTGAGATGGTTGTGTAGGATGAGATAAGCCAAACTCAGGAAGACAATCATCTCATGTATTCTTTCACATGTCTTCCAAAGAATAAGTCGGAAACTGGAGAGATGGCTCAACAGTTAAGAACACTTGCTACTCTTGCAAAGGACCCTAGGTTGGTTGCCAGAGCTTTTATCAGATGTCTCATAATCACCTGTAACTCCAACTTCCTTCAGGTGATCTGACAACCTTGGACACCCACATGCACATAAGCAGACACACATACAAAATAATTAATAATGATAACAATAATAGTAAACAAGTCATTTAAAGAAAAAATGCATTTAAATAAGTTTAAGATAAGACTTAGAGATGCAAAAAGTCCTGTTATGACAAAGGAAAGTGTCTGGAATAATGGGAAGAGCAGCAGGGCCGTCGAGTGAGGGCAGAGTAGTTACTGCATGGGTTTCTCACTATTATTTTGCACAGCTGATATGTACCTTAAAAACAAAACAACAGCAAATAAATAAATAAACAACTAAACTTTACCCAAAGAGAGGTATGGCTTTGCCCTACCTTACTGGGGGATCCTAGAATTTTCTCTTTGAGAGAAATAGCTTTCCTTTTCTGGGGTCTTGATACAAGATAGTCTGTCTTCAGGATAAGATTTTGGAACATTCTGTTTGGTTCTCACATCTGGAAGAACCAGAGACTACAGTTTAGTCCAAGCCTCAAGCATTTGATGGAGACTGCAGGTCATAAGTGTAAGCAGGATTGGCTGGAGACCACCAAAATTCAGAATCAGACTCGTGAGCTTCTGGCCCACAAGAACACAGCAGCTTCTTGTCCATGTTGCTAGACTGACACTCATCTCTAAAGAACTGTTAGGTCTGATGTCCAGATGTTCCCAGATACTCTCCTTAAACAATGTTCCTCTCTTCATCCTCGTGTTTAAAAATTGTGTGTGTGTGTGTGTGTGTGTGTGTGTGTTTACAAGCTCCAAATGTGCTTCAAAAATATTATTATTATTATTATTGCCATTATTATTTACCCTATTTTGTAGGCCTACTCGTATATTCTATTATTTGCATCATAGGAATGTGTCAATTTCGTCTAGTAATGTCTAGGTGGACCACAGTGGTTTTTCATAAGCATACTTGGTTTTATCCATTATTTGGACTTTTGAAAGAGTCAACTGGTTTCACTGGTTTTCTACTTTCTATCCCATGGATTCACACCTTTTCCTTTATTGTCTCCTCTGTTTCTCTGCCTCAAGCATGGTTTACTGTTTTTCTCAGTGTTCTTGAAGATAACTTAGACCAGAAGTCTGGGCTTCCTTGTTGTCTGTCACTGGCGTTTGAGGCTATGCACACCCCTCTTCACATGGACTCTGCAGGTTGTGCTTTGGTTTCATTTATAGCCCGTTTGAAAAATTAATTTCCACTATAAATTTCTTTTTGTTATATTATTTAGAAACATTTTGTTTGGTTTTCAAATATTTGTTACACTCCTGGATCATTTCCGCCCCCCACCCCCACCAGTTTAATTCCATGCAGACTAAAGAGCATCCTGTTGCTAAAGGAGTTTTCGCCCTCTGACTGACCACATGAGAATGGGTCAGGGACACTTCGTCACTGAGATATGAAGAAACCACACAGCCTGTTCTGGGATTATTGCTCTGTGTGGGGGTATCTTTCCGGGTTTCAGAGTCAGCCTGTACTGATTTTGAGGTTAACAATTGCTAAGATTGCATAATAGCTTGAATGTCTTCATATGTCATGCTACATCCCTTGACAGATCAGAAGACTCCTCTGCGTGTTCATATGAAACCATCTCATTGGCCTCCAGAATTTCTTCTAATCAGTCGTAAAAATAATAAACTTCTTAGCATAGAGCTAAGTGCCTTTTAAACTAACTCTCTCAATTAACTGTGTGCACAGCTGTGACTAAGAAGCCCCTGATGCTTAGAATCAAGAGATGGAGGTAGTGTTGGTATTTAAAGAAGGCATTTCTCCCTGCCTATGCCCATACCTCAAGACACTAGCTGATCTAGAGACTTAGAACTCAAATCCAGGCCTCCTGTTCTCTGTCTCACACAGTGGCATTTCAGTATCTCCATTGATGACAGAAGCCTCCAGAATAAATAACCATGCCTCTCAACACCTTCCTCAAGCAAAAGTTCCCACTTAGTGTCCGAAGAAAATCTACACTCCATATAGTAGGCGTACAGGGTGAGCAAAGCACTATGGAAGTTCAAACCAAGAGCTGGGTGCACAATTAATCATTATCAAGTCTAATAATTCTGGGAAATGGTTCCTAGCCAAATATCTAGTCACTTAGTAAGCCAGCAGGCTCCCAGCAGAACCTAACCCACTGTAACTTAATATAGATGGCTGTATGATCACAAACTTTCATCTATAGCCAAAATGTTTGAAGACCATGTTCCTATTTAACAAGGTTTCCTGATCAAAACTGTGCATGCAACCGCATCCTTGGTGAATCCAGTGACCAAGAGAACAGACACTTTGGTCTTCCCATGCAGATCACTCTACAGAACACTGCCATGGACATCCCTAATGAGGCACAGAGGGACACTCATTGTCCAGACAAAGGCATCCCACTGATGCCAGCAAGCCACAGGGCAGTCTTCACTGCCTCCTGGATGCAAGGTCTGTCCTCGGCTTTGCCACTTTCTTCTTTATGAGTCAAGTTCTATCAGGTACCGATAAACTCTGCAGGTGCTTAGGTAAGAGGAGGATTCAGACAGGTTTGTGGGAAGCAATCCTTAAAGGCTAGTCACTACTATCACCTATGGCCCCCAAAGGCATTTTCACAAGAAATCCACAAGACCTGTGGCCAGCTGTCTCATCCATTTTCCACTACAACTGTAGCTTAGAGAAAATGAAGTCAGGGGTGTCTCAAGTGTTTGCAACTCCCTTTACCCCATCAGGAGTGTGAATTTAATTGGATAAAGTTAGTAGGCATTCCTAGATCTGGATAATTTAAAAACTGGGATAATTCTAGTAAATCTTTATCTTCAGAACTCTGTTTACTCAGGAGAGAAGTTGCTTATCTTGACCACTGGCCTAAGAGCTCTATAGGTCCAGGCAGACAGACTGGTGGGACTTGTGGCCTCGGGACCACATGTGGGACAGCAGCCTACAATATCCCTAACCCATCACTGTAAAGTGCCTGCTTCCTTGGCCTCAACCCTGTGCCTGAAGGCTTCACCCCAGGCCCTGGCTTCCCTCTTCCTTTTCAATACCCAGGCTGTTACGGTAAAACTGAGATGTGGGAACAAGAGCATGTATCGAGCATTCAACAGGAACCATATGAAATGGCACTTTGCTTGGAGTAAACTATACAGGCTCCTGGCTTTAACCTGGCAAAGAAAACAAATCAGGAAATCTCCCAGAATTCCTAACTACATAGAGCCAAGAGATAGTAAGCAGCACTGTGCTTTAGAGCCGAAGGAATCCATTCCCATCCACTTTGGTGCCTGCAGGTCCTTTGGATTGGGAAGAGTCAGAAAGTGACCTTTCATCTCAGTTACCTTGGCTGTGTGCTTTATATGCACAAAGAGACATCGATGAAAAATGTACAACAGAAAATGCCATGGGAGGTATGATTATCTTGACAAATGGAGTTTCCTTTCTAAATATGTGCAACTAAGGACTGCTTACTCCTAACTAGTTCACAGTGCTTCCTGCTGGGGGGGGGGTGGCTTTTAGCACAATTCCAACTCTGCTTCAATAAATATGATATGAGGAAGAGAAAGGGAAAGACGAAAGTGGGAAGAAAATAGAGATTAAAAAACAAACCAGTTTAGCATTGTAGATACTTATAATGCACTGACTCCCTGTTGGACAGCAAATACACAAAGAAAATCACATGCTGCCTTTGATCCCCATAAAGTCATATGCTACTCAACTTTGCTTGTTCCATGAGACCCTATCTCAAAACTTTTGTAACTAAAAAAAACCCTTGAATTTGGAAAAGCTGTTCTGTTTTTTTTTTGTGTTGCTGGTTTGTGGGTTTAACATTTTGGTTTGGTTGGGTTTGGTTTGATCTGGTTTGGTTTTGTTTGTTTTTTTATGTTTTGAATATGACAGGATTTCTTGTAGCCCTTGAGCTGGCTACTTAGCCAGGGATTGAGCTTCTGATCCGCCTGCCTCCAACTCCCAAGTGCTGGAGTTCCAGCATGTACTCCAGGACGCCTGTGGTGCTGGGGCTCGAACCCTCATGCGTGCTCTCTGTGCAAGCATGCTAGCAACGGAGCTGCATCCTCACCACCGACATCCTGATTCATTTTCTCATTGCCATTCAAACAAAACACTGTTTTGTGAAGCCAAGCACAGGAGACAAACACCACATCATCTCACTCCGTGTGTTCCTCTTCATGATGTAGACACTCTCCTAAACTGTGCAACTTATTCCGTAAGTTCTCTCATGAAGCCTTTGAAAGGTGTCTGAACATTATTTTCATCTGTGACAACATGGGTAGAATCAGAAAACATACGAAGCAAAATCAACCAGACAGAGAAGTGCAAATACAATGTCCCCTCACTCACTAGGGAAGCTTAAAGAATCTGATAATATAGAGAGGAGAGTGGACTAGCCATCAGCTGAAGCATGGATGGGTGATGTGTGAATGTGGAGAAAGGTGCCAAGATACAGTACTAGTGAGAGGAAGAAGCATGGGAGAGAAACGTCAGCATGCAATACTTCTATATGGTTTTCTGATTTTCGAGAATGCCATACACATATTAAAATACAATGTATTTTAATCATATTCACCACTACTCCCCCCTTAACTCCTCCCGATCCACCTCTCCTCCCTACCCCTCCCCTTCTACCAACTCCCAACTTTGTGTATCTTTTTTTGTTATTGCAAGACAGGCCCATAGGCGCAATAGTGTTAAGAACATTATAGGGCTATCAATAGTTTTGTGCTCCGATTTAAAGCCCACTCCTAATAAGAAAATGCATGCAATGCTGTAAATCTGGCCACAGTCCCATAGTTGGGGAGCTCATAGATTCCTAGTAGTAAACCTATTGCAATGATTTGATGAAACTTCCAAGGTATTGATCATATCGTCCACTAAATATGCATCTCTCTACCCATAGATTAGAGAAGCTTTCAGACCTAAATTCACAACAACTGGTCAATGTGTGGAGAATAACTGACTATGGAATGTCAGCCACAAATAAGACATCTGTATCACACATACACACACACACACACACACACACACACACACACACAACACACACACACCACACACACACACACACACACATAACCACACGCTCAGGAAGCATTGAAGAAAAGAAGGAAAGATTCTAGGAGATAGAGGTCAGGGGGAGAGCGGGCAAAACAATCTCTTCTGGACATGACAGTAGCTGTTCTCATGAATTCACAACGTCTGTGATCTGCCTGCATAAGACCTGCACCAGATCAAGCCAGTTAGTATTCCAGCACAAAGAGCTCACGAGTATCCCACACCTGAAGCTATGGACAATTTCTGGGGGAGGAAGAGCTGGTTTTTTTCGAAGGCGTGGCCCTGGTAGGTAGACCATGCTCTCGTGGACAACCTCACCACCAGCATACAAGGCAGCACAAAGGGAACTCAGTGGGTTATTAGGAAAAGATACATAACGTTTAATTATACAGTTCAAAACACTAGGGGAGAATGCTTGATCACGTTTGAAGGAAGAAGCTGACCAGTTATCCTGGTCTGACCATTACATGCTGTGCACATGGAGCTGATTGTGACACTGATCTCCACAGACAGGCACGACTGTTATGTGCCATGTAAACATTTTTAATCATGAATTGTGTTTTCCAAAAAAAAAAAGAATTGGCTGACGGTACTGACCACTGGTGGAACTGAGAACACATAGGAAGGAGAAGGAAGCCATTAACCATCTGGTTCTCTATTATTAGGTTAATTTGTCACCAAATTTAGAAACTCTAAGGTTTGGAAATACTCCCACAGTAGCAGTTTTCCCTGTTTGCATGTCAGGCTTCGCTGATCAGCAGGAACCGCAGACCCCAGAAGTGAATAAAAGCCCCGTGCTGACCAGCACTGACCACCGTCCACACTGCTGGCCACTCAACCATGAGATCCCATTCCTTCCTGTCTGTCCTCTTCCTCTTTGTGATGATGGTGCCAAGAGGTAAGCTGGGAAATGACTTCAGGAGCAGGACTTCTTAGGAGGTCCGCTGGGGTGCACACCTGATTTGTCCCCCATAACTCAGATGTCAGGACACAGACTTGAGTATCTCAAAGTCCAACATTTTCAGAATTGATGAGGTCCAAATTCAGAGAGGAGTCGAGGACACCCATCAACATAAAATGGGGACCAAGAACACCACAATGGAGAGGAGAAGCCCAATTATAGAAATAGAGAAAAAGTTACTTGACATAAGACTTAAGTCAATATACTTTAAAAGAAATTGACTACCACCAGCCAAAGGAGAGTGAAGATTAATTCATATCGCTGAGGGAATGGAAGTATACAGAGTCTATTGGTGAGAAGTGTATGTAAGTACTAGAAACAAATTTAAAAAAAAAAAAAAACAACTCAGGAGCAGAGGAATTATGGAGAAAGTAAAGACAATGGGAAGCTACAGAGAAGGATGCATGTTAAAATCTGGATTGTATCCCTGGGAGCCACAATTCATACGTTTGAATGTTAGAATCTAGAATCCAGTGCAAACCACACCAGCTCCCTTCTGACTGTTCCATGCAGATCCTGGTGAGAGTTTATAAAATCCTTTCCCCACTACTTCTTGGAAGAAAGGGGGCTTGCTAGGTATACCTCAGGGAGCAGAGGACTGGACAGTTGTAAAAGCACTGCCTACCACCCGCAGGGTGCTCACATCTCTCAATCTACTGTCTGTCCTCACTAAGAGAGTCCTTCTTGGTTCATCTCTGAAATTCTTTTAAGCACAGCCAAAGGCTCCCACTTGTGAATTGGAGTCTAATTTATGAACATCCTCCTTGTCTACCTGGTAATAGCTGTGCTCTCACAAAGGAGACGATCCAATCCTCCATCCATTCCTCAGTGGTAGTCAGAAAGCTTGGCTGCAGTGCACAGACTGGCAGGAACCTGTGATGTAAAGTATGACACTAATTATTTGAAGTTACACTAGTGGTCATGCCTTTCACATTAGATAACAGAAGCCATGTTACGTGAAGACTATGAGTGTGCTAAGATCATCCATGTGGTTGCAACACTAAACCACGTTTCTCTTCCTCTGGGTCCTTGTTAGTTCCACCATCCACACAGACATAATAATGACAACGGAAGCCGGGCAGTGGTGGCCCATGCCTTTAATCCCAGCACTTGGGAGGCAGAGGCAGGCGGATTTCTGAGTTCGAGGCCAGCCTGGTCTACAGAGTGAGTTCCAGGACAGTCAGGGCTACACAGAGAAACCCTGTCTCAAAAAAACCAAAAAAAAAAAAAAGACAACTGATTTCTGCCAGACTTTTGCCTCAAGACCTCTTAACTGGATATTGAGAAAACTATGGAGATTTTCCCCTTTTTTTGCCATGTATGACAGCATTGAAGGACCAAGGGTGCTACTAAGGATGTGAAATAAAACAGGTATGTTATTTAACTTATACAAGGACCTAAAATAATCAAACTCAGAATAGATAACCACAATGGTGGTTATCAGACCCTGGAGGTGGGGGGAAGAAGGACCAGAGAGTTTGATATGAAAATTCAGTTAAACCATTTGATGAGTAAGTTTTATAGATGAATTCTGAAGTTTCAAGTCTATATCTCTTAAAAATGTTGAGAGGTTGGGCCTTATGGTAAGGCTTCTTATAAATAAAGAGAGTAATAAGAGGCTATTTAGGATGAGGAGAGAGCTAGCCTCCTGCATAGTTCACAGGGAACTCAGAGCTCTCTCTGACTCTGACCCTTCCAGAGCAAGCAAGATCAGCCTTCCTTTGCTCCTCCCAAATGGGTTACACTGTGAGAATGGAGTAAATCAAAGTCCTGCAGGTCCTCAGTGGAGGGGAGCACTTCATATGGAGGGGAGCATTTCACGTGGAGGGGAGCACTTCACATGGAGGGGAGCACTTCACATGGAAGGGAGCATTTCACATGGCCAGGCCTCTTGTGAACCCAGGATGTCAAGACAGGGAAAGATCAAAGAATCTTACTTTTATTGCATCTTTTTATTGTCTGAGAATCTAATGTACACCTATAATGTGTTTTGATTAAACCCACCCCCAATCCCTCTTTCCAATCTTCTATTCCCACACTTTTTTTCTCTCCTAACTTCATGAGCATTGTTTTAAAACCACTGCGTCCACTTCTACTGAGGACCATAAGCAGAAGCCTGTCATTTCTGTAACACCCATTGTCATCACCGTGGAAGTAATGAACCTTCCTGTGTTGGAAAGGCACTGATGCGTGGCCTTAGCTATGCTCTCCTCAACAGCCAAACAAACTAAGAAAACGTGTGGACATACTTGAGGAAAACTTGCAGCTCTGAGAAGTCTCTCCAAGGATGTAGACACAAAGGCGTGGACGAACTCAATAAGCATGTTTCTTACACAGCTCTGAGGGGTAGGTGACTTGGAAGCAGAAGAATGGACTGATTTTCTTCAAGTTGGAGATGAGAGCATCTGCATCTGATGAGGATGCTTTGTGAGCATGGGATACGTCCTGCTGTTGAAACTGCTTCTGGGTAGACATATTAACGCTTCAGTCCAGGGCAACTCACTAGACAGGAAACTGGGCAAGACATTGCTTGTCCACTGAAGTTCCAAAGACACCTTCTCCATCATGGTAACAATAAACACTTCCATGACCTCGAAGTGTGCTATCAGAATAAGGACATCTCTGAAACCTCACAAGTCAGTATGCTCACTCCAAGGTGTATCTAATCCCAAATGCTTAACCCCTCCTCCTGTTGCCAAAAAAAAAAAAAAAGAAAGAAAAAAGAAAAAGAAAAAAGACACTATTTCTGTGTAAGCATTTGATCTCTCTGTGTAGATAACATTGTGTCTCCCATTCCAGAGCCATTTTCTAGGACTGTGGCTTTGTGCACATTTACAGTACTTTGAAAGTGAATTAACAGAATGAACAGTGTTGTTCAATTTCTTCCTGTGCAGGAAAGGCAGGCGTTGTCCCGGGGGAAAAGCAGTGCCTTCTTTTGAAAGGGATATGCAAAGACATATCATGCACGGCCACAGATGATACTATTGGTGTATGCAACGACGAGAAGAAATGTTGCAGGAGATGGTGGGTGTTTGAGCCCTACCCAACACCCATTCCCAAAGGAAAGTCTCCGTAGATGGAGGAACATGATAAGCTCTTCAAACTCCAGAAAACATGGACAAGCTTTGCAGACTTCTGCTTAGCTACACTCAGCTTCTCCCTTGCCTGGAAATAAATATCCTGAGTCTGTATTTCCTGGTCGCTGTAAGCCTTTTAAAAATCTACCAGAAGTTAGTAAAAAGAACCAAGAGGGGGACCCCTGACTGCTTCAGAATGTACGGGACACCTCTGTTCAATGTCCTCCTTTACTATTTTTAAAATGGGGTTTGAGAAATTATTTAAGATTTATCATAGCAATACTTTCATCTCTAAATTCAATTCAATAATAGTAATAATAACAACTAGAAGAAAATATACAAGAAGAATCTTATACCCTGAAAATATTTAAGCAAAATGAGCATTCAATAAAAAGATCAAAGTAAAGCTTTAAACATGTAAAATAGTGGATCTGAAGTACATAATGTTTGCTGGTCCACATTGGAATATAAACACTTTCTTTCATTTACTTCTGAAAGCAGAACATTTTTATGAGCTGAGAGTGAACTTCAGAAACACAGCATTTGACTAACCCTGGCTCAAAACAGTAAAAATAAATATAATTTTTACTAAGCTCTATTTGGAGCATATGGGTAAAAATCTATCAGTCGTGTGAACTAACTGTCAGTGCATCTGATAGTTAGGCTATGATCCCTACTCCCTCTCCCAAACACAAATGGCATAATCTAAATTCTTAAACTCTAAAACACTTACATTTCTTTAATGTCTATCTCAAAAGATAAAAAAAAAAATCCTAAAGTATAATTCTGGAAGAAAATAACTTTAAATTTTCTTTACATCTCTTAACATAAAAAAGTAATTTATATGTGAAATTTTAAAACATGACAGAACATCTTTTAAGCTAGAATATACAATAACACACATGGTTTTGCATAATAATAATAATGGTTGCATAGGTATAACAATTATGAACAAACCAGATACATCATAAATATGCCAAAGTGAGATATATAAATTCATACCACTTGATTAGTGAGTGTGTGCTCCTCTCTTTATGACAATTTTAAAAAAATGAAAATAGACACATGAAACTTATTAACAAAATCAGCCAAAAGATAAGATGAATCTTCACCAAGAGCCAAACTCTTTTTATCTTCCACAAGTGAAGATGTACAAAAAATGGCGTGTCTTCATTCACTGACAAAGTCTCAACATTTCTGTGCATATGCACAGTACTGAAACATAAGGACGCTCTTGGACATCCTTTTATAGTCTGTACACTGCTTTGGGTACATGAAAATCTGGGCTGGTTGGTTTTTGTCAACCTGACACAAATCTAGTCACATCTGGGAAGAAGAATCTGGTTGAGAAATTACCTCTGTAAAACTGGCTTGTAGGCAAGCCTGTGGGGCATTTTCTTGATTAATGATTGAGGTGGGAGGGTCCAGATCACTGTGGATGGGGCCACCCCTGGAATGGGGTCCTGGGTAAAATAAGAAAGCAGGCTGAGTAAGCCTGTAAGTAGTGTTCCTCCATTGCTTCTGCTCCAGCTCCTGCCCTGAGTGCCTACCCTAGCTTCCCTCAGACTACAAGCTCTAAGCTGAAATAAACCCTTTCTTCCCCAGGTTGCTTTTGGGCATGGTGTTAGCTAAGTTAACTAAGACAAAATCCATTCCTCTCGTTTCCAGATACGGACCCAAATTTGACAAAAATCATCCTATTGACCCAATAGCATCTTTTAGCTGTGTCTTCTTCCATTATGGGTCACGTGGTTATTTCTAAGTAGTCAACTTTCTGGCTCCTCCAGGCAAAAAGAGCTTTGCTTCACTGAAATCTCTTATAGTCTCATCAGCTGGAGGGATGCCAATACAGGCAGAGAGGTTGTTGTGTGTGTGTGTGTGCATGTGTGTATGCTGTGTACTCTAGTGGGTGAGTGCCTGCAGAGGCAAAAAGAGGGCATCAGATTCCCTATAGTTGAAGTTAAAATCAGTTGTGAGCTGCCTGACGTGGGTCCTGGGAACCAAACTTGAGTTCTTGGTAGAGGAATAGCAAGAGGTCTGAGCCACTGAGCTGCCCTCCAACTCCTCCTTACCAGTTGTCTAGAGAGAAATTAAAATCTAAAACCAACACTCAAGAACAAATCTCTCTAAAGACAATATAAAGCCCAAAGATATCAAAACCCAAACAAATTAATGCCTGGAATGGAATTATCTTTCCCACACTGGAATCCAAAGTTTTTTGATTAAATAACTGAGAACTTGAATATTAGTTTTTGATTCTTCATCACAAAGATCCTTCAGTGAGCTTGGAAGCTTTACTTCATTCAGTATGGAGTTTCCTGTGGTCTTCACATTTCATCAGAGCATAGGGAATGGAAACTGAGAAACCGAGAAAGCCCAGGAGATGACTCATGTGGTTAAAGTGTCCACCACACTAACATAAAGACCTTAGGTTAGATCCCAGAGCCCCTTTTAAAAGCCTAGCATGGAACCATGTGAATGTAAACCCAGTCTTGGGATAGGAGGCAAACAGGAGTATCCTTGAAGCTCATTGGCTACAGCCTAGTCAAACTGATATGCTTCAGTCTCACTGAGAGGTATTCTCAAAACATAGATGTGGAGGGAGGACAATCAAAGCAAGACTCCACCCATGCATGCGCACACACAACAGTCCACCACTCACACACATACACACACACACACACACACACACACAACACACACTAATATTAACTAAATTTTTGAATAAAAAGAAACAGCAAGATCAAAAGAAGGCAAAATAGAAGCTACAGTGCTGTCTTCTCTACAAAGAAGAAGCAAAGGAGTGAGCAATGACATTGTGGTATGAGTGGCCATGAAACTCAACAAGGAGAGGACGTTAACCCCTTAAAACATATGTGGTGCTTTGAACGAAAAACGGCCCCATAGGTCCAAAGGGAGGTGTGTCCTTGGAGTAGTTGTGGCTTTGTTGGAGGAGGTGCATGAGAAGGTGGTAGACTTTAAGGTCTCAGAAGCTCAAGGCAGTTCACTCCCTGCTGCCTGCAGATCTGGATGTAGAACTCTCAGCCCCTTCTCCAGTACCATGTCTGCCTGCACACTGCCTGGCTTCCCACCATGAGGATAATGGACTGAACCTCTGAAGCTGTAAGCCAGCACCAATTAAATCTTTGCCTTTATAAGAGTTGCCTTGCCCTACTCCAAGACCTGGAGTCCAGCACTTATCATTACAACAAACAGTAAAAGACAAACCCTCAACAGATATATAACAAAAACCCCTTGAGTAACATTATAACATTTAAATAGTGAAAATATAAACACAAAATAAGAACAAATAAAGATACTACAGAATACCCACAAAGCCCATTCTGTAGCAGTGTGTTTATACTATTCTGAAAGGAGAATGGACATGATCCAAATATGATGTATGCACATTGGAAAGGTTACATTGGAGCATAAGTTGTACAACTGGTATGCATTGTTTGCTTTGGCAGCACATATACTAAAATTGGAGTTGTGCAGATATTAGCATGAAAACTAGAAATAGATCTGTCTTAGTTGTCGTTCTATCACTGTGGCAAAACATCATGACCAAGGCAACTTATAAAAGGAAGATTTCAATCAGAGGCTTGCAAACGGTTTCAGAGTGTTCATGGAGACAGGTAGGCAGGCATGGTGCTGGGACAGGAGCTGAGAGTTCACTTCTGATCCACAAGAGGGAGAGAGAGAGAGAGAGAGAGAGAGAGAGAGAGAGAGAGAGAGAGAGAGAGAGAGAGAAGGAAATGAGCAAGACTGGGCCAGTGGGCTAGCCTGGTGTGTGTCACCCCCCAGTGACATATCTCCTCCGCAAGACCACGCCTCCTAATCCTATCTAAACAGTTCCACTAACTGGAACCAGGCATTTAAACATATGGACCTATGGAGGCCATTCTCACTCAAACTACTACAAGATCCTGAGAGGGAGAAATGTGACCAAAATATAAATAATCCAAAATAGTAAGAATTTTTTTAATTATAGAGTGACATAATACAAGTATTACTTTGTTACAAATCTTATTGGTTTCCTGGTTTTCAAATAAAAAAACATACTATTTAAAGGCAGTGAGGAGGGGAACACAGATGGGGATTGGGGGCGGGGAGAGGGGTTTGGGAGAGGGCTGGTAGAGAGAATGGAATTGGTGGGGGACATCTCTGGGACTAGCCAGAGACCTGGATTGGGGCAGGCTCCCTGGAGTCTATGGTGGTGACCCTAGCTGAGACTCCTAGCAGTGGGGGATATGGAGACTGAAGTGGCCACTTCCTGTAGCTAGGCAGGACTGGCAGTGAGGAGAGGGAGACATCAACCCACCCACCAAACCTTCCACTCAAAATTTGTCCTACCTACAAAATGCACAGGGATAAAGATGGAGCAGAGCTTGAAGGAATGGCTCAACTTGAGATTCATCCCATGAGAGAGAGCCAACCCCTGACACTATTAACAATACCCTGCTATGCTTGCAGACAGGAACCTAGCATAACTGACTCCCAAGAGGCTTCATCCAGCAGCATGTAGAAACAGATGCAGACACTCACAGCCAAACTTTAAATGGAGCTCTGGGGAGTCTTGTGGAGGAATTGGGGGAGGACTGAGGAAGCTGGAGGGGTCAAGAACACCACAGGAAGACTACAGATTCAACTAAGCTGAGCCCACGGGGCTCACAGAGACTGAACCACCTACCAAAGAGCATGCAGGAGCTGGATCTAGCCCCCCTCCCCACATTTGTAGCAGATGTGCAGCTTGGTCTTCATGTGGATACCCTAGCAATTGGACTAAGGGCTGTCTCTGACACTGTTGCCTGTCATTGGATCCCCTTCCCCTAGCTGATTGGGTCTGCCTTGTTGGGCCTCAGTGGGAGAAGATATGCTTAGATCTGTTGCCTCTTGGTGTTCTGGGGTGGGCAGGGGCTTCCCCTTCTCTGAGGAGGAGAAGGGGAGGGGGTGATGGGGAGGGATTGGTGAGGGTGGGACTGGCAGTAGAGGAAAGAGAGCTGCAACCCAGATGTAAAGTGAATAAATAAATTAATTAATGGAAAAAAAATAGAGTGCGAAAGAAACTATGGAGTAGGCCGTGCTAATACACATCTTTAATGCTAGCTCTGAGGGGGTAGAAAGTAGGTGAATCCCTGTGAGTTCCAAGCTAGTCAGGGCTATGTAGTGAGACAGTGTCTCAGAAATGAATAGTATAGAGGCACAAGTTCACACATGTATGTCTGTTTATACAGATAAGAACTACTAGTGTTTTTTTTTTTTTTTAGTTACTAGGAATTTAACAGAGTGCTCAGTGTAAAGGCAAGGAAACCATGGAAATCTACGGGGTAAGAAGTGAAGACAGTAACGCAGAGCACAGAGACATTTATTTTCCCACAGCAAAGTGGAGACAGGGGGACCTGGGGTCAAGGAATGGGTAGGAATAAATAATTTTATCTTTTCTTTTTAAATATGAGGTTTTGAGGGTGTCACAACTAAAAGAAGCTGATGTGAATTTTTCATACTGTTGAGTAGAAGTGGGGGCGTTAATTATGTATTGTCTGACTAGTGCCTTTCTGGCAAGCTACACTCAATAAAACCCATGATTCCTAGGCCAAATTTACTATCTGATAGTGAATTATCTTCTTCCCCCTTCTGCTATAACAATGTGTGCCCGATGACTGATGTCTCTTTGACCTTTGAGGAAAGGCTCTAGCAATCCTATCTGCCCTCACAGAGGCCCCGGGCGATCTGGCAATACCCAGGTGTTCACAGCCTATAGCCTGAGTAGAGCAGAACTAGTCCTTTGATGTTCATGACGGCAGTTGGCAGCAGGGCTTCACACAGTGTACCTGCGCATCCAGGCAGCACCACCTCGGTCCAAATCTACCACACAGGGAAACACGTATCAGTTGAAAATGTCTCAAAGTCACTCAAATCCCTGCTTTCAGTGTTCCATAAAGGACTTCTATTTCTCCTCATAAATTGTGTATTATTATACAATATATATAAATATATTATTGCCAGGTAAACTGTGCTTCAAAAAAAAAAAACCAAGAGATTGCAGATGTGAGACAACAATCAATAAATTCTGGACTCCTGATCAAAGATGGTAAAAACCCAAGCCAGACCACCCTGAGTGGATGCAAGAGTTATCAACAAGTAGTACCTCCAAGGGCCACCACAGAGGTTACTCTTGAGCTTCCAGAATGTTGGAAAAGTGGGGGCCCAGGTGCCTCTGTTTCAGTAACTTAGAGGAGGGTGGACCTAAACCTGGGCTTAGAGACAGACACATCGCATCCTAGAGCACTCCTTCCCCTCACTTGTCCTCTTCTTCTAGAATATGCGCATCCTCTTTCAGGACCTCCAGTCATATTCCCAGGTCTCTGTTCATCCATCATCCTGACAATGACATTTTCAAAGACTCAACAATCGAGATGAACCTGCAGAGATAACATAACTACATGTTCCATCCACTGAAACCCCCAAACAGGAGGAGCACCCTAGGAAGCGTTGGTAGAAAAAGAATTCCCATTTAGTGATAGAAAGTTCACAACTTGTAATGAGTCCGTCTGGAAAGCTATGAAGATCATGGGCTGGAGAGACAGCGTAACAGTTGAGCATTTGAGTTCATTCCCCAGCATCCCCCTCAGATGGTTCACAGTCCCGGTGTAACTCCAATTCCAGGGAACTGTCGCCCTCTTCTGGCCTCTTCAGGCACCTACACTCATGTGCACATTCCAGTACAAAGACACATACACTTTTTAAAAAAAATTTAAAGTTATAAAAATCACTATCAAAGATATAGACTTCATAGTTTCTAAAGTTGGGGTACCTCTGCCTTCTGTAAATCATCCCTGGGCCCCTCAGACTACTCTGGTATCCACTATGTTTGTCTCATCAGAACCCAGTAGGTAAGACATTTACTCAGTCAGAAACATGATCGTGTTGCTTCTGTGTGGTGTGCCTCTGTGTGCTTTGTAACATCTTAATTCTTCCTGTGTAACTTCACAGCTGGGAAGTGTGAACAATTTGTGTTCACTAAGATTTTTAGTATAGAAGTTAGTTGACCTCATTTGGTTATTCAAATGATAGTTGAAGCTCTCCCCCCACCACACATACACACATACACCTCACTAGCCTATGTATAGTTTTGAATCCTAATGTCTATTCCCCAAAACACTGACAGATCAGCATGATGTCACAACAAGGACTCCTCTTCCCATTACCAGAAAATGAGGGAATACTTTCCTTCTGTAAGTGGGGCCTTAACTGGCATAGCTCCAGAAACCATGAGAAGACACAGGTTGCTAGCTACCTGCATGTCTCCCCACCTTCTCAGTATTGCTGCTTCCCTCCCTGCTCTGTGTTTACCATCTGAGCCTACACCCAGCCAGTGTTTCATAAATGTGCTTAAAGCGAATGACAGTCATGTCCATTGCATGCTGCCTCCTGGTTCAAAGCCTCATTGGAGCACAGAAATGTTCTTGCTATTGAAAGGTTCAATAACCATGAGGCAACTTACCACTCCTGGGCCAAATTCACAGAGAGGCTCTCCTCACTCCACCCTCTGGTTCTCATTGCCTCCCTCCATTGCTATGAGGGTCTTGCTGTCAATCCTGGGGGTCCTCACCTTGTTATCCGTAGTTCCTCTGGGTAAGACAAAAGCTTTTCATTCCAGGGGTATGAAAATAGAGGTGGAGGAGATACAAGGTATGTAAGAAATTTGAGGAGTTGAGAAAAGGAAGCTGGGGGAGAAGGTGGGAGAGGGGAGAAGAGGCACATCCTCCGCTACTGTCCCACGGTCACAGGATGCTGCCAACAGGAGGCAAAGGCTTGTCTTATGTGTTTCTTTAAAGTTGGTTGAAATTCTCACGGTTTTATTTAATCTGTGTGGGAATTATATAAGGTAGGAATGGAGGCTCTGCCTGAGTTCATTTTTAATGTTTATTAGCACTTATTAATTACACATAATAATGGGGTTCATTGTGACATTTTCATACATGTGCATGACATATTTTGATTATATTCAATCCTTCATCTTGTCCCCATCTCAAAGCCCTTTTCCTCTTGCCAGCCTCCTCCTACCTCTGCCTGCATGGGTTGTTTTGTTTTGTTTGGTGAGATTGTTTTGATTTGTCAGTTTGTTTGATATGGTGGATTCCCTTGGGTTTGGGTTTTTTGTTTTCAGTAACAATATAATTACAACATTTCCCCCTTCCCTTTTCTCCCTCAAGCCCTCCAATATACTTCTCCTTGCTCTCTTTCAAATTCATAGCTTCTTTTAAAAATGAATTGTTGTTGCATGCATATTAGGAATGTATCTATATATAACCTGTTTAGTCTGTATAATGTTACCCGTATGTCTGCTCTCAGGGTTGACCATTTGGTATTGGATAACCCCGAGGAAGACTGTTTCTCTCACTCTCAGCACTCCCTGGTTGCCTGTAGTTCTGTGTAGAGAGGTCTCTCATGGGCTTTCTCTCCCTACTCAGTAGCATGTCTGTTATTGTTGACCTTGTTCAGCTCATATTTAGGCAGTCATGTTAGTGAGACTTTGTGGGGGTAGTGTCTGACATTACTAGGAGACACAATTTCATAGCAAAATCCCTGCTCCTCTGGCTTTAGAATCTTTCCATCCTATCTTCCATTATGTTTCCTGAGCCTTAGGTGCAGGAGTGTTTTGTAGATTTATTCCTTGGGACTAGGCTCCACAACTCTGCATTCTGATTGGTTGTAGTTTTCTATAGTGGTCTCTGTTTATGTCTTTTTTTTTTTTTTTGGCCTTTCTTTCTTCCTTCCTTTCCTGTGTGTGTGTGTGTGTGTGTGTGTGTGTGTGTGTGTGTGTGTGTGTGCGTGTTCCAATGAGTCCCATTGGAGTTGTTTATAGAAGCATGTGAAGCATGTGTCAGAGTTCATTTGCAAGAACATGGGGAAATTACAGGTGGTTATACCAATGAAGCAAATGTTTCTCCCTTCCCCATCAACTATTAGCTGAGTCTAAATACTCAGGAAGGGGTGTGACCCAGTAGCCCCACTCTCCCATAACAGGATATTGATGGGCCCCCATAGGAATCTTGCAGGTCATCATGTCAGACCCAGAATTCAGTCTCTCTCTCTCTCTCTCTCTCTCTCTCTCTCTCTCTCTCTCTCTCTCTCTCTCTGTCTCTCTCTGTCTCTGTCTCTGTCTCTGTCTCTGTCTCTCTCTCTGTCTCTCTCTCTCTCTCTCTCTCTCTCTCTCTCTCTCCACACACACACACACACACACACACACAATCCTTGCCCCCTTCCACAATGATCCCTGGGCCCTGGGCAGGAGGGGGCTATTGATGCAGGTGTCCCTTTCACAGATGGGTATTCCACTGTCATTTACCTTCTGCTCTGTGACCATCTTTGCAGTCACTGATGTAAGCGCAGGGCAGAGAGAAGCTTCTCTGCCAGGCTGACAGCAATGCTGATCCATGGGCCTGAGCAGCTACTTAGAGGGTATTGATGAGTCTGTCATGTCCGTTAGCAAAACAGCAGCAGCCTTCCACTAGGGCTAACAACCTCCCCAGCCGCTGGCTTTTGACCAGGTTTGCAGCATCATATGTGTTCACAGGACCAATCTTCCTGTGAGTCAGGATCAAATCCCATTTGAAAGTGGTTGTTTATTTGTGTGGCAGACTTGCTGCTATTGCACCAGGGGGGCTTAGTCTGTACTGTTGTACATGGAGCTTATGGCTGAGTGAAACTGTCGGTGACAACCCTCCTTGGAAGCCTGCACTGTGAGGGCGAGCCAGCAAGAGGAAGTGTCATCTCTGTTCTAGTCTAATGTTCTACTTACTGTGATGAAGGCAGGTGGCATTGTCAGTGTCTTACCATTGAGTTCTGGTGGACAATCACCAACAGTTTTACCTTAGTTATTAGCCAAATGCTAAATAATCAATTTAATCTTCCAAATTTAAGTTTAAAAATCTACCAATATTATATAACAAATACCTATACCTGGAATTTCATTATTGTCTGTTGATTTGCCTTTTTGAATGCACACTAGCTACAATTAAAGATGTCCCTGACCATTGGTGTTGCTTTATATTTTTATTGAGTGATAATTTACTCTATCCAAGTTTGCCCTTAAGTAGTTTCAGTGTGTTTGTAAGTTATGCAGCCATTGCCACCTTTACATTCCACAGACATTCACTTCCTTCTCCCTCTCCTGATGCCCTGGAAGTCTTTCCCACTTTGAACCTTGAATATAGATACAGCAATACAACCTATGACCCTCTGGTCTGGCTTCTTCCACTCGGAACAATGTTTCCAAGTTCGTCTCTGCCTCAGTTCATCGTTCCTTCTGTTACTGAAAATTGTTGCACTGAACTGAAGAGATTGATCAGTGGTTGAGAGCACTTGTTTGACTCCCAGCCTCGACATGGTGACTCACAACCCTCTGTCATTTCTGTATAACATGTAAGTGACGACACATCGTAAGTGACGACAGATGGAGAGAAAGGTATTCTTCTCTGTGTCAGCAAGGACGGTCCTCAAACTAATCCCTGGGAGTTGGAGACAGTGCTACTGGCTTAGCCTGGTCATATTTACGTGTAGGGCATCTTGAAGAACAGACAGATAAAGCAAGGCCGTAGCAGCAAAGACAAATGAATGCATGCCCCCTGTGCATGTGTCACCTACTTTGGTCATTCTACTCCAGAATTCATGTAAACGGAACTGTGTTTATGTGGTTTTTTTGTGTGTTTGCAAAAGTTTACTCCACCTTACATTCATGAAATGTATCTGTGTAGTCTCTATGAAGCCGCCCACAGCTATGCTTCATTTAGTTGTAATACTATATAGTATTCCATTATATGTCCCAGGATTCTTGGAATTCAACATGAACAAATGAGTAAGTGTGATATGTCACATCAATAAAAATGAAGGATAAAATCCTTATTGGTAGATGGAGAAAAGGCATTTGACAAAATTCGGTGTCCTTTTTACAGTAAAATTTCTCAACAGATTGTGTGTAAAGAGAATACACCGCAACACAGTAAAGCCCGCATACCGCAAGCCCATAATACTCAACATGAAAACTTGAAGACTTCTAAGATCAGAGACAGAAATACCTACTCACAGTTTGTATTAACCCAGGACTAAAAATCCGAGCCAGGGCAAGTAGGAAAGCAAAGAGAGTAGCAGCCATTTAAACTAAGAAGAGGTCCAGCCGCCTCCAACGGTGCGACGGTGCGCCCCAGGGCTCCTTCCCGGCATGGCATCCTCCCCTTCCCGAGTCTCCTCCCCAGCTCTCCCTCCCGACCCACTTCTTTGACAGTCTCCACCCTACTTAGATGTTTTCATCTATTCTAGATTCCACATATGACAGAGAACATGCAAGGCTGGGCATGGTGACACACCTGTCATCTCAGCACTTCGGAGGCTGAGCCAGGAGATTGGCCTGAGTTCAGATAACCTGGGCTACAGTGATAAGTACCTGGCCATTCAAGCCTTCATAGTGAGATTCTGTTTCAAACTCCAAAGAAGGAAAAAGGGGAAGCATTCAATGCTTTCTTTCTGGTCCGGATGGTTTGGTTAACATGATGATCTTTTCATTTACTTTCCTGCAAACGACATCTTCCTATCCTTCTTCATTCCCTGATCCATTTAACCGCTCATCTGCGGATGAGCACATAGACTGACCCCACAATGTAGCTGCTATGAGTGCACTTGAAATAATTTTGCTTCAAGAATTAACCTGCTTTTTTTTCCCACCATAGGTAGAAATGTATAATAAATAATGCTGTCCCTTCTTCTGGCCTCTGTGGGCACCAAGCGTGCACATGGTAAACAAACATGCATGCAGGCAAAACATTCATACACAACAAGTAAAGTTTTTAAAATTAAATTAGAACTAAAAATAAAAATAAAAGAACAAAAGGTCTGGAGAGGCGGCTCAGCACTTAAGACACTGTTTTTGCAAAGATTCTGAATCTGACTCACAGCACACATGTCAGGTGGCTCACAACCATCTGTAACTCCAGCTCCAGGGGATCTAACATCTTCTTCTGGACTTCATGGGCATCCACACAAATGTGGCAGACAGACAGACAGACAGACACACACACACACACACATTTTTATCATTAATTAATTTATTCGCTTTATATTCTGAGGGCCACCCCCCTCTCTCCTCTTCTAGTCTCACCTCACAAGCTTCTCCCCCCATTACCTCCTCCCCTTCTCCTCCCATGGGTACCAGCCTGCCCTAAGACATCAAGTCACAGCAGGACTAAGTGCATCCTCTCCCACTGAAGCCAGACAAGGCAGCCCAGCTAGGGGAAGGGGATCCAAAGGCAGGCAAGAGAGACAGAGACAGCCTTTGCTCCAGCTGTTAGGGGACTCGCATGGAGACCAAGCTGCCATATACAAATTTTTAAAGTAGTAAAAACTAATCCTTTAAAAAATAATAACCAACCCCCACCCCTGCAAACAAACAAACAAGAAATGATAGTAAATAAGCAATACAGTGAAATGTATTTGTCTTCTCTTTTCAAAGCCAGAAGCTTCCTTGAGAATCAGGACTGTTTTTCAGAGTTCCGCCACTGCAGGATGAAGTGCGATGCTAATGAATACGCCATCAGATACTGTGAGGACTGGACCATCTGCTGTCGGGTGAAGAAGAAGGAAGCCAAGAAAAGGAAGATGTGGTGACACAATTCCAGGGAAAGGCTCCGAAAGTATATACAAGTTCCTTGTCCACCTACTAATAAATGATATGATGAGTAAAAGGGATTTCATGACAATTTCATGTTTACATGGTCACATGCACATAAATACATGTCTTATCACACCAGGAGTCTGTTTTCATGTATATAACTTTCAGCAGATTGTGTTTTCAACTAAAAACTCCATATATACAAGTTTGACCCTGGCAATGCTACATCAGATAAATGGATTGTTAAGAGGAGGAGAAACGAAAGAATATTGGGAGGAAGACGGGCTCAGCAGGACGGAGTGAGAAGATAAAGGAGCAGGGTGAATCTGACCAACGTGCATTATACACATGCATGAAATTGTCAATGAATCCATTATAAGTTATTTTAAAATTTAAAAGAAAAAAATCTGGTCTTGGGTAAATTGTTCACCATTTAGATGTTCTTATCTGTCAGATGAGATAAGAACACACCTGTAATGAGAAATCATGATGATTACATAAATTAGAATGTGTTACCTGATCTTTCTACACTCGTATAGGATCTTCTTGCTCTAAAAAGTTTTCTGTTAAGGAGTCCCATGTTATCTAATACCTTAGTAAGAGTAGGAGCCTCTCTCTCCTTCAGTTTTCAATGTGTTAACTATAATATATCATAGAGAATTCCTTTTCTAGTCTTGTCTATTGGTGTTCTATAGGCCTCTACCTGGATAAACATCTCAGTATGGATTTGGGAATTTTTTTTCTATGATGTCACTGAAGATATTTTCTGTGCCTTTATTGTGGTATTCTTCTTCTCCTATGCCCACAATTTGGAAGCTAGGTCTTTTCATGATGTCCCAGAATTTTCTCACTCTATCTTCTCTCTTGCACTGACCAACTGAGTGATCTGACACCTCCACTTTGTCTTAAATCCTCGACTCTCTGAATCTAACACAATCCATTCCGCTGCTGGGATATTCCACTGAGGTTTTTTTTATTGGTTTGTTATTTTCCAGTTCCAGCATCAATTCTGTTTGGGTTTTTTTCATTTCATCCATCTCCTTGGGTTTGGCTTCTTTTAATTGTAAGTTTTTAAAAATTCTTTGCCTGGGTGTTCTTCTGGGTCATTTTCATTAGGGCACATCACTATGGGATTTGTGTTTTTCTGGAAGTAATAAATTCTGTGTGTTGTGTGTATGTGTGGTGTGGGGAGTAGGGGGTGTATGTGTGTGGGTGTGTGTGTGTGTGTGTGTGTGTGTGTGTGTGTGTGTGTATGGTGTTTTTATTTCTGCATTGGGATTTGTGCAGCTAGAATTAGTTTGTTGGTTCAGTTTTTCTTTATTTTGTTCCAATCACCTTTCTTCTTTCAGCAGAAGTGTTTGTAATGTTCAAAATTAAGAGGATGACTTTTGTGCTTATCTGGTATTGGAGATACAGCTTCTCTCCCAGCTCTTGTTTCTCTGTCACCACTCGGTGACTTTAACCATTCAGTCAAGGAGCCTGGAACAAGTTTCCCCTGACAGTGTGAACTGGTCCTGGGTCTCAACACCAGATAGACCAACTGTGGTGTCACAGTCAGGTAGCTGTCAGGGTTCTGGAACTCTGAACTATGTGTGGTGGCTACTGAGTCTCTGGCAGCAAACAGACTGGGATCAGTCATAACAGAACTTGATCCATTAAAGAATACAAGTACCAGCCAGAAGTGGTGAAGCATGCTTCTAATCCCAACATTCAGGAAGCAGAGCTAGAGGGATCTCTGTGAATTTAAGCCAGCCTGGTGTACATAGCAAGTTCCAAGCCAGCCAAGACTAGACAGTGAAAGGAAGAGAAGAAAGAGGAGGAGAGGGAAAGGAAGAAGGGGGGGAAGGGGAAAAAGAAGGAGGAAGAAGAAGAGAAGGAAGAAGAGAAGGAGGAGAGGGGAGAAAAAAGAAGAGGAGGGGAAAGAAAGAAGAGGAGGAAAGGAAAAAGAAGAATAAGGAAGAGGGAGGAAGAGTAGAGGAAGAGAAAGAAGAGAAAGAGGAGGAGGAACAATGACCTATTTGGATCTATAGAACACTTTGGTAACATGAACCTTCTAACAATATTAATTCTGTGGCTCCTTCTTTTCTTCTGATGTGTCCTTAAATTTATTTTTCAATCTTACAGCTTCATTGTGTAGGTTTATTTTCAGTTCTTACAGCTTCATTGTGTAGGTCTCTAACATCTCTGCTAGGCTGTTCCGTATAGGGAGAGGGAGTTAAGCTTGTGTCTTTCCTGTGGTTGCTTAGTCTGTACTGAATGAGAAAAGCTGATGCCCACCAGAGATGTTCTTCATGGCAGTGGTTTTTCTTTGCATATCAGGGGCTTCTGTTGGCCACACTTGGATTTTCATCCCCTAGGTTAGGCAGGTTCTCTCACCTTCTGAAGATTTTCCAGACTCACCTGTAAGGGTGGCTGTTGTAGCTAAGGGATGTCCAAGTGTATTGGCTGTATAGGAAACAGCCACAGCACTGAGACCCATACAGACAGAACTTCTGTCTTCACACTTTCAAGAACTCTTGCATAATAATCACCCTGGAGGAAGAATGCTGCTGTGTACCCCTCGACAAGCTCAGAGCCCTCAGGCTTTGCAGCAGTGAACAACAGATAGGTTGGGTCAGAATTTTAACTACATACTGACCTCAGGCTGCCACTCCAGTAATTCTCAGCTGATGAGACCTTTTCCTGGCCACTATGGGCAGAGCTATCTCTCCTAGACTAAGCCAGGCACCTGCCTCTTGCAGTCCTCTTGCTCACCACATCTGCCTCCCGGGACTGCCCTTCTCCTAGAAGCACACCGCTCTGATCTCCTGAGTCCTCCATCAGGTCCTGTTGTTACTGCACAATTATCTCAGAAGACAGACACCCCTTAGCTTTTCTGTCCACTGCTGACCCATCTACCAGATGAGTTGTTGTCTCACCAAAACCTCCAATTGGATCCAAGGCTTTCGAGGCTGTGGCTAATGAGGACAGAACTACATGGCTTTCAGTTAGCTCTACCCTTCGGAAGTGGTCTGTTTCCCCTCCCTCTGCCAGGCAACTACCTGGCTGACGCTGTTTGGCTTGCATCTCTGTGTCCTGCATTGTTTTCTCTGCTCATTCCCAGGACCTGCCACCCCTCTCCTGGCTCCAGAAGCACTTCCTCCGTCTCTGTCTCTGTAACGCAGACTTTTGTCTTGTTCTGTCCCTCCCCTTCACCAGCTCACACAGACAGCCTCTAGGTCACCATGTTATCATTAACGGTTCTCCACAGCTGCATCACGGATGTAGACTGCCTTTATCCATTCACCGGTTGGTGAGATCGAGGAGATCTGTGGGTCAGTGATGCGGCTTTTGTGGATGGTTCTGCAAGAAGACAAGGATATGTGCTCTCTATGTGTGTTGCTGACTTAGATTCTTTCAGACACAGACCCAGGAGGGAGCCAGCAGAATCTCAAGGTCATTCGTATATAGTGTTTTTCCCAACCGCTGGCCCAAATTTCCATAGCGCTGCATGAGTTTACTCTCACTAGCAGTGTATAAAAGTTTCTTTCTTTTACAACTTTGCCAACATTTGTTGTTTGATATCCTTCTTTCTTGTTTAAAAAGAATTTTTTTCATTAAACTGACATAGTATCATGCATTTTTTATAAAAAAAATTTGTTTAAAATCTTGGAAGGATTGTCGTTAAAATGTTTTTAGGTCTCTTGATTTCTATTTTTCTGAATCCTCTAATTTTCACAAATGTTATTATTTTTTATAATAAATGTTTTTAAGTCTCAAGAAAATTCTTGTCACATCCTTTTCCATAACTTTTATCAGTTCACAGCTATCAATTAGAGTCGTGGCCAACTGCTAACACATGCCCTGGGTTTTCCCTCAAACCAGCATAGAGTCATCTTTGTTAAATGTATTTCCAATTAACCATTGTTAAAGGGTGACCTCTGGTAAGTGCTGGTTTCAGACGAAATCTCTGCATACAAAACTGTCTACAACTGTCTTACGTTAGAAAGTGGACACTGTGTGCTTAGACAAGCCACACTTCTTACCTTCCAATTCCTGGGTTATAAGATTATCCAAGTCATTCTTATATTTTTGGTTGTGAGCCTAGCTTTCAACGGCTGACCATCTCTCCAGCCCCCAAGTCATTCTTAAATGACTTAAAATGTTGTCACTGTTTCTATATCCAGTGAAAATTCAGCTTTTAGTTACTGTGGAATTTGACAATCCTGGCAAAGGCAAAGCTGACGTTCTTGATTTAAATAAGAAGCAAACCATGTAAGACTGTAAACATCTAACCAGGTGAAAATAAGAAGACATTCCAGTTAAGAATGTGCTATCTAAAAAATCCAGTCTCTGTCTCATAAATAAAATAAATAGATAAATAGTCCTTCTGCAGTCTCTGTTTAAAATAAACATAATATTCACATAGCCATGATAGCCTATGAAGAGAGTGTTTCTTTTATTAATTTTTCACTCATTCGTGTTTCAACTTTTATTAGTAAAATTCAAAACATTTTATTCCTTAATCATAAAAACCTGTGTGCACATTGTTTCCGTGCTTTCCAAACCTCCACTCCTACCAAGCATCACACACACATCACTGAGTCTCAGACTGAAACCGTCACAGGTGGGGAGAAGCTAATTAGCACACATTCAACAAGTGAGTTATAGACATACACAATTTATTTGACACTTTTCATAAATATTGTAGCATTTTCTTGTCAGAAGCAGGCATTTAGGACACAGTCACAATATACCGGAATGTGCTGTTCACAGTTTAATCAGCTTTCAAACTCTAAGCGATAACCAGTCAGTTTGAAGACGAATCCATAACCTGCTTCAGAATGGAGTCCAACCCTCTAACTCTATGTGCTCCAACACACCATCTGTAATTAGGTTCAATCTGGCGATCACTCAATTGTGGAGAATGCCAAGAAGAAACAATTTAAGTAAAATCCACCTTACTGGGTGGGAAGAAAAGCAGCTTGGTGGAAGCTAGGAGGGTTCTGATGATGCATAGTTTGTGATGTCCCTGACAAGAATTACAGAATGAGCAATAAGCTTCACGTTGTCCAGATTGCATTAGCCATCATGTGAGAAAGTTCTGGAATGTTTACATTTAAGTCTAAAACTCTAGGTACTTCTAAAACTACAACAGACCTATGTCATGAACTCTCTCTCTCTCTCTCTCTCTCTCTCTGTGTGTGTGTGTGTGTGTGTGTGTGTGTGTGTGTGTGTGTTGTGTAAGTGTTACTAATGGAAGTAAGAAAGTATAAAAACTCAACCCTTTAGGATTCTGGCTGTATTCCAATGGATAACCGACTTAAATCTTTTTACTGCAATTACCTTTTAATTCACTAAAGTTGTACAACCCAAAAGGTCTATAAAGAACATATATATCATGTTAATGAAAAGCATTACATTCTCTTAAATTAACTCCTAGGGGGGAATAAAAACCAATGGTACAGGACCACAGCATGGGACACCAGGAATGGGGACTCTCTAAAGATGTTTACATATGCTGTAGCTTCACACAAAATTATGGCAATTATTAAGATTTAAAAAAAAAATTATACAAAAAAAACCTTAAACACAAAGTAGTATCATGGGACCAAAATTCATTTTAATAATTTTTATTATAAGTATATTTTAAAAACATAAATGGGGGTTTGTAATCCCAAGCGAAACACATAATCTTCCCCTCATAGTCTGGCAAGACATTCTAGACCATACTTTTCAAACCCTGTCTTCTTTGCTGCTTCTCATGTTTCTGGGTCCCGAAACTAAATGTGTTTGACTCTTGCTGGTAAGTGCTTTCTGAAAATTGTCCATCCAATACAAAGAATAGTTTGCATTTAGACATGAGCTGTGTGGAAAACCATTAAGTCCATGTTAAGAATTCACTTGTTTTTAAAATAATAGACCCAGCACTATTCTCTATGACACAATAATGATCATAAGACATAGGACATAAATGATCAAGTTAAATTATTTTCACATATTTGGGTGACACGGGCCTGCATCCTACTTCATCTTATCTATGCACAGTTGTTATTAAAATTTACTGGTGGGGGGAGGGGGCATCCCAGGTGTTCCTTGAAAGAGGATCAGGCTACTTTAGAGGGAAGAGTTGCCGTGGTAACGTCTCTCAAATGTTCATTTTAAATAAAAAGCTAGTGGAAATATTTTGGAGTACTATGCAGCATTTTACTCTTTGTGCCAACAAAGGCATCAAACATCGTTTTAGCACATTTTCGATCTTTGAGATGATCATTATTTAGTTTGTGACTGCTTAATTCAACATTTAAAAGTTTTATCTTCTGTACTTCAGTATTTTGCAATTTCTTTTCAAATGATCTTTACAACCCAGAGCACAGACACCAAAGGGTACTAGCAAGTCACGTTGCTTACTATAACAGAGCAACGAAAATGGCCAGAAATCTGATGATAGACGTTCTGAACGTAAGCAAGCTTTCAACGTGTGAGTACAGAATTCCATTTCGCAGAATCTCCCTCAAAATGAGAATAATCCATTTAGTAAGTCAGTATGTTATTCTTAAAAATTAAAGTTTGGTCACTAGGATAACCTGAACAAAAATTACCCCCAATCCTCTTCAAACAATTAAGCCAGCTTCAATCACTCCCTGTACTGCCCACGAAATTAGGAAAATGACAGAGGCTGAGCCTTTTAAATCAAGGAAAAGGTTCGAGTTCCTTTCCTGCTCCATCCTCTACTGCCTTCCTCCTGTTTCTTTCCAAAGACAAATGTACACTCCAGAGTAAGACACTTTTTGTCTCCGCTGATAAATTATAAGGAATATGAACTAGGTGTGCACAGAGTTTTGTAGGTACTTTGTAAACATCTGTGTCACTTGGATCCAAAGGCCTGAATCAAATCGAATCAACAGGGACCATTACTTTTCCAGACGCGGCTCACTCGCTGCATACTGCCAAAGAATGTCCACTTAATGGATGCTCAGGTGAGAGGGTAAGAAGATGTTCTTAGCCAGTCTGATTTGCCACGGGAGAGAGCCTAATGTGCTGTCTACAAACCAAACTTCCGGTACTAAATCTGGATCAGGGATGCGGTGGGAACGAAGCAAGCCCACACATTCAGATCCGTAGCTCTCGGTTGTTGCTGTGCCACAAAGTGGCAAAAGTCCTGGGCAGCTCTCACAAAATCTGCTTTACAGTCTTCTGGACACAGCACCTGCACTACCATCCGGCAGTTTAAAACTAGATCCTCTTTGTCACTCTGCCAACTCTGCTGAGTATCTGGAACAATCTAACCCCCAAAGTTCCTGTTGTCGTTTTGAAATTTCCTCCATCAGTCTGAAATTATTTCTCTTGAAAACACCTTGGTGATCACAGACGCTAACATAGGAGATCCCCAAGGCCACGCACCACACCACGATGCTCGCCACTTCAGGGAAGCGATGCTCCAGCTCGGTGATCAGCAAGCCCGTCCGTGCGCACCGGCAGCTTGTGTGGTGTCCCGGCCGTCCACGCGCCAGTGCAACCCGGTGTGCATCGCTGCCAGCATGGGGCCCCTGTCCAGATACCGGTGTGAGTGCGGATGCGGGTGAGGGTGCGGACAAAGTTGAGGGTTTCCACGGTCAGCCAGATGCGTGGGGAGCCACCAGCCGTCCAGCCAGCCAGCTCCACTAGGTGCCAGTAGCCGCATGCCGCCACAGCGAACCACCACTCAGTGCCAAGCAGAGCAGTGTTAAAGTGTCCAGCACCTGCTGCAGGGCAATCATCCTGAGAGTCGGGTGCTGCCTCCTCCCAGGGCCCACGCACACAGATGTGACCAGCCCCTGCGGCCCCACCCACACTGCAGTGCGACTGATGAATGATAGCCACAAGTGAAATGAGATCTAGAGACACTTTTTATAATTTTAAGAAAAATCTCTCTCTCTCTCTCTCTCTCTCTCTCTCTCTCTGTGTGTGGTGTTGTCGTTCGTGTGTTGTTGTGTGTGTGTGTGTGTGTGTGTGTGTGTGTGATGTGATGTGCTTGCATGTATTTATATGTACCACATACATAAAGGAGCCTGTGGAAGCCAGAAGAGGGAGCCGGACCCTATAGAACCAGAATTACCAGTACAAGATGCTGAGAATGCTGAGAATCTAACTCGGGTCCTCTGCAAGAGAACTGCAGGTAGTGGATGAACTGTCTCTCCAGTCCCTGGAATGTAGTTTTGATTTTCTATCTTCCTAGCAGATGAAAAGACTGAACACTTTTCAGGATTGTATTGGTCATTTAGATTTCATTTTGAAGACTGAATAACTCATTTACCCATATATAAATGGATCCTTTTAGAGTAGTGGAGCTTAATTTTTTTGTAATATCATAGTGTTGACACTGTATTTAACCTCCTGGGACAATTCCATTCCTCCTTTAAAGTAGATTTCTAGCTGACCTTTAGCAGTTTCCCAAATGCCTCTCCCTTAGTGAGCTTTTCCAATTACACCTTGTAAAGTTTGTAGCTCAAGGGCAGATGGTTCTAGACACTTTATAGTAAGCTATTTAACTTCTATACTAACTACTAGAAAGACTCTGGTGGGTGGACATGGGTGTGGTGTGTTCCTAAAGATGTTCTTTCAGTTACTGCTGTCCAACGCTCTTATTGTTTAACCAAGGCAATGTTCTAATCTTTGGCCATTTTACCCTTAGGCTTCCAAGAAGCTTTATTATTTAAAGTAATTGGGCTGGAAATCACTTGAACCACATAAAAGGCCTGATTTTGTGTTGGGTCAATAGTATTTTATAACGTTTACAGCTCCACTTGCTGACTCTAAAACTAGTTCACTCTTACTTAATACACCTTCATTTTTAGTCCTGAATCCTCATTTAGGGTTCTAGCAAGGAAAGATTTGGTGCAAACTCATGGATATTTTTTCCTTTCCAGCTTTAAATGTCTTTCTAGTCTACTTTTAGAAGCTGGGTCTCAGACATAGTTAAACATAGAAGATACTCACATTAACTTATTAGTTTTCATTGCTGTGGCAAAATCCCTGAGGAGAGGCCCCTTAAAGGAGGAAATGCTTATCTTGGCTCATACTTAAGAGATTTCAGTCCTCAGTCATGTAGATCCTTGCTCCTGGGGGAGGATGACCAGGCAGGACACTGGGGCAGGGAGCATGTGACAGCAGATCAGCTGACCTTGGAGTAAGGAGATGTTTGCAAGGAGGAAGTCTGGGGCAGCATGAAGTCCTTGGTGCATGCTCTATCAGAACTAGCTCCCTTCAACTGGGGCCCTGCTCCAAAGTTTTCTTCACTTGCCCAAAGCTCATCATTCAGGAACATGTGTTGAATTGACCCACTGATGATGTCAAAGTCCCCACCATCTAATTACTCCTCTAAAACTGTTGTGTTGAAGACCAAGCTCGGAACAGATAGCCTTTTGGAGAACATTTCAGATTTTAGCCCCCCTGCTCTCCACAAAAGTACCAAAAAACAGAAAACAAAAAAGCAAAAGCAAAAAGAACCTATAGGAGCATGATTTCCAAGGGTAGAGAAATCACAGGGGCAACAATTAAACGTTAGTAACTATCACTACACCTTACGAAAGATGTGAGTGACATAAATAGAGCCAGGAAGAAGGCTCAGTGGATAAGGAGCTTGTGCCAAACATGACAGCATGGCTTCTGTTTCTTCACATGGTGAACGGAGAGAACCAGGGGCTGGAGAGGCAGCTCCCTCCATGCCAAGAGCTCTTGCTGTTCTTTTAAAGGACCTGAGCTCGATTCCCAGCACCCACACCAGATGATTACAACTGCTTGGAACAACAGCTCTAGGAGAGCCTGTGCTGCCCTGTGTGTGCATGCATGCACACACACACACCACAAACAGCACAGATACACACATACATACACACACATATATACATGCACATACATAAACCCACAAGTAGACATACACAAATAAAAAACAAAATAAAATAAATCCTTTAAAAGCCCATGTTGAAGATTCCAGGAGATGCTTCAGTGGCCCTCCCTACAGGTTTGCAGGAAGCTACAGGGATGCAGCTCTCTTGAGTCATCACCCATATTGGAATGGGCTTCTTGGTGATGCACCTGCCTGAGGGTCTGCCCCTAACCTGTAAAAAACTCCAATAAACTCATTGGCTCATCAATCTTGGACAGAATCATCTCTTGGTTGTGTCATTGGTGCTCTGTCTGGGGCAAACAGACATCTACTTTCATATCCCTAGAAAATGTCTCACAGCACAGTTGGAGCCTGAACACAGACAGACAAAACCAAAGGTGGAGTGAGAGGACACTCGCATGGTCCCTGCCATGAGTGACAAGCTGTATCTCAGGCTCATCTGTTTGGAGGTAAAGCAACATGAGGGCAAGCTCAATTCGGCTGCCGATACCGAAGGTTGTGACTTGTTGCTGAAGCAGCAGTTGTATGATCTCTGTTATGAGACATGCGACCAATGTCACGTTGCTGCACGTGAAGCACCACAGGGTGCCGTGAAGACACTAACTTATTAGGTGCAGAGAAAGAGAAGTCTGACATTCTCCCTGTTCTACCTTTTGTTTTATTGGGACACTCAGCAGAGCAGAGAAAGTTCTCTATATACAGAGCGGCTATACATTAAGAGTCCCTATATACAGACTCTTAATAAATAGAGTCCACCACACAGATGCACAGATGTGACATCTATGGGTCAGTAAGTACACAGGGCCTTGATACTGGCCCAAGATAGGAAACTATGATTCTCTGCATCTGAGCTACTTGGATGGAAGAAGGCTTTTAGACAGAAGTGAGAGAGCTCCTCACAAGCCTGGCCGGTGAAATCACAGGGCGTGGTGACAGGTGGAATCAGTCTGAGGATGGCAGAAATATAGAAATGGAGTGATATAGCTACTTTCCTCCCTTGTGACAAAAGCGGGTAGTGTGAGCTGATGTGAAAGCATGCCCCCGCCAGCCATTCGAGACACTTGATTAGTGCTGGCCATGGTCAGGACAAGTGGACATGGCTGAGAAAGATGGGCAGGAGAAGGCAGTGTTCGATTTCCAAGGTTACTTGATCTGGTAGAAAATGAAGTGCAAGTTAACTCACGGTGGCTTTGGAAGTGATGCAGGACTTCATAATGGGATATGACTGTCGTGAGGCATGGCAGACTGTGAAACATTGGACTGATTGGACTGGTGCATAAATTGGGTTTTAGGTGCTAAAGAATTCAAGATGAAATGGAGGCAGGGAAACCAGATGATGGAGCTTGCATAGGTTTCAAAAGCAAATGTGACAAGATTTGTATTGAGCCCGAGTTCCCAAGGAAAACTTTTGAAAGAAAAACCAAGTGCCAAGCTAGCGAGTCTCTGAAAGGCTTTAAAGCCTAGGCAACGATTTACCAGGGGGAATAAAAGAGGGAGTGAATGACATAGTAGAACAAATTAAAAAAAAAAAAGTAATAATAAGCTTAACCTAGATTTAAAGAGTTGTTTTCCACAGAGAATATGCGATATAAAATTTTCTTCTGCCAAAAATATGTATACTTGGGGGCACTGTTGTTTACACAGTCCGGGACCCTTACACAGCTGTGTAGAGCTAGAGAGTCAACAGTCCTGGAACCAGCCTGTCAGAATTTAGAGGTGACCCCAGTAGCAGGCAGGGCTATTGAGAGCACAGCCATGAGGATGCATAGGGGAAGTTACTGCACGCTGTTCCTCCTGTGTAGCATCAATAGGAATTTGGTCTCAGGTTTACACTACTGGCTCCTTGGTCTCAGACCTTTGGACTTAGGCTGAGTTAGAGTTCCCAGCTTGTAGGAGGGAAGGGGCCTGAACCTCTCAGCCTCTAGAATCACATGACTTAAGTTTGCCAAATAAACACACGAACAGATTGTCAAAATGCTTAATCATTAGGGAACCACGAGGGTCACAGTGAATTAACACTGCATATACTAGTAAGGGTAATTTTTTTTTTTTTTTAGTGAAAATACCAAGTATTGGTAAGAATGAGGACCGATGAACACTCTTCTCTCTGCTGGTGGAAATGCAAAATAGTGTAGTTTGGGAAATAAGATTAAATATACAGTTTTTTTTTTTATCTTAATAACCTTACTTCTAGTCTGTAGTGTGAAATTATTAAAAAAAAACAATCCACACTAAAACCGGCTACTCACCAGCAGCAATGGTCTCCCTGTCCCATGGCTATCCCAAGCAGCGGTCTGCCCAGTTTCCAGAGGTTCGCTGCTGCCAAACCACTCCTATCCTCCCTGTTAGCCCTGCGGCTAGCTGCCAAGACTTGGAGCTGCTGGCTCTAAAACCCTTAGCCCCATTAAATGAAAACCCCAGAGGCTTGTAATTTAACAACCAGATTTATTACAGTAGATCCTCAACCCCCAAAACGCTCACACAAAGAACTCAAAATTCAATTGATATAAATACAAGCTGCACACCTAGACAGGGCAAATGTACCCTACATTACTCTATTGTCCCTCTGTGATACCCATAGCTACCTGTGGCTCTTTCAGGCCACGTGGATCAGGTTCATCTTCTTCCTCCATCTCTCTCCATCCTTCTACCCTCTTTCTGTCCCCTCTCTAAAACTGTTAGCCCCGCTTTCTTTTTCCATTGCCCAATCACAGGCTCTAGCCTTATATTTCACTTGACCTCACCTATGTACAGACAGCAATCTACATTTTCCTCTTTTTGTCCAATTAAAAGGCTCTTTTCTCTCAGATATAAATTGAGCACAACTATTACCGTTCTGTAATTTATAAAGTATAAGATACACCTAACACCCAGTCCATCATTTTTGTCAAATAAAGCACTCTGTCATCTATCCTAACTTAAAAAGGCTTATAATTTTACACCTGACTTATGTCCTACTTTTAGATTGTATATCATCTGGAAAACATCCATTCAAATCTATATCATCTTTCTCAGTGCTAAACAGCTTGGGTTGGCTATGAGACTGCAACCAGTCTTCAACACTGTCAGAAATTTGAGACCAACTAATATTACCTGAAAACATAAGGAGCACAAAACAAGCTTGTAATACTTAGCCAATTTATTGAGACTGCTGATCACTTGGACAGTCCCGAATTCCTCAAAACTTAGAGCATCAGTCTTCAGCCTTCTGACCCAGGATCATCTGACAGACCTTTGTAATGCAGAATTTTGAAGACCTAATTACCCTGTCTTGACAAAGATTATCAGTCTACTATTCTGCATAGTGTGTCTTTTTTCTGGACAGTATTTTGTCTGTAGATGAATTGAGGTAATTCTTGCCTAGTGGCTGTCTCACTACAACTGGAGCAACTCCACTGATGCTCAATTTCTTCTTTGAATCCAAGAAAAGGGGTGCTCTCAGGAGCAGACATGTCTCTAGTCAAATGATCTTTAATAATGAAATGGCCAAAAACATCATATTCTGTGGACTTCTACGCAAAACATCTTGAACTGTTAGGCCTTGACTACTCTCAGTCATTTCTAATTGAAATATCTTGAAAACACCCTAACATTTAACTCAGAGTCATGAATTTGCTATCTGGCCCTTAACTCGTATACTTACTCATCTAAGATCAGTTTGTAATGGCAGTTAGAGAAGGACTGGGTCTAAGCTTTGAATACTTAAATGTGTTATATAGGCACAATGCCTATATGAGAGTAACAATATTAATCTCGATTTTTATATCAATAAAGAAATTCATACCAATGAAAACTTTAAATTTACATCTATTAAATTCTGTACCAATGTAAGAGATTATAACTTCAACTTTGTATCAATGATAAAGATTTCTACTAATGAAGGATATAGCTATGCAATGTTTTAATGTATATTCTCTCCAACCTGGGGATTGAAAAATATGGATATAGATAGATGCTCAGAAACATCTTTATATCTGCCCCAAACTCACAAGTCACATGATTTTTATCTGTTAAACAGATGAACATTGTAATTGGTTTTCTTTGATACAAAGAAGTAGTCCCAATGGGTCTAGTCTGTTATGCAAACAGATTGGAGGTGGCCACTTACCCCAACAGCTAAGTGACAAAAGTCTACTGTTCCTCTTAGAAGCACAGAGACTGAGACCATGAGAAATGAGCACAATTTTTTTTATTTTTTATTGGATATTTTATTTATTTGCATTTGAAATGTCATCACCTTTCCCCATTTCCCCTCCCAAGAGCCCCATCCCATCCCCCCTCCTCCTTTTTGCTTTTATACTATTTTAAATAAATGCAAATATTAAGGTCAGTTCTAGGTGAGGAACTAGCAATACAATAGATGCCAATAGTCAAGAAACAAGCAAGACAAACACAAATAGTCAAAGAACAAGCAAGGCAATAAACAAAATTCTGTGAACACTCCCATGATCACTGTTTCTAAGGCTTATCAGGATGACCCAAATATCTGAGTCAACTTCCCTGTCCTAGCCCAAAGTCATTTTCATGTCTGAAGCCTACTTCTTGTTCTAGCCTAAAATTTAGATTCCAGTCTGAAATTACTTCTTTGCTATAGCCTAATGTCAGATTCCTACCTGAAGCTTACTTCCTTATCCTTGGCCCATGTCAGATTCCTGCCAAGCAGCTCATTTCCTTGTCCTTGGCCCATGTCAGATTCTTGCCAAGCAGCCCCAAGGGCTCTCTGCCTCTCCCCCTTTTTTATTTCATTAACAAGACAGAGCCTGTCTGTCTTAGGTCGTTCTGACAAGAATGCCTTCCTTACCCATCATGGAATATGTATTATCAAAAGCAATGAATTATGTCTTAGGTTGGTAAGGTTCTGTGCAGAATCTTACCTGTCCTTGGCTTGCCAGCCTGTCAATTTAATAACTCTGTCTGGGGGTCCATACTTTGACTGCCAACATGTTGATGTTAAAGACATGTTTAACACAATAGACAGGAATAAAAGTATTCCCAGGACAAAAAGGGTTAGCATGATCAAGCTATATATGCCATTCTTGAAGCTTGACCAAAATAGAAATATTGACCTCAGCCATGGGCAATTTTATCAGCAGTATCTGATACATCAACACTCAGCAGAGCAGCATTCTTGAAATTCATAAGCTCACTATGTAAAGTTAAAACATCCAGAGATGTGTTAGAATTATGTCAAATATACTGCAAGTATCTTTAAACTTTTTCCTAATTATAATGACTACCACTGTAAATTTTAGAACTAACATGAATCCAATGATATTTGGCTTGACACTCAAGATGGCTCCTTACTCTTAAATTCTGAACCTCCTTCCAATAATTTGAATAGGATAAAGAACAGCAATCTGTTCTTTCCAAATGCCTATCTAAATAAATGCATATCCTCTTGTATATTCAACACATTGGTAACATTTTTTGCTAAATGATTAACAAAAGTAGCTGTCTTAACTTCCTGTTTAAAGCAATTGCAGAAGCAGTGGTACTAACAATTAATGTAATTAAAGCTGTTATACAAAACAAAAACAAAAAACAAAAAAACCAAACAAAAAAAAATATAAACCTGTTATACCAGCAATAATCAATCCCACTGCCCTCTTGCTTCTGCTTAAAGCCTGATTCATTTCTTCCAATACTTGCAAGCTATTTTTAGACGACCAAGGTTCTGTGATAACTCAAGGCAATAAAACAAAAGCTGGTTGATAGACCTCCATAACTGACATGCCAGATTTCAAAACACCAACACACTTAGAAGGTGTACAATCAATGCAACTTATATTAAATACTGTAGAAGAAACAAAAGTAATTTTAACTTGACAATTAAAAGAGCCTTAACACATGATGAGCTCATTTTTTAAAGATGCAAATGAGACTTCCTGTGGCTCTTCCCCAAGCTCAGCACAGAAAGAATGGACATGATACCAAAGTCCCACCTTCTACCTGGAAGTAGTTTGTCTGCTCATTCCCAGACAATGCCTACAGATCAGGGTTCTAACTGGCCTGGATGAGATTGCCAGCAAAATACCTATCTCATTAGTAGACCCCCTCAGACAGAACTCCAATGAAGAGATTAAAAAACACCACACAGCACCAAAACAGAAACTTCATAGTGGAATAATATAGTAACTGAGTTGAACTTTTCAATGAGGAAGTATTGTTTTGTGAATTGTTGTCTGTTTTTCTGCCCTCTCAAAAGGGGTACCTGTACTCAGGTGAAATTTTAATTAGTCAGATAAGACTAGAGCCTGTGATTGGCCAGTGGAAGGGAAGGCAGAGCTGAAAGTTTTAGAGAGGGGACAGAGAGACAGAGACAGACAGAGAATGGAGATGGAGACAGGAGAAACAAGATAGAACCTGTAGGAGAGTATGATGAACTGGAACTCTGTGGTCCAAGGAGCCATAAGTAACTGGGGATTTCACAGATAGAAATTGAATAATGTAGGGAAATCTAGGTGTGCAGCTTGTATCTATATCATTCAGTTTTCAGTTCTTTATGTGGCCATTTTGAGGGTTGAAGATTTTCTGTTATAAATCTGACTGGTAAATTACAACCTCTGGATTTTTATTTTACAGGGCTAGAGGATTAGAGCCAGTGGGCAGATGGCTTGGGGAAATCGGGGTGGTTCAGCAGCCAACTAGCTGAGGGAAGATGGGGGAGGGTGAAACCACTGTTGCCAACGCATAGTTAGACTTACCATGGGTTTTATTTATTTATTTATTCACTTATTTAAATCAAATTGTAATTTTTACTTATTCACACAGGGGTTATAAACACAAAAAGGCAGGACATGGGAAGGGGATGACACCAGAGCATAGGTGTTCAGGGGGAGTACAGATACTTTCAGAACAGGGTATCGGGTGGGTGAGGGTTCAGGGGACAGGTCACTATGACTCTGCCTATGATTCACTTGTCCTTATCTAAGTTGGTACTATCCGTGAGGCTACCTATTTACAAGGTCTATGACTACTCAGGCTGGTAAATTTCCATAAAAGCTGCCTGTTTACAATAGCTTATAGCCATTTGTTTCAGTGTTTTTCCACAGAGACCTAAGACTTTGTGTTAGCATGTATGTATGCAGGCCTATTGCTGATTTTAGGCCTATGGCTGATTTTAGGCCTTCAGTGTATAAGCAGGGCTGCTCCTGACATCTCCTCCCTTCTCTAAGTATAGGAGGGCCTTGGTGATTCTAATCTTGTGAAGGCGGGGATAGAGGCCTGACCTCCAATAATTGAAGGGGATCTTGTATTGGCTCTGGTCCTCCTGTCGTTGTCCAGTGAGGTATGAGGGCTATACCCATCCTGATGTCTTTTTCCTGGAGAGGGGATACTTTTGACATCAATGGGTTCATTTTTTATAATTACACACTACAAGGAAGTATAACATCAGACAAGGTCAAGAAAAAGAAAAGATCAGCTTGGAGACATATCCCCAACAATCAGCCAAACTGAAAATATAAAAGGAAAATGAATATAAAAATGTAAGGATGAATTATTATGAGATAAACACACAGTACAGTCAGGCAGATATTGTGTTGAGAGTACCAGAAGAGCCAGGAGGAGTCAGGAAGCTTATACAAAAAAAAAAAAAAAAAAAAAAGTGCAAGTTCTTTTTAATAATTCTTTATTCTAAAAGTATATATATGATCCTTGCATCTAAGAATTCAAGTATACAAAATAAAAAATGGGTAATCTGAAAGGAGAAGTTGATGGCAGGATAAAATTAGTAGAACAATTTCAATGTCCACTTTTCACAATGGATAGAAAATCCAGAAGCCAGGTGTGGTGATGCACCCCAGTGATCACTGGGGAAACAGACCCAAGGCTTCACACGTGCTAGGCAAGCACTCTACAAACCGAGCTGCATCCTCAGCCCAGCAGAAACAGTTAAGTGATGTAGTCATACTCAGCAGTAGAAAATCCCCTGTGGCTGGGTAGTGGTGGCGCACGCCTTTAATCCCACACTGGGAGGCAGAGGCAGGTGAATTTCTGAGTTTGAGGCCAGCCTGGTCTACAGAGTGAGTTCCAGGACAGTCCGGGCTACACAGAGAAACCCTGTCTCAAAAAACAAAACAAAACAAAACAAAAAAATAAATAAATAAAATAAAATGAAAGAAAGAAAGAAAGAAAGAAAGAAAGAAAGAAAGAAAGAAAGAAAGAAAGAAAGAATCTCCTGTGTCTTATAAACTGCAACATACTCACTACTTCGATTTAGGTATTTTCCAAATGACTTTTATTTTTACTATTTTCTCCATCTAATCATGCACAAGCACATCATTTATAAAGATACATAGGCAAGTTCCCTAACCTCCAGCTGTGCCCCAGTCACAAACAAAGACATATGACCATTTAGTAAACATCTATTAATCAGAGGTGAAATACAAATTCAGTTACCATGTATCATTAGCATACATACCCCAGAGGGGGTAAGGGATATTAAACACTAGCCAGGACCCAGAATATTTAGTAACAACATAGAGAATGGAAATTGGTGCAAGCAATCTGAAAGACAGAGGTGAGATTTCTGGATCCGCAAAGACACGTGGATCTACTAAAGCCAAATGTGACCTATAAAAAAAGGGGGGAAGAAAGAAATATTTGTCACAACACTATAAAAGCCTCAAACTGGAAACTATAGACACAATCATTTAACTACATGAGAATAGTCACAGGCATGTCTGCTGACATAATACTGCATACTGTTGGGTGCAGTGCAGTTACATGGGACAATGGAATGCATTTCAGAGTAGATGTCTGACCTGAAGAAGTACCAACCTGGGCTGGGAAGGCCTGAGCTCTGTCTGCAGCCCCATAAAAGTACCTCTCTCTCTCTCTCTAAGTGTTGCAGGAGATTTAGTCTTTTTTTTTTTTTTATTGATAATTTTATTTATTTACATTTCAAATGTTATCCCCCTTCCCGGTTTCACCTCCAAAATCCTCTATCTCACCCCCTCCCCTTGATTCTATGAGGGTGCTCCCCCACCCACCCACTCACTCCCGCCTTAACCGCCCTGGCATTCCCCTATGCTGGGGTATCAAGCCTTCACAGGACCAAGGGCCTCCCCTCCCACTGATGCCAGATAAGGCCATCCTCCACTACATATGCAGCTGGAGCCATGGGTCCCTTCATGTGTATTCTTTGGTTGGTGGTTTAGTCCCTGGGTGCAGATGCTTGCAGCCAATCATTGGGCTGAGCACGGGGACCCCAATGGAGAAGTTAGGAGAGAGGACTAAAGGAGCTGAAGGAGTTTGCAACCCCATAGGAAGAACAACAATATCAACCAACCAGACCCCCCCCCCCGAGAGCTCCCAGGGACAAGAGTACATCTTAAAGAAGTAACTACTAGATGACCACATTGATATAAGGTTGAAAATGGGTTCTGGGACTTTTCCTTTAGAAGCATCTTAGGAAATGTCCCTTATGGGGTAAAGAGAAAAGTACTGGTGACAAGGTATTTAAATTATTTCCTAAAGGAAGGAAAGCAAGAAACACACTATACAGAAACACCGTCTGGCAGAAGTCATCATTTTAATAGGACGGATGGCACAATGGCAGCAAATTTGTTTGCTATGTGTTCACCAGCCCTGTAGCACCACTCTGGGGACAAAGGAGTCAAGAGGTGCAGTGTCCATTGAGTGTCTCAGAATTCCCGGAGGAACCAGCAGGAGGCCCCTGGATACTCACAGCTACTTCACAAAGAGAATAGGCATCTCCTTTCTTTCTAAACAGCACAGAAATTGAGTACCACAGAAAATGTGAAAAATTTCTTCTTCTTTACACTCAGCTCTGCAAAAGCCCTTTAGTTTCCAGCACATATCGTAAATCCGTCTTATGTACATATTCACTCCACTTCTAACTGCAAACAGAGGAAAACAGGTTAATATACAGTTATTGTCCTTCAGTGTCACATGGCCAAGGATAAGTTAGACTCCCGGCACTTCATACATTTTAATAAGAAACTCTACATAAACAAATATATCCATCCTAGTTTATGGCTACATATTCCTTCTAGTTGCTTTGGCCTCATTTTCCAGGGACTATATTAGGAGTCATTAGCTCCCATGATCCAAACTTACATTCGCCACCAATCATTTATATGCATATGACAACACAGTATATTCAGCTTGCAGCCGTTTTCAACATGGAAAGGTCAGACAGTAAAGAAGTTCCAGTGGTCTACAGACTCTATACCAGGAAACATGAGTATCTCCCAAAGTAGCTTTTGATTGTTAAAAAGAAGTCCGAAGAAGGGAAGATCAATAGCCTAAGATTCGGAAGCCCTTGGTTCTAGCCTATATTTCCAATAACCTTCAGGATGACTTTTGTTATGTGCCCCATTACCTGTCCTAGCGTAATTACAAGGGACTCAGAGGTGTCCTGTAGGATAATGGGTGAGAAATAATTGGAAGTACCTAAAACCCTTGCCCAAAACTAGCAACATCGACACCTAAGCACCTCTGGAAGCCAAGAAATAATCGGCAGGTGGTACAGGAGACAGTTTATGGGAAATGGTATAGCCCTGGGTCATCTTACTCTCCTGTGGTAAGCCTTGGTGTCTCACCTAGCTGCCAGCATAGAAGCATGGATTGAACTTTGATCTGCAGAAGAATCAATGTGTTCAAATAATCAATATTGTATGATCAAATTCTATTTGCAAGCAAACTTGCCTGTTGTGTGCTTACTAGCCCTATAGCACCTCCCGGGGGACAAAGAAATCAAGAGGAGACACTGTGCAGTATCCAGAGATCCTATCACACACAAGAGCAGCAACTATCTCAGTGTGCTTCCCAGTGTCTGTCTTTTAAATGGTTCACACTTGGTCCTTAAGTGGCAGCTTGTGAATTAGGTTTGAAGTAGGAAGAAGGCACTTTCTGAACATCTGCAGAAACCTACAAGCCAAACTGTTTTTTTTTAAAGCCCCCACTTCAGTTGTTAAGTGGGGTCCTCTCCATATTCATACATTTTTTGCTTCTATCCAGAGCACAGAAAGACCTATTCATTCTGACGCCCCCACGGAATCTCGCTGTTACAAAGTCATTTAAAACAGGCTGACAGCTGGCTCAGTTTTTAGATTCTTCTCACCTTAACATTTGCCTTGACTTCTAAATAAATGAAAAAGGTGTGTGGACAGCTGGGCGTGAGGGGCAAGCTCAACAAACAGCTTTCCTTCCACCCCACCCCCTATCTGTGCTCTAAGAGTCCCATCATTCCACTCTGCCCGGTTCTGCCAGCATCAGTCCAGCCTTACCCACGGCTTCACGGATACTCGAGAGTCAAATTCAGAACCAGTTTCTTCTCAGAAGAAAGCCATCTCGCGTTAGTGTCCCCAGCATCTTCTCTTCATTCCCTACAACAGCCCACGCTGTCCAGCTCTGCCCATGTCCCTCCCTGTGTCTGCTTCTCTTCTCTCAGCACCACTTTTGTCTGCGTCTTACAGAACCTCATAACCTAATTCTGTAAGGAAAAGAATTCATTTTACCTGGTGGAACATAAGAGAGCAAGACAAAGAACACAAGGATCAACTGTAGGCTCCCCATAGTCAAACCAGTGAGCAAAGAGTCATCTGAGATGCAAAGAAGAATCACTCTCTGTGTAGCTTTTTATATATAAGGACTTACGTGGGTAGTGAACCTTTGGGGACAAGAACATCTGCTTGCTCCACTGAGCAGCCCAACAAATGCAAGATCTGACTTTGAAAGCAACATCTCATCCTTAACACCTGCTTACTGCCAGCTGATTGTGAACTAGCAACCCATTTTACACCACCCATAGTCTTGTTCTAAGCCCTACTGGAATTCAGTATAAATGTCGTTGTCTCTTCAGAGTGCACCCATTTAACAGATGCCTAATGTGTTTAAAAGCTGTATGTCTAGCACACGTCATTTGTAGTGTTGGTGGTGGTTATTTTCATTCTTATGCATTCAAAACTAGGGTGGGAATTCTCCCTATTTGAAAAACAAGTCCTCTGCATTGTAACTGGAGAAAACAGCGTTCCCAAGTTCCTGCAAATCATCAACGCCAACAGTAGAAGGTGCACACAGGTCTTCCTGACTCCTGACATGTGAAAGTTGAAGACTGGCCTACCGTGATTCTGATTTGGCTGAAAGCTTTTTAGGAAATGCGAGTTCCCCAAAGAGTGCAGGATAACCCCATAATACCACCAGCACCCAACACAATTCCAGAGAATACATTGAGCCAGGTCTTCTACTAACCATGTCATGTGCTTAGGCATGTGCTGGGTGGGCAGTGGGGGGAGGTATGCACAGGAAGCTTGATAAACCTCCTTCCCAGTGATGCACTCACATCTTCATACTCACATTCCCGCCACCAGCATTGTTTAAACCATCCATCAAAAGTACTAATAATCCTGACACAATTCTACTTCATGAAATGTTTGAGAAATAAGAATCAGCATTCCTAATTACTTAGCAGCTGTCTTAAATTTTTATCGGAGGAAAGTAGATCAATGTAATAGTAGCTGCCTACTGTGACATGGTGGTAACACATAGTAGGACCATACAATTATGGCTATTAGTGTATGGAGTTAAACACTGGATTAGATCTTGTCAAACTCCTGAAATTTGAAATTTGCACTTAGATTCTTTCCTCCTTTCTTTCTTTTCTTTCTTCTCTTTCTTTTTAAAATTGTTTTGTTTTTTCAAGATAGTCTTTCTCCATGTAGCATTAGCTATCCTGGAACTCTCAAGGTAGACCACGATTGGAATTAAAGGCTTGTGCCATTACTCTAAACTTTGGGCTTAGATTCTTGGTCTTTAAAATCAGTGGTTGAATTTGTCTTTTCTTAAGTAATCCTGAGCTCTGGTGGAAGGCTGTGGGCTGGCCAGTGTTAAGCCAGTCCCTGCAACCCACCCTTCAGGTCCTCTGTACACCCAAGGATCCAAAATGACCCCCATAGATTCATTTCAGAAGTCTATTTTTACAGACCTGGGCTCTAGATATAACCCTACAGATCTAGGCACCAAAGCTACATACCTGCTGACTCAAACAGCAGACGTGCCTGTGTGAGAGACCCAGGGGCAGGGACACCTACACGCCATGCCAGACATGTTTGTGTGGTGAAGCCCTCTCAGACAAAACTAGTGTTCAAAGACAAGAATAAGATCTGCTTCCCATCTGCAGATGCCAACGTAATGCAATCCAACAAACATGATAAACCAAGGAGCCAAAACACCACAGGAACTCAAGCACAAGTAGATGATTAAGCTTCTGAGACAAACAGAAAACATAAGGAGAAAGCAATCAAGGCATACCATCACAAGTAAATAAACAGATAAATGACAGACAGACAGACCACAAAGGAAGACTTTAAAGATTCAGGAAATAATTACCAAAATGTTGTGGTTATCTCCAAAATTTGATAAGGTTCTTGTGTGAGGTTTTTTCTTTTCTTTTCTTTTTTTTTCTTTTTTTTTCTTTTTCTCTCTCAGTATCCATTTAGCCCCACTAGCTCACTGCTCTATATAATTTGCTTAGGGTAATTGTTCAGATCTCATATGGAGCAAATTGTGGAAAGGTTCTGAACAAGAGTGATGCAAATCAGAGAAGCCTTATCTCTGTCTCTCGCATGAAGGAGACCTAGAAGGAAGTTGCCATATTAACTGAGAAAATAGCCTGGATCGAACGATCTGCCTTCCACTGCACTTTGTGATAAGCAAACGACTGGATCTGGAGAGCAGCCTCTTGTCTCTGAGATGATACATGATGTGGAAATGTACTCTGGCCACCAGATAAACCTCAGAATGAACTGCAACACTACGAAGATCAGGTAAGAGATTCAGACTTCGGGACTCTATCAGTTTGGGGAACCATGACCAGAATACAGGGTTGGGAAGCAACAGAGAGGGGAACAGCAGCATACAAGTGATCTGATCCTGATCGGGGCATTGGAAAAGGAGGGCTCTTTAGGGAGGAGGGGGAGGTAAATAAAGACTATGTTGGGGTTTTTTGTTTGTTTTTGTTTGTTTAGCTGGTTGGTTCGTTGGTTGGTTTGGTCTTTTTGAGATACAGTTTCACTGTGTAGCCCTGGCTGACCAGAACTCACTCTCTAGACCAAGCTGGCTTAAAACTCAGAGATCCTACAGACTCTGCCTCCCAATGCTGGGATTAAAGGCATGTGCTGCCACCACCCAGCTGGGTTTTTTGTTTGTTTGTTTGTTTTGTTGTTTTTTTTTAGCATACTCTCTCCATGCTTTTGCCAGTAAAGTTACAAGCATAAAAATATCCCATGTTTCTATCTCCCAGGAGCTATTACCTATCCCCCCTCCTGCAACCAGATAACAGAAAAATGTTTCAATCCTTTTGTTGTTGTTGTTTTGGTTTTTTGTTTGTTTTTTGTTTTGTTTTTTTTTTGTTTTGTTTTGTTTTGTTTTGTTTTTTGGTTTTTCGAGACAGGGTTTCTCTGTGTAGCCCGGACTGTCCTGGAACTCACTCTGTAGACCAGGCTGGCCTCGAACTCAGAAATACATCTGTCTCTGCCTCCCAAGTGCTGGGATTAAAGGCGTGTGCCACCACTGCCCGGCTGTTTCAATCCTTTAATGCCTATTTCTCATCAGAAGTTTGTGTTGTGCCTTTATAAACCAATCCTATAGATCTGGATTATATTAATCTACTCCTGGATGTGCTTTAGGGAAGAGACAGATTGTGAATTAGGGCAAATAATGTAACACATCCTCTGGAACCCAGTCATTCTCTCCAAATATTGGCATTACCAGCAAGCCCTGCACACCTTAACTCAAATGTTACTGTTCTTAATAACAGTTCCATAGGGAACACGACCTGCTGGAGCCCTGCTTCCATGTAAGGCAAGCCAGCAGTGGTATTGCCCTAAGAGCTGATGAAATGGCTGGGGAAGAAAGCAAAAGACTCTAGTTAGCTTCATTAATTTCACCCTTCTCCCTAAACCCATCCAACACGGAAGTGCTCAGGAGACATGCGCAGACAGGAAACCAACCTCACCACTTCCAGCATCGTATACTTCGTAATCATCAGTGGAAATTTCACAGTAGCCTCCTATACTTGGCTGTAACAACCTCACAACCCTCACCTGTACCAGTATCTCATACCAGTATCTGAGACAAATAAATGCATGTTCATACTCGGTACTCTCATGCTTGTTCAGCTGCATCTAATGCGCCTTCTTGGGATCAACCTTTCCTGGACTTTCTAGAATATTCCCATCTACTTACTCTTAACGATTTTACCCCAGGCATAATCACTTTTAGAAATTCTTCACTGCTTCTTCCTAAGCATAATATATTGCCCTATAATATTCCATATATAAATTCTCCTAGGCCTTATCTAACTATATTAAATTTATAACCTTGGGAACAGCAAGTGGGAAAAGGTGCTTGCTACCAAGCCTGGTAACCTGAGTTTACTCCTAAGAACCCACATTGTTGGTGAAAGGTCTCTGAAAGGAGTCCCTCACTCAAGTCCCAGGAGAGCGCACCCAAGAACACACAAGAGACCATCTTGATGTAAACACTTGAGGTAGGCAGTTTAATGACAGAGCTCCAGGCCGACTCGTACCTCACGCAGGAGATAGGGGAGTCGACCAAGAACCCCAAAAGCATAGGGTTTATATAGAAAAAGATTGGGGAGCGTGGGGAGCTTTGGCATGATTGTACATGATTGGCTATTTCAAACGGGCGTAAGCAGGTCCAGGGTAGAGTGGGACAGACAGACTAACCTCACAGGAACAGCCCTTTGTTCCTGGTCTTCTTGGAACTGAACTGTGGGCGAATGCTTATCTGGTATAAGTCTTTATCTGGGTATAAGTCTTTGAAACATTATGTGCTGGGCTCACGGAATGCTCAGTTGTTTATTGTTTCTTTGGCTTTGTACTTTCCGTAGCTAATCACTGGGGCCCGAGGCTAGCAGTCTCGTGGTCCTGCAATTTTAACTACTTGTGTCTCTGAATTAGAGAGCCCTACTATTCTTGTCATTCTGAGCTAACTAAAAATCTTCTTTCACTGGAAGGAGAGAACCAACTTTTGAAAATTGTTCAATGACCTCCATGTGACGCTGTGGCACATTTGTGTGAGCTACTGTACCCAGGCATGTGTGTGTGCACGTGTGCATGTACACATGTGTGTACAAATGAATCAAATGAAATTATGGCTTTTTAAGTCTCTTCCTGCCATGTTACTTACAGGAATTTTCTTGGAAATACAGGCAGCTAACTGTAAAGTGGCCCAAATTCTGACCCCGCTGAACTGAACCAAATCTCTCCCCACTCTTTGGAGCATTCTCTTCCATATGCTTTACTGGCTTTTCCTTCTCATACATCCATAACAACTTCAGCCTTTCAAGTGTTCCCACATTAGCTCTGTACCTCATGTATTCACATCCAGCACTGTGGAAAGAAATGCTTCTCTCTGCAGCCCCTCATCGTTCTCAGAAATCCAAAGAATAAACAACCTTGCCTATTACACTCATGCTAAGAACTCTGAGAACAAGCTCCCAGGTGTTACAAAGTCTGTGGGAAGAATCATGGACTGTGGACAGTTGACAGGGGCCAAGAATGTAGCCAGTTTGATTCTTTTGGTCTGAAGTCACCTCTCATTGATCATAGATTCTCAAGCATCCTGAAACTGTACTCTTAACTATAACACCAAGTCTAATTTTAAATATATTTTTACTTGTTCTTTGAGGATTTCAAACCTGTTTAGTTCATTTAGTGCTGTAGGCATGTGCATGGATAAAAGACCATCCACCAGAGCATGGGCATGACGAATCTACCTTCTGACATGTGTGTGCTACTAATAGGGATGGGTACAAGTCAAACGGAGACATGTGAATACCTATCAGAGTCCCTCCCTCATATCCCCCAAGATTCTCAAAGGGTTGTCAACAAAGATCCTCTAGAAAAGTGGTTCTCTACCTTCCTAATACTGTGACCCTTAACACAGTTTCTCATATTGTCCAAGTGACCCTCAACCGTGAAAGTATTTTTGTTGCTACTTTATGACTGTAATTTTGTTGCTGTTATGAATCTTAATGTAAATATCTGTGTTTTCCAATAGTCTTAGGTGACCCACTGGGTTGAGAAACACTGCTCTAGGAGGTGGCTAGGCTGGGCAGTTCATACTATTTTTGTTAATTGATAAATCCATTAAAAAAATCCACATATGGTAGTGAATACCTATAATCCTAGAGTTAAAAGGGCTGAGGCAGAAGAATTGGAAGCTCAAGGCCAGTCTAGACTACATCACAAAACTGGTCCCCCTACAAAATAAACTAAAATCTAACATATTAAAAGAAAACACACAGACATTGTGCAAGATTTAAGTCAGATTAATCATTCACATTAACAAACATTTATCATCTCATTTTGGTTAAAACCTTGTTTCATTTTGCTTGAACTCACTGAGGTTGGCCTTAAACTCCTGATTGTCCTTCCGCCACTGCCAGAATGCTGGGCTTATGGACATGAGACATTGTGCCCAGCTGGCAACAATTTTAAAACTCTTTCTCCTAGCTGTTTTAAATGTGCAGAGCATTATTGTTATCTATGGCCAACCTAGTGTGCAATAGCACACCAAAACTTTCTGCGTTCATCTAGCTGTAACCTATACACAGTGAGGGAACTGTCCCACAGCCTCCCTGCCTGCCCTCCCTCCTCAGATAACCACGGTTCTGCTCTCAATTTGTGTGAGGTCCATGTTTTAGACTCAGGCATTGTGTAAGATAGTGTGGCACTCCTCTTTCTTATCCCACTTTGCAGGATTCCAGTTCCATTCATGTCGGATGATTAATACCCTTTCTTTTTTCCTTGCCTGGTCATCAGCTGACAGACATATAGTTTATTTCAATATACTGGTATTGTGAAGAGTTTTCATAATTGATATGGAAGTCCCTGGTGTCTTTTTGACATGCTAATTGCATTTCTTTTACACAAATTTCCACTGGTATCATTTCTGATCCTTGATGTAGTTCTCTTTTAATTTCTGGGAAATCCTTGGGATGGTTTGAATATGCTTGGCCTGTAGAACGTGGTACTGTTAGAAGGTGTGGCCTTGTTGGAGGAAGTGTGTCACTGTTGGGGTGAGCTTTGGAGGTCTCCTCCTATACTCAGCTTCTACCTGTTGTGGATGAGTGCTACCTCATACCTGCCTGAGGAGGCCAAGCTTCCCCTTGGAACAAGATGTAGAACTCTCAGCTCCTTCTCTAGTACCATGTCTGCCTGCACGTTGCCATGTTTCCTGCCATGAAGATAATGGACTGAACCTCTGAAATGGTAGGTCAGCTCCAATTAAATGTTGTCCTTTATAAGAGTTGCCTTGGTCATGGTGTCTGTTCACAGCAGTGAAACCTAATTAAAACAACCCTCCATGCTATTGCCCATAATGATTCTACTTATTTACATCTCAACCAATTATCCACAAATATTCCCCTTTTTCACACCCTCCCTAACTCTTGTTATCTTCAGTCTTTCTATTGCAGCCATTCTTACTGGAACCAAATATTTAATCCCAGTTTTATTTGTATCTCTCGGTAGTTAGTGATGCTGAGCAATATTTTTATAAAAGATATCTTTTCCTCCTATTATACTGATAGCCATCATTCTTGGGAAAGTGGTCCAGCCTGAGAATATCCATTCAAAACAAAGACATGACTTTAGGCTTGTTAGACAAACATATCAAAATATCACAGATAGCAAAAAGCTCCAGCAGAGCTTGTTTTCTCTTGTAAGCCCCTTCCACCCCTCTGAGCCTTGACTTTCCGTCTCTACAAGGATGGCTAAGCCTCTTTCCCGTATTTGTGATAGCAGATGTTTGAGATATGACTGAAACTCGTGAGACTCTACATCCAATGCAGCATGCACAGGAGCATCTCATTCACAAAGACTTCTTGAGAGAGACGTCTCACCACTGGCCACCAACACACTTCAGTGTGGGACCCAGTTTCACAGCCTCACTCTGAGTTTAATCCAGAGTAGCGCTCTTGGTTCTAGAAGAATCAGTGAAGACCAGAGTAAAACTCAGCAGGACTTCGCCTTCATCAGGAAGACATCTGGCGGTCTCTGAAGGAGAAAGGAAGATGGATGTTATAATAGAATTTAGTGATAATACTGGACACTTACAGTATACCAGCATGAGTGCCAGCAAGATGACTGAGCTGGTACAGTCCAAGCAGTGCTAGCCTCACAGCTGGGGTTCAGTCTCCAGCACTCACAGAAAGGTGGAAGGAGACAGCCTCACAGTGTTGCCTTTTAACCTCCTCCACATGTATGCTGAACACACACACATTATATTTTTAAAATAAAGTATAACTGGGTTGGAGTGGGTTGGAGAAACGGCTCTGTGGTTAAGAGCACTAGCTGCTCCTCCTGAGGTCTTGAGTTCAATTCCCAGCAACCACAGGGTGGCTCTCAACCATCTACAATGAGATCTGATGCCCTCTTCTGTCATGCTGGCATATATGTAACTAGAATGTTTAAATAAATAATTTTTTTTTAAAAAATAAAAGTATACCAGCAGAAATGCATTTTTTAAGTTTTATCCTCATATCTTCAAAAGAGAACTTCCCACAATGCATGTGGTTTTGGAGAAGATAAAGATCGAATTGAGCTACTAAATAAAGTCTTTAAAGAGAGTATGGCTTCAAAGCACAGTGTAATCAATAAAACCATACTCTACTGGCATCTTACAGACTGCAGTGTGTGGGCCACTTGGCAACAAGCCTACCTCAAAGGACAGAATAAAATCAAAGTTTGTATTAATCATTCATTACTACCCCAGAGGAGTGTGGGCCTAATGACTCTTTCCAAAGGCCACATTCTTACCTCCAGGGAAACATTGTGCAGTTCCATCTCCAGATCTAGGCATCCAACCTTGAAAACAGCACAGAACTGGTCCTCGCATGAGAAAGCATAATGAGCTCCAACCCAACTACCCCACACTGGGGGCTCCTCCCTGTCACCTGAGATCCTCATACCCAGATTCGGTGTCTCAAGCTGAAACAGGAAGCTTACTGAGGACTTCTCCACAGCAGTCTCTGGCCAGATGACTAAGTAAAACTGAATGAGGAGACGTCTCCACTCACAGAGCAAACCCTCTACTCTTAGTCAAACCCTGTTGACGTGTTAAGAGCCTTTTGCCTCTTGGAACCCTGTGAGTATTCTTTACCTGTGCCCCCTCCCAGCCTTGAATTGACTGTGTTCCGTAGGACTGTTTCTGGGACCCTGGGCTTTCAACGTGACTTGAAGGCAAATGACGTAACCATTTTTCTCCTGAAATTTGAAGAGGGGAGAGGAGAAGTGCTTAGGCCTTGGGTGAGATGTTCTGCTCTGCAGGCGAGGACACTCTGTCCTTAGCTGAATGCCTTCACTTCATGTGCTCTGAAGAAATGAAGATAATTCTGGATGATACAGGGTCTCTCTCCTCTTCTTTTGACCCTTATAGAAGCTGGGATCTCCCTGGAAGAGTGAGATAGAATCCAGTCCCACCTAACCCAGATCATCTCTATAAACAAGGCTCCCTGACAGCTGTCTGGGCAGTTCCAGCATCATACCCTCCACAGCTATGAATCTGCATCTTTCATGCTTACTGTTCTTCCTGGTGACCTCATTGCCTGCAGGTAGGAAGTGGACTATGAGTCTGAATACGAAAAGGTCTCCTAAAAGCTCAGATCCTAAAATTTTAGATGATAGATAAAGATAGATAGATAGATAGATATGATAGATAAGACAGACAGACAGACAGACAGACAGACGACAGACAGACAGACCTACCTATGGGAATAAGCCCAGCATGGGAAGTTCTACCTACAGGAGATGGGCCATCAGGTTAGGGCTAGGATGTGGGTAAGGGTTGCCTTTCTCTATAGTAACCACCTTTCACTATTTCCTGAAGACCTCCAGGATCTTTAGGAGAGTCCTTTCAATGGTGCATGCTCACCAAATTCATATTGTTTTATTTTAATTCAGAATCTCTATATGGCCCTGGCTGTCCTGGAACTAGCTATGTAGACCAGGCTGGCCTTGAACTCCTAGAACTGCCTCAGTATCTAGAGTGCTAGGATTAAAGGAGTGCACCAGCACACCCAGCTTAAATTCCTCTTCATAGACCTAGACCCACAGTCTTACTGAAGTATGATAGGCGGTAAGAGGATGGGTCCCAGAAGGATAGTGAACGGATACCAAACTCTCCATCAGCAAGAGAAAGCAAGCCCAGATTTGTTCCTAGCTTCCTGAAGACTGATTGGCCCTTTCTCTATCCTTCAGGTCACTGTATGGTCGGGAATAATGGTGTATCCTTCCGAACGTGTACTGCAGTCAATGGCACTTGTTTCTTTGGTTGTAAATTAGGATGGATATGGTTTGGTCAATGTAACAACATAATGTCCTGTTGTAAAAAGGATACCTTGTACACACTTCCTCAAACCAAAGGTGTATGACCTAGCTTCATAGCTCCGGTTAAAAGGCCACCCAAGATCACATGAATAATTAGTTTGTCCTGGATTTGCGCCCAGTCCATCTTCATTTTTTTTCTTGTTATTATTAATTTATTTACTTTTCATCAGGCTTTAAGCACACCAATTGGTTATCTAACACCAAACGGGCAGCCCTGAAAACACATAGCCACAAGTAATATATGAACTGAACATGTTGTATTGACATATCTGGGAACACATACACATGCACACTACCCAGCCCATTTTGACGGCATCTGCTTTGGGTTGCACAGAACTCCCTTGGGAAGCACAGGAGTCTGGCGTAGCAGTAGTTCCAATGAGTAGTTATGAATCCAACCAGAGATATGAAATTCTGAGCCATCAAAACTCTTTTTAAGGCTCAGAGCCAGAAAGCTCTGCTTTCTAAGTTTCATTTCTGACTCTGGACACATGTCCCACACATTAACAGCACTCCTTTTGCCCAGGCATCCTGTACCTCATGCTCAAGGCTACGATCTCCACACAGCTGCCGTCTGCCAGTGTGCTGCCTCACTGTCCATTCCCGAGTGGCCCCGACCCTGGGGCAGAACCACAAGACTCCATCAAGATCCTCGGAATTCACTGTGGATCAACGAGAATGGTTGGCAGCCTCAGGATTGGTCTTCCCCAAACTGTGGCGGCAGTAACACTCTACGGGCAGGGCAGGAGAGAACCCCCTGCCCTCAGGCATACAGCTTCCGGTCCTCACACTTCCAGCAAAAAAAGTCATGATGGGTTCATACAGCTAGACTCTAACAACGTCATTCTTTGCTTAGCCCTTTTGAGACCATCTGGTAACATCTACAGTATGTGGAAGCCCGCACTGGCTCCTTAAAGCTTGTCCTCTTACCAAAAGAAAGGTGGGAGTGTATGGGTCTCCCTGCTCTCGTGGATTGACAGTCGATTCAATCCATGAGGGCAGAGTGAGTAGAGACATCGAATAGGGTTGGGGGTGGTGGGGGATGATGGGAGTGGGGTGGAGGGGGTTGGGTTGTTCCAAAGCCCTGTGAGTATCTGCATTGAATAAACCACACCGGGATCACCTGGTGTGCGTGTGGGCGGGGTTGGGGGGTAGATCAACTTTACGTAGGGTGATTTAAGGCCTATAATGTTTGGGGGAACTGAATGTAACACTGACCTGTACAATTAAAAAGAATTGGGAGGAAGACTGGCAGTATAGTTCAGTGCGTAAAGGCACGTGCTACCAAACATGACTATCTGGGCTTGATGTCGCCAGAACCACATGGTAGAAGGAAAGAGCCTCTGAACACACACACACACACACACACACACGCACGCACGCACGCACGCACGCACGCACGCACGCGCACACACACACACACACACACACACACACACACATCTGGCTGAAAAGCAGTGAGAAGCTGAGCTAAGACAGAGAAACTTGTCCAGTCACCCTTCTGGTGATAGACAATTAATAGTTTTCAATCTTCATTGTTTGAGAACATAGACACGGGCCTGGAGAGATGGCTCAGAGGTTAAGAGCACTGGCTGCTCTTCCAGAGGTCCTGAGTTCAATTCCCATAGACACATACCAACTTGAGTAAGACTAAAAAGAACATAGATCAAAATTCAGTGCAATCTGCCGGTGGCCCCAACTGTGCTGGCCATGGAAAGCTCTGGGGTTCCCTCAGCGCGGAAGGTTTGGACAAATGAAAACTAGGAAAAACAAAAACAAAACAAAACAAAAAAAACTAGTTTTTGCTTCTATCACCAGGGGCGCAAGCGCAGGCTTCCAGCCTTCTTGCCACAGCCCACTGAAAGTTTGTAAGCTGAAAAAGTGTGAACTTGAATACTCAGAGCAATGGAGGGAACCAGACAGGTGGCCTTTACACTGCCGTTTGGGGGGGGGGAGGAATAGGGTGGGGCGCTTACTAATACTGCCTGTGAGGACAAAATCCATTTCTGGCTGCATACGGTTATAAAGACCCTTAGCAATGGTAATGCTTGATTGGAGTTTTTTGGGGTTTTTTTTTTTGTTGTTGTTGTTGTTGTTTTTTGGGGGGGTTTCTTTTAATTGTACATGAATGTAGACTTGGAAGCCATCTTACCTGAGAGCTCAATTCCTTGTCACTCTTTGTTGAGTGACACTAGAAAATGTACTTACCAGAGCTGGAGAGATGACTCAGCGGTTCCAGAGGTCCTGAGTTCAATTCCCAGCAACCACATGGTGGCTCACAACCATCTGTAATGGGATCTGAGGCCCTCCGCTAATATGTCTGAAGACAGTGACGGTGTGTTCACGTACATAAAATAAATAATTCTTTAAGTAAAAAAAAAGAAAATGTACTTACCAAACTCAAGCTGACCATCTGAACAGGGAAAATAATAACTACATGACAGATCAAAAGTAAGCTGGGGCCTGAGAGAGCTTGAGGAGTCTAAAATAGAACATTCCAGGCTTGGTCCTAGATTCTATTGGACAAAGGTCAGGAGTGACTTCCGAGATACGTGGAAAGGCTTCTCGTACAATACTTCTCTATATATTCCTTTTAATTCCCTTAGAGTAGTGAACTTTCACAGGGGCTTTCCATACAATCTTTGTTTTAAAATTATTTTATTTATTTACATTCCGGCAGTGTGTTCCCCTCCCCAACGCCCCTCCTACAGTTCCTCATCCCACTCCTCCCCCTTGCCCTCAAGAGGGTGCTCCCCCACAACAGGCTCCCCCTTTCCTGAGGCCTCAAGTCTTCTCCCACGGAGGCCAGACCAGGCATTCCTCTGCTATATATGTGCGGGTGGTTGGGGGGGGGGGTTCGGACCAGCCCGAGTATGCTGCCTGGTTGGTCTCCAGGAGCTCCCTGGGATCTGGGTTAGTCGAGACTGCTGGTCTTCCTACGGGGTTGCCCTCCCCTTCAGCTTCTTCCATCCTTCCTCTGATTCAACCACGGCTACTTCTCCCCATCCTTTCTTCTCCTCTTACCCTGCCACAGTTCTTGTTTAAGTCTTTAACTCCCGGTATTCCCGCCCACCACCACCATCACCATCATTGGTCTACTCCCCCCAACTCCCCTAGCCCCCACCCCATCTCCCCTTAAAGCCTCCTTCCTTCTCCCTCTCATGGCTCTTTCTAGCCTCCTGGGCTCTACAGATAGTTCCAAATTAAACACACAAATCCTTCAAAGCCAGGACCCACATATGAGGGAGACTATGTAGCCTTTGTCTTTCTGGGTCTGGTTACCTTACTCAGTGTAATGCGCTCCAGTTTCATCCACTTTTTTTCTGCTAATTGCATTTTCCTTTTGTGTGTGAATCACATTTCCGTTAGTCATTCATCACCTGATGAATATCTAAGCCGAATCTATTTCTTAGTAATTTACACAATACTTCTAATCTTCAAGACACCCAGCTAGATCATCAGACACCCCTTATTCAGAGTTGGATCATATAACCACCGTCTGAAAGACAGTGGGGAAGATGAAAATATCTTCAAGTTTGACTTAACTGCACAGATAAAAAACAAAGAAACCTCTTCACAACAGTAAACAAACAAACAAAAAAAGACAACACGTAGAAGACGGTGGAACAAGAAACAGGCAAACATCTGTGAAGATGGCTTTAGACTTAGAAGAAGGAATCAGTAAAAGATGTTCACGAATGGAAAGATAAAGACCCCCTTCCTGTCAACTTTTAAAATGTATATAAATCCCACAAAAATCTTTGAATCACACAGACTAAACCTCAAGCTCCTTTAAAAAGTTTTAAAATAAGATTGTCATTAGAAATTCTGAAGATGAAGCGTCTCCTAAGTCTCCTTAGACATTCAAGCCTATTATTGAGTCTCAGCAAAGGAAGGTGATAACAGTATGTGACCAGTTACATTGTCAAGCAGCAAAGGAAAGTCAAGGACCTTTAAATTAATAGGACCAACAATGAGTCATTCAATAAATAGGGACAACAATAAGTTGTTCAATAAGTAGGGACACCTCTCTGAAAGAATGAGGTTGGCGGCTCACTTCACACCTTACCCCAGAATAAACTCAAAATGAATCAGAGATAGGAAATTAAAAGAGGGAGCCATGGGATTACTTTATCATCATTTTACCTGAAATAAAGCACATGTGCCATTTTAGAAAATAGTAGGCAACATCAAGTGAATCGTTTCTGCATAAAAAAAGTCAAAAAGGAAAATAGTCAGAAACACAACAAATAATAAATTTTTAGAAACTGGATTAAAAGTTCCAAGTAAAACCTTTCAAATGTTAATTTTAAAAACCCTTGAAATTATTTCTATGAAGATATGATGTGTGTGTATGCATGTGTGTGTGTATGTGTGTGTGTGTGTGTGTGTGTGTACTCTCGAGTGTTGTGCGTGTGCCTGCTACAACCCATGTGTGGAAGTCAGAAGACAGCTTTGTTGGTTTTCCCTTCTATCTTTGTACATAGGTTCTAGGGGTGGAACAGAGGTGACGCCCCTGAGCTGTCTCACAACATTGGGATGCTATTAAATGGAACATAACGAAGCTAAGAATAACTTCTACTACTCACAGCAGCACAGCATTGCACAGGGTTGGGCAACCTCCCAGACAAAACAATGAGGAAGAGAAGCTAGATACAACAGTAACAGCACTGACTGCCACTCGCTTGAGATTTAAGAACAGGGCACTGGGTCAGAAGCAGGGCCATGGGTTTTCTGGTGGGTGGATGAGGAAGAGGATGAAGAAAGTGTTGAGAACATTCTGGGAACTTGTATATGAACCCAGGCATTTTTAAAGCCCTCAATCCACTTGCATATAGAAAACCTGTCACCCACAATATTTCTTTTTTTTTGTTCTTGTTTTTGTTTTTTCGAGACAGGGTTTCTCTGTGTAGCCCTGGCTGTCCTGGAACTCACTCTGTAGACCAGGCTGGCCTCGAACTCAGAAATCCGCCTGCCTCTGCCTCCCAAGTGCTGGGATTAAAGGAGTGCGCCACCACCACCCATAATATTTCTTAATGAGTCCTTGGGAATCATAGACAGATTGGGAACTTTTAATCAAGGAGCAGAGCTAGGAAGTGGGTCACACCATTCCAGGAAAAAAATGGAAATAACAAGCTTTCCTGGGTGACCTCTGAAAACCCAAAAAGCTAGAAAGGCCTGCTAGGATAATGACAAACACTGGAAGTATTCCAGAATAATAGCTCAGCTGTCTAGGGAAGCATAATTGTTCTTCTGCATGCTGGGTCCAATCAAGGCCCACTAGACCCCTGAGAGACAGAAGAGAACAGCCTAGCCTTTCAGCTGAGCTCTCATCTTCTCTTCCAGACTTCAAGCATGGGCTGCCTGGCCACTCCCTGCCCTCTGAGTCTCTTCTCATCATTCCCAGCATGAAGCACTGTCCAGACAAGACCCAGGCTGTCCACCCTGTGGCGCCAGCAAGGGGAAAGCAGACAGCATGGCCCCTGCTCCCACCACCTCCCTTCCCCTGGCACCAAAACAAATTACCTCATCTGAGGAACCAGCTCTATCGGCCACCAGCCTTACTCCAGGCCAACAGAGGGATCATCAGGAGGGGAGGAGGCCGGCCCTGGGTTCTGCCTACTTTGGCACAGACCTGGTTCTGCAGAGCAGCAGGAGCAACCTTTTAAATCAGGGAGGCCTCAGCTTTGTTCTTGGGTCCTGGTTACTGGGTGAGCCCTACTCCTGCATGTAGCCCTCTTTCTCAGACGTCCTCCTCTGTGCTATCCTTATGTACACACAACTACAAAGGACAGCCACCACACAAATAGCCAACGAAGGACCAAGGAGGCTCTGTGTGTGCATTCGTGTATGCATGTAAACAGTCTCAGGTATTGTTTCCTGTTTTTGGACACTACTCAGTGGCCTGGAACTCAGCAAGAAGGCTAGACTGGCTGGTCACCAAGCCCAGGGATCCTCTGCCTCTGCCTCCCAGGGGCTAGAATTACACACATATACACCACCCTGACTTTTTGTTGTTATTATGGTTTTGTTTTTGTTTTTGTTTTTGTTTTTGTTTTTGTTTTTCGAGACAGGGTTTCTCTGTGTAGCCCAGGCTGTCCTGGAACTCACTCTGTAGACCAGGCTGGCCTCAAACTCAGAAATCTGCCTGTCTCTGCCTCCCAAGTGCTGGGATTAAAGGTGTGCACCACCACCGCCCGGCCATGGTTTTGGTTTGTATTTATTAATTGATCGATTGATTGATTTCATTGATTCTGGGGATCCAATTCAGGCCCTGCTGCTTGCAAAGCAGGCACTTTATTACCTGAGCCACCTTCTCAACTCCAGAAAGCTCATTAAACAGCCTCTGCTCTAGTACTAGAGTCCACAATGCCTTCACTCTGTACAATAGAGTCATTATACCCAGTCCAGAAATGGAGGTCTAGGATTCTAACTGTTCCCGGGTTCCATCACCCCCTGTTCCACCCTGGCACTGCAGGAGTATGGGAAAGGCCTCCATGTCCCACCAGATGATGTGACTGCCGTGGTGGCTTTGATGCTGGTATCTTTTTCCAATCTGATTCAACACTGAATGATGGTGCTCATGATGTTGTCTACATAGGGGCAGACTCTAGAGCCTTCCACAGCATGTGACCTTCAGCAGAGTTTTAAGACACTGCTAGACCTCAGTGTGCAACCTATGAAAGGGGGTTATGACTACTCCTGTCTTCAAGCTATGTTGTAAGAACCAAGTGAACAGCTAAAATCAGTGCTGCATTCTCAGCATGAAGGAAGCCACCAAGAACCTGCTTATTACGAGGATCCATCGGGTGGTGGCCTTGGAAAGTGTGCAGCTCCACCTGACTTCTCTATCCCCATCAGTCTGACTATACCTCCTGTTGAGTACGTGAATAGGGGTCCAGTGATCTTCCCAAAGGTAGCTGGCATTCCTGTATGCTGGATCACAGGACTCATATTGGTCTTTCTGCCCTTGCCCAGGATAGTATACATTGTGACATTGCAAGCACCTCATGTCTTCAGGAATTATTAGAAGGGAGCAGGGGTGTGTCTAAGATGGCAGAGTACTTCCTACCATGCATGAAGAGCATGGGGTGTAGCACAGTTGGTAAAGCACTTACGTAGCACGCATGGAACCCTGGGTTTTGTTTTCAGCACTACATAAACGGACTGTGGTGCTGCTCAGTGCTGTAATCTCAGCACTTAGAAGACAGAGGCAGGGGGATCAAGTGAGTTCAGGCTAGCCTGGGATACCTGAGACTTTGGAGAGAGAGAGAGAGAGAGAGAGAGAGAGAGAGAGAGAGAGAGAGAGAGAGAGAAGGAGTAGAGGGGAAAGTGGAAAAAGAAGAGAGAAGGGGGAGAGCAAGTACTCATTAGGCAAGAGGTGGATTTTGTTCAACTTCAGGAGAGACCTATATCAGATCTCTCCCTCCCCTGGAGAGCAGCGGGTGAACCTTGGACGTTCCCCCAAGTAAACAGAGTCTCCAGCCATTCAGTCCCAGTGTCTCCGCAGAGACTCCAACACAGTGACATTTCTTCTCTACAAGGGTCACCATAGGTTGGCCTCTGCACCATGGAATAGATGGTCAGACACTAACCTGAGACAGAAAGAAGGGCCTTGGAGGATCTCTGTTACTTCCCAAAGCCTACATTCTCACCAGCTCCTGAATGCCTACAGGGGCTTCCTGTGATTCGCTATGCATCTCTCCTTCTGTATCCCGCCTTCAGCCGGTACTACCCTCCCCCACCTCACACTCTGATGGGAAAGGGATTGCTGAACACTGAGAAAGGAGAGTCAGCAATCACCCAAGGACACGCAGCTACTGCACATGCTAAGTTTTCTGCCCTTATGGGAATATAAGGAAAATGAAACCTTTTAATGTTTCCCTCCGATATCATATGCATCTTTGGGTTGTACTGTGTTAGAATGTTAGATTTTTACAATTGCTTTTTGAATTGCTGACTTGGGTTACATTAAAAAAAGTGGGTGTCTTATCAGTGTCCTATTGCTGTGAAAAGACGTCATTACTACAGCAACTCTTATAAAGAGACACATTTCATTGGAGCTGGCTTACAGTCTTAGAATGTCAGTCCAGTATCATCAAGGCAGGAATCATGGCACCGTGCAGGCAAACATGGTGCCGGAGGAGCTGAGAGTTCTATATCAGGATCCTCAAACAGCAGGAAGAGAAAGACAGTGGGCCTGGCTTGAGCATTTGAAAACCACAAACCCACCTCCAGTGACATACTTCCTCCAACAAGGCCACACCTACACACTTCCTACACCTTTCAAATAGTACCATTCTCTATGAGCCTATAGGGACCATTTTTATTCAAACAACTACATTGGGCCAACAAGATGTCTCAGGGATTAGCTCTGAAAGCATGAGTTTGAATCCTGGGTCCCATGTGGTAGTGAGGGAGATGAGACAGGTTGACTCCATGGCAGGCTTCAAGTTGGCAGTTAAGGAGACTAGGCCTAATAACTGGGCAAGTCCAGGCAAGCCTAGACAAGTCAATTACTAATTAAAAAACAAAAACAGGCTCCAGCCTTCACACCCAGGCAATGTAATGTTCCAGCCACCTGGCCTGAAGCAAGGACAATGGGTCAACAGCAGTTCCCAGACTTCCTCAGCTACTTCCTCAGCAATAGGTCCCAGACCTCCCCAGCAAGTTTCCAGCCCCTACACCCAGGTAATGGAATGTCTGTAGAGAGGGACTCAACCCCAGAATTCCCTGATGTGTTTTAAGTCAGGCCTCCAAGCTCACTTGGGTGTCTCTCTATCTTGGTAATAAGGAGACCCCAGCATGCTGGACTTCTGCAGAATAAAACACTCTTTGTGTTTACATACTATTTGAGTCTGGATTATCATTCTTCTGAGAATCATGAACCCTTAGAGTAGAAGGAGAGAATAGAGTCCCTCAAATTGTCCCCTGACCTCCATGTGTTATGGAGTGTGTGAGCGTACACATATATACACACACACAAAAATGACAGATGTGTCGTGGCTTCATTAGACCAGCTCTCCTCACTTGAGCACACCAACCCCTCCCCCAGGAGGCTGCAAGCCACCAACTGGCAGGTCCCTATTCCAAAGCAACTAAATGTGACCAGAAGGCTGTGATGTGTGTGTGGGGTGTGTGTGTATGTATATGTGTATGTTATGTGTCTATATGTACATGTGTATGTTATGTGTCTATATGTATGTGTGTCTATGTGTATATATGTATATGCAGACATCTCAGAAGAGAGGCAACAGGACTCAGGATTTGTGGAGTGGCCAACTCAGACATTGTAGAAGCATAACATCGAAAATGATATTGCCACCCATATAAAGAAAGACATTGACAAGAAATTACAATTTGCCTATGAAGGGCAAAACTTCAGTAGGTACATGACACAGGAAACCAAACACTGCAACTATTTCTACCTGGCTATTCTTCTGTTCAAATCTGATTAAAAGCATGGACTGTGCCAGACACCCAGTAATCCATCCAAAACCAAGAAAAGCATCCTAAATACCAAATACCAGTGGCTGAAACTCCAGCCTTGCTAAAGGAATGTTTTGCTTTGAATCTGTTGTGTTTCATATGGGGCATCATCCTCTGTGTAGGATAGCATCCATCTGTATTTGTATTCTAGTCCATATTTCTGTGCCCCACTCCCCCACCCCAACCCCTGCTTAGGCCATTACTTTAAAACATAAATTTGTTGGAGATGTAAGAAGTAAAATATAAAACAAATATGCAATAGAAAGAGACCACTAAGTGAATTTTATCTTGGGATTAGGGCAGAATTTCCAACAGTCTCTGAAATAGTCCTGAACACACACAGTCTCAGAATAGACAATTAGAAATTCAGAGTCCGGAGTGTTAACCATTACACTATGGAACCAGCATGGCAATTATAAATTCAGACTCTAGGTTGACTCTGAAAGATACTAACTCTCTATCTCCTCCCATATCAAATACTCAGCCACTCTTCAGTTCTTTATGTGAAAACCAACAAGCATGTTGCTCTCATTAGTTTGCAGTTTTACTTTTAGTGAAAGAAAACAATGCATGCACACCAGAGGAGCACCTTAAATAAACTGCTTAGGGCTGGAACGAGGACTCTGCGGAGTCCTCTTTGGTCAAGGATGAGAAATGCTCTTCCTGAGAACAGTGGTTCAAATCCCTGAGCCCACATCAGAGCTGTTATATCTGCCTGTAACCCCAGCTCTAAGGGGTCCTACTCTTTCTTCTGGCCTCCATGGACACACACATGCAAGTTTTCAGATAGGCACATACACATAAATGTTAAACTAAAGTCAATAAATGTCCTCATGAATTATCATGAGTAAATGTTTGCTTTGTGCATCTATTTTATTTACCTATGTACCTGGGACCACATAGAAATTTCTCAGACCAAAAAGGATCAAAAGTGCAAGTTTAGAAGCCCTGTTTTAAATAATGACACAAAGTGAGGCTGGAGAAATAGTTAAGAGTGCTTGCTTTGCAATCATGAGGACTAGAGTTTGATCCTAGTAAGCACATAAGATATCCAACACACATACCTAGAACCCCACATCAGATATGGGGCAGAGACAAGAGGGTCATTAGGCTTTGCTGATGTCTAGCCCAGCAAAGAAAACATGAGCCTTAGGTTGAGAAAGAGAGCCTGCCTCACACGATTGGTAGAGAGTAATAGAGATACCGATGCCCCCCTGAGCTATGCACATACACACGTGTGCAGACACACAGGTACACACACACTCATCCATAGGTACAAAAAATATAAAAAATTAATGACATTAAGTAGATGTACACATTTCTAGCATACAGTGCACTTTTAATCTGAATATACAATGTGCAATGATCAGATATGTGTAATTGGCATGCCATCACCTCAAACACCCACCATTTCTTAGTATTGGGAAGATGCCAAACATTTTGGTGTGTGTTTGTGTGTACATATGGTGTACATGTGTGTAGTGTATGTCTGTGCCCATGTAGCCCAGAAGAGAACAACTTATGTATTTTTCTATCACTCTGTTGTTTTCCTTTGAGACACAGGGAGCTCTCCCTGCCCCTCCCACCCCCACATCCCCAACTAAGCTGGGAGCCAGCGATCTCCAGCAGGTCCTCCTGTATCTGCTGAGATATACATAAGCTTGGATGTATACCTTGGCAGAGATACCAGAATCTAAACGAAAGTCCTTGTACCTTGCAGCATGTCCCCACCTAAGCCAGCTCCCCGGCCACCCCGGGTGTCATGACTTAAATGATCAGTGTATGGACTGGAGATGGAACGGTCTAGAGGGACAACCATCCTTTGCTGACAGCAGTGAAAAGTGAAGTCATGGTTTTGGAAGGCATTGAGATGCTACAGTGCAAAACACTTGAAAACCGTGCCCCAAAGTGCTCCTGGCTCTCTCCTCCTCCACTCTGCCCTCCAACTTCAAACCTCTGTCTGCTCTGACTTCTTCACCCAGCTCCACATCACCAGCTCCCTCAGCGCCTCTGCCTCCGTCTAGTTACCCATCCACCAGCTAGGTTTGGTCTTCTTGACATTCAACCTTAAATTAGTTTAAAAATTTTTTAGCTAGACACATCTAACTTTTTCTAGACCTAATAGATGCTGACTCCCTGGGGTACAGTTCCTGATGTCACACAACTCGACAGGGGCCAGGCTGTCACTTCTTTTGGGAAATCAGTTTTCAATAAGAAAGTAAAGCCAGGTCTAAATTGGACAGGAGAGCAGAAGGCCCAGGTTCCTAGAGAAACAGAACAGAGAGCATGAGAGCTACAGACACTCAGCCCAGAGCACTGTCCTGACAGGCTGCTCGCAGTCTGCCTTGATGTTTTCTTCTTACCTTCTTAACCCCACTGAATCTCAGTGAAAGTGCTGGAAACTGAAGAGGGTGGAATCACAACTCTCTAGGTCCTTGCCTTTCTAAGAGTGTACACCAAACTCTGGTTGCCATGACACCAGCCTCTCTCTCTCCCCTCACTTCTCTTCTCTATTCTCTCTCTCTTCTCATTACACAACACACAAATCACACACTATTATATATATTCATGCCACACTTTCAATTGCGGCCTTCTACCCTAGCATTGCATGGGGATCATTTAAAAGTTTCCATGAGAATGGTCTGTAGCACAAGATGCCAGGACGCAGCTGCTCTGGATGCTTTCTGTCCTGTGATAAACACCAAGATCAAAAGAATTCAGGAGAAGGTTTTAATCTTACATTCCATGTCACAGCCCCATTATTAAAGAAGTCAGTCCAGGAGCAGAAAATCAGGAATCAAGGGGAGTATTACTCACTGGCTTGCCCCAGGCTCATTAGCAGTTAGCTTTCTAATACAGCCCGCCCTGGCCCCAGAGATGGCACGCCCACTGAGAACTGTACCCTTCTATTCACCTAGCAGTCAAGAAAATGTCCACACAGACATGCCCCCCTGACCAATTTGATGGAGTCAGTTCCTCAGTTGAGGTTTCCTCTTCCCAGGTATGTCAAGTTGACAACCAAGGTTAGCCATCATGCCAGCTTTCAAGCTGAAGTGCCTGAATTCTTCCTTTCCCAGCCATGCGAGCCTGAGAGAGTTCTTTGCCCTTGGGCCTTCAGGTCCTGTCAATAATTCGAGTTCTTTAGGCTCTAATGTTCTCTCTAGCCCTGACTACAGAAAGGAAAAGCAGGCTGTTCATGGTGCCTCAGATCAGGGTGAAACTGGCCACCAGCTTCAGAAAACAAGCAGAGCCCCACACACAACCACTGGTCTCCAGTGTATCTTCCCCACACTTTTGACAGACACATGGCAGGAATGACTTAAAGTCTGTGTCAGGAGTGGACTAGATACATGGGGCTAAGACCACAGGATCAGATGCAGCTGTCACTGAGCTATGGAAGGAGAGGATCAGAAAGCCAGTGAGATGTGGAAAAGAGGGAGCAAGGGGAGAGAAGCAAGCCTCATCCTTCACATTCTTTGAAAATGGGACAAAGAAAGGAAGGGGATTTGCGAATCTGTGTCCCATCTCCTCACATTCAGCCACTTGCCACTTCCCTCCCTAACACAATGCCTTGGGATCTCCACTGTCACTAGGGCAGTGGTTCTCAACCTGTGAATTGCAACCTCTTTTGGAGGGGTGGGGGTGGGGGTGTCGAACAACCTTTTCCCAGGGGTCACCTAAGACCATTGGAAAACACAGATATTTACATTACAGCTCATCACAGTAGCAAAAATCACAGTTACCAAGTAGCAACAGAAATAATTTTATGGTTGGGTGTCACCACAACATGGAGAACTGTATGTATTAAAGGGTCGTATGCAGCATTAGGAAGGTTGAGAACCACAGGCCTAGAGACTCTAACCTCCTGCTGTCCTCCCCTGCTGGTTCAAGGAAGCTGTCAATTCCAACGTGCTCCCACCTGTAGTTTAACTCCTCTACATTGGCTCTCACTGTTTACCCCTCTGGCTTACTCTGAGCTGTGTCCCTGTCCAACACAGCCCTGATCTAGAAGCCCCAGAATGGGGAAAGCTGCACAGAGGCTGTCAGGCTGAGTGTTATTGTCCAGGTCTGCCACTTATCTGGGCCGCCCACATGGGGAAATGAGATAGTCCAACAGCACTTTCCCCATTAATATTCTTATCTCAAATGGAAAGGATGCTCTTTGTGTGTAGTGATGTGTGGTGTAAGCTTACAAACTCTCAGGTCTCTCTCTCTCTCTCTCTCTCTCTCTCTCTCTCTCTCTCTCTCTCTCTCTCTCTCTCTCTCTCTCTTTGAGTCTTTTCATCCCATGACTTCTGACCATATGAATGTATGTCTGGGTCAGTGTATAACTTTGATATGGAGTGTAAGCATACAGAGTATGCCTGTGTGATGTATTATAGAGAAGATGGAAAGCAGGGAGGTGGGTGGGAGGTATGGAGTGGGCGCACACTTGATCCCATGCTTCTTGGCCACACTAAAGGAGGAAACAACAATCAGAGGAGAAAACTTTCAAAAGAGCCAACCAGTCTGATTGAGATGATGGAAATCGCCGGGCAGCGGTGGCACACGCCTTTAATCCCAGCACTTGGGAGGCAGAGGCAGGCAGATTTCTGAGTTCAGGCCAGCCTGGTCTACAGAGTGAGTTCCAGGACAGCCAGGGCTACACAGAGAAATCCTGTCTCGAAAAACCAAAAAAAAAAAAAAAAAAAAAAAGTGTGTTAGCCTAATCCATTTGGAAAGTCAGAAATGTCAGAAGTCTAAATGTCAGAAAGCTAAATGTACCTTCTATTACTGGAAAGCCTACCTTCCGTGTTTACACATCTATACATGAAAAGTCCATACAGAATTATTCATAGCAGCAAAAGTTACAATGACAGAATGATTAAATATACTAAAGTATAATAAACCAGGCCTGTGGGTCACTATGTATCAGTCAGAAACAGAAAACATCTTCTTCTTTTTCCTTATGGATCTTTTGTTTTATCTACACTTTGTGTGTGTGGTTGTGGTGTGTGTGTGTGTGTGTGTGGGTGTGTGTGTGTGTGTGTAGTATGTGCTGCCCTGAATGTGCACTGGTCCATGTGGGCAAAATATCTTTATACACAAAAAAGATTTCCCAATTTATATGGATTATATATATCATTTAACCTCCTTTCTGCTACTATGATTAAAAAAAAAAAAAAAAAAAAAAAAAAAAAAAAAAAAACACTTGAACAAAAAGCAATGCAGGGGAAGAAAAAATTATTTAGCTTATACTTCCAGGCCTTGGTCATCATTGAAGAAAGTTAGAGCAGGAGTTCAAGTAGGAACTTGAAACAGAAACCATGTAGAAAAGCTGCTTGCTGCCTTATTAGGGCTTATGTTTAGCTACCTTTCTTCTGTAGGCCAGAACCACTTGCCTAAGGAATGGTGCTGCTCACAGTGGGCTGGTCTCTCCCACATCAATTAGCAATTACAATTCCCCACAGCATGCCATGGGCCAATCCAATCTAAGCATTCCCTCAATTGAAACTCCCTTCTCAGGTGACTCAAGGTTGTGACAACTTGAAAATTAAAGCTGACTATGACACTGCATAAGGTTCCCAAAGTGGCAGGGACTAGAGAAAGATCTGGAAGGTTCACACAGCAAAATAACAGTGGTGACTGCCTCTCTAAGACGGGACTGGAATGACCAAAGTATCTTTTGCATAAGGTACATAATCTGAGATGTTCTACAATGGAAGGAAATTTCTCTATATTATAATTCACTAATTTTAAATCTAATGATCCAAACACAATTCGGATTTTCTTTGTAATCGATCTTGTGTTCAGCGGCAAATGTGTGTCAGAGGTTAAAAAAGAAGCAGGTTCAGAAAATGAGCTGGTGGAGGCTCCATGTCACGTGACACCTGCCCTATCTAGCACATGGAAGAAGAGAGGATTACTGAAAAGTAGCAGTTCCTCATCCAGAAAAGAGCTTAGTTAGAGCTAACCTTCTTATTTTTATTTTTCTTCACCTCGCTCCCCTGAGGCGGGGGCTATCACTGGGTCTGAAGCTAGGCCGGTGGCCAGTGAGCTCCAGCCATCCTCCCTTCTCCGCCCACTGCAGCACTGAGCTGACAGACAAGTGGATGTGCCTGGCTTTTTAAATAGGCCCTGGGGATTTGAACTTAGGTCCTTGTGCTTGTACAGCAAGCACTTGTACATGTTGGGCCATCTCCCTAGCCCTGGTGTCCTCTTTTGTAAGGCAAAATAACATTTAGTTTTATGTATATGTCACATTTGTCTGTGAGTTCATCCCTGGGTGGACTTCTGGGTTGCTTGGGACTAGTTTAACATGGAAGATGTTTGTCCCATTCAGAGCCCTAGACAAAGCTCCATCCATTGAGCATTCTGCCTTTCAAGGGTCCTAATTTAAGAGGGACCTTGGATCCAGCTAGCATTTACTGGCCGCAGAACTCATCACACACACCCCACCCCCAAACATCCCTCCCCACCTCCCCACCCCACACACCCCAACCCCACCGCCAATTCCACGGCACTCACTGTGTCCTGACCAGGATCTTGCCAATCCAGGCCTGCAAACCTGTACCAGAATTGTCAGACACTGCCAGCTCAGTGTCCAGTGCGGGTGGCTCTGAACTGACGACTCACAGTGAGAGAGTGAGGTGTGTGCCATGTCCACAACCTAAACCTTGACATGTAAACACCTTAGCAACCTCCTTCTGCCTCCCTGTGGGTCTTCCTTACAGAGTCCAGATTCCATGACTATTGGTGTTCTGATGGCTCCTGCTGACTCTTCCCAGAAGAAACAATGGTGGTTTGCAACAGAAGACAAATAAGTCTGTTACACGGGTCTTCATATTGTCACCTCTGCTGAAGAATTACATTGTTCTCTCGGCCATACAGGAGCCTGGTTGCTACTCATGTTACCCAGATCACTCCAGGAAACCTGCGAATGGCAACAGTCTCCAGGAGCTCTTCTGTTACTACCCCAGCTCCTGCAGGAGCTCAGACAACACATTTTACCTTTTCGTGATTGGTGTTGGTCTTTAAGATCTTTTTTTTAATTCTATATGTATATGTGAATACCTGTGTGTATGTGTGTGTTTCACACGTGTGCCTGATGTCTAGGGAGATCAGAAGACAGTGTCTGATCCCCTGGAACTGGAGTTACAGATAGTTGTGAGCTACCTTGTGGGTGCTGGGACCTGAACCGAGGTCTTCTGCAAAAGCAGCAAGTGATTTTCAACTGCTGAGCCATCTCTCCAACCTCCAACTTTGTTGTTATTTATCACTCTTATATGAATGTAGTTATACAATACATGATGAATTGAAATCTCATATAGCATAATAATGCTATATAATACAATTATTACCATGGCAGGCTATGTTAAACACAAAGAAAAGTACATAAAACCAATTCCCAATATGAGCACTTGTTTTTGTTTGTTTGGTTGGTTGGTTTTTGTTTGTTTGTGTGTTTTCAGAGACAGGGTTTCTCTGTGTAGCCATGATTATCCTGGAATTCACTCTGTAGACCAGGCTGGCCTCAAACTCACAGAAATCCACCTGCCTCTACCTCCTAAATGCTGGGATAAAGGGGTGAACCACCACACCTGGCTGCACCTGTGACTTTTAGTGGATGTTAATATTTGCCACACTGGCTTCAGACGCCTTAAGAGGGGAAAAAAAAGCAAATCATTACAGATACAGCATAAATCTTTGTCAGTGTCCCTATTCTAACCCAGACAGGTGAGTCTGCCACCTGGAAGCTGTTTTCATCATTTACAGCCAGTCATGAGCGATTCCTGAGCATATACATATAAATAGCAGACACATTTAACCTAGCTTTGGAACGCTACAGGCACGCATGCAGTGCCTGAATGGTCCAGCAGATGGCACTAGAGTCTAGATCAGTGAGGTTTTTTTTTAAAAAAACATTTAGCTGTGTTGTGCAGATGAAGACACCTATGTGTGAATTGGAGGTCTTTCTCCAAGGACAGGTGGCTCAGGGACATACCTCTGACTCCTGTCACATGATTGTGGCTCCCTACGGACTGGTGTGAGTAGAAAAGCAGGAGCTATTTCTGAAGGTCTCCAGTTTGGAATCCACAACCTGCCGTCTTGATGTACAGGGAATTCACAGGCTCACAAACCAGAGCTTTGAGCATCATTCCCTTGGGTACACACAGATTTAGCTGTTATTAAAGGAACGTGTACTAAGGGGAGGCATTAGGCGAAGACTCTGAGTCAGAAAGCATAGATACTGGAAACCTCCCAGAGCTGTGTAGATCGTGACCAAGTTTGACTTCTGAGGATTATATCTGGCCCCTAAATTCATGGCAGCCAGCACACAGGCACCCACTACTAACTGCACCCATGAAAATTGCTAACAGATACAGTAAAATTGAGGCCATTGCGCAGGGTAGGGAAGGAAGGGCTCACATCCTGATGACCCATCTAGTGGTCACATTCTAGTGACCACATCCTCGGTCCTGGTGTCTGGTTTGAGGTAGAGATATGGACCCACAAGCAGATCCTAGAGCTCCCGGAGACCTCGGGCTCCCAACAGCTACCCAAGAGGCTTAGAGACATGGCCACCCTGCACCACCTCCTCTCCTGGCCCCTCTCTGACCTGCCCTCCCTCTGGCCTCCGAGCCTGAGAAGGCCTGGAGAGGCCGTGGGAGTTTGGCTACCATTATCTGGCCCTTATCACCACTAAGTTCGGGCTGACACGGAGCCCTCTTAGTTCAATGACGAGGGGCCCGCCCGAGGTCATGCCTGTCTCCAGAGAGCCGGGCCCTATCTCAGCGACCTACGGAAACCTTGGCGTGAGCTCATGCTTTCTGACGACAGAGAGGGACCCTGCCCTATCACTGCCCAGACACCCACCCCCACAGCGTCTGGCATGAGCCTGGTGAAGGCTCCACCATTCTTCACTGAAATAGCAACACTGATAACTGCAGCAGACAGAAGTGCATTGACGAATCTCCATTCAGAAAAGCACTTCTTCTCCCTCCTCCCTCTACCTCGGTGCAGTACTCCTGGGATGGACATGACCATACAGGCAGAGTCTGTCCTGACACAGCAACATGAAGATGGTGTGTCCATAGCCCTGCAGAACCCAGGCTAAAGCATACTTTTTTCTGAGGCAGAAAAAATGCCTTGGATGCCAACCCCCATGTACCGAGGTTGCTGCTGAAAGGATCTTGCCTGGATTGGTGACATGAACAGTCCGTGGAGCACGCTGGGAAGAGTCCTTGTCTAAACACCCCAGTACCCAAAACAACTGTAAATCTGTTCTCCTTGTGGCAATTTCATCTTTTGGGGGTACAAAGTTATATTTCCTGTGTCAGGCCCATTCTGCTGGAAAAAATTACTTAATGAAATTATTTCAGACCCACGATGAAACTACTTTCCTTCACAGAGAATTCTGCTTGCTTATGCCACTACAGAACCACCTTCAACCCAATTCAAAGCTTAATGCTCCTTGGATTACCCAGGCCATGTGATCCGCACCCCTAGGAAACTGGCACACATCTGGTTTAACCTGGCACACATCTGGTTTAAGCCGACTGTGGGGTGGACGTAACCCTGCAGGATCCCTGTGTAGTGTGGGGACTTTTTTTCTCTTCTGTTTTTTGATTGATTTGGGCTCAGGTTTATTTCTGTCTCCCATTCTCTGTGAGGCTCTCAAAACAAAATCCAATTGGCTAGGAATGACAAATGTCCTCCAGGCAAAAGTGGCTTCTAAATCATATTAATATCTTTAGGGATCTGTTGAGACTTGGGTTCGGACCTGATTTGGTCCATTTTAATAATGATTGTTAGCAAATACTTGAGAGAATGGTCTTGGTCTAAAGTTTGTTCTCAGGGTCTCCCAACAAGGTGACTGTTGGCAAAGGGGGGTCTCTGAAGACTTGACAAGGGAGGGAGTACTTATGAGCCATCATTGTTGTGTGTGAGGAGGGGGTCCTGATGGAATGTGGCTCAGCTCCCGTTTGGCTTTGGTCAAGTGGCTCTCCTGTGCTTGCCATGTGGTTCTCAAGTCTTATCTTATCAAGGAATAGTCTGACAGCAAGACCAAAGTCAGACTCCTTGTGGTCTAATCACAGAAGTGACATCCTTCTTGTGGCAGTTACTAAATTAACCAGAAGCTAGCTACCATGGGAAGTCATGGGGTGGGGAATACCAGACAGCTGGGACCCCCAGACACGCTCAGATTGGCTGGCATGGCCATCCTGGATGTCAACCTAGACTTGGAAGCATTCTATGGGACATCCCCTCTCTGCCTAGAAGACACTTCATTTCAAAGCCTAGATGCACAAGAGTCTTGACTATCTTGCTCAATCCTTGACTTATCTTCAGCAAATCATTTCCCTGAACCTCTGTATTCTGGCCTTTAAACTAGAATAACAAATCATGCCCCAATCCCCCAAAAAGCACATGCACCACCGCAGCCTTACACTCTGCAGTGTTGAAATATTTACAGATTGCTTGGCAAAAATCCTAGTTTTTCCAGCCTTCTGGATGTGCCTTGACCATCCTGAGCCTTAATCCTGCCTCAAGGTCCCCTTGGACTCCACACTCTCCAGCAGCCTGGTGCCTGTGGAATTACAGACAGCTGTGAGCCTCCACATGAGTGCAGGGAATTGAACCCAAGCCTCTGGAAGAGCAGCCAGTGCTCCTAACTGCTGAGCTGTGTGGAGCTGCTGGAATCTCAGGTAATGGAATCTCAGGTGAAGGTCCATGGCCGTCCTCAGCACCACGTTCTACAGAGGAATGGCAGCAAACTGGATCAGGAGCGTTTCTTGTGAGTAACCACAGCTCCTCTGACTAAGGTAGTAATAGCTGATGTGCTTGAAGCACAGCATTCCACAACAGTGACACAGTGGTGACATGACAGAGGAGTTGGACTAGCATTCACAGAGAGATCCAGCAACAGAGGATGGTGACAGCCAACTCCATCACCTTCCCAGTCGCCCTCTGACTTTGGTAAAGGTGTTTCAAAAGCAGGAGAGGCTTTAACCTCTGAGCTAGGAGGAGGCACGACTTACCCTCCACCACACAGAAGCCACACACATCGTTTGGGGGATCTGGTTGACACACAGTCCTGTGCCACACACTAGAGGAAGCTATGTTGACAGGTAAGATGCTCAGAGAGAGTGTGACAGAGCTCTGGCTAAGGATGAATGACCCTGGCCCAGCCATGATCCAGAGTCACCTACCCGACCCTGTTCCTTCATCTCTGGTGGACATTTCTCCCTTTCCCCACCTCCCTCCCCAGTAGACCAACTTGTAGTCCTAGTAAGTGGCAAATTTGAAAGTGTGTTTCCTAAAGCATTTTTCCAAACTTGGATTGAGTCTCACTACCTGCATCCAGCCCCTCCTTGCCCACCAAAGCAAAGAACACAAGACTGTCCTTGGCTCCCAGAGTCTATCTTGGAAATGCTGCTCAAATCTAAATCCTGTCCCCATGCCATCTTGGTGATTGTCCTTTCCTGTAGAGAAAAGTGTCTTCTCTACTACTGGATGCCTGTTAGGATTTACTAAATTTCCAGGGAGCTTCTATTTTACATCTTTCTGATCCATCTCTTAAAACAACCATTGGCCAGCCACCTGCTATGCATGTATGCATGCCATCCTGTGATGGGCAATGGAAATATGACTTCTGCCACCAAGGAAGGAAAGTCAGCTCGTAAACCAGCCAGAGTTCCCAGGCAACAAAACTTAAAGCAAGAAACTGGGAGGTCAGTAGAAATCAGGTCAGGCTGCCTAACTACCTTACTGCATGCTTCCCAGGGAAGGAGACACCTAGACTGAGTCCTAGATATAGCATAGGTAATGATCTGGCTGCAGAGAGAGGGTGGGCATGAGAGAAGAGCCGCCCACACAAAAAAGGGTGGGAAAGAGTAGAGCTATCTCTGTAATTATGACAGAGAAGTGGCTAGTATTGATTATTACTGTGAGAGAACCTGGAATCACTAAGGAGACAAACCTTGGGGATGCCTGTGAGGAAGCTTCAAGACTGGGTTAACTGAGGTGGGAAGACCCCCCCCCCAACTACTGAGGTGGGAAGACCAAACCCCCCCCCACACACACACACCTAACTAAGGCAGCACCATCACATGGGGCGGAATGCCCAGGGCATAAAAAGGCAAAAACAATGAGCTGAGTGTTTGCATCCATAGCTTTCTGCTTCCTGACTGTGAGAAGCCACCAACGGCTTTAAACTCCTACTGCCATTGCCTTCTTCACCATTAAGGACCAACCTCTTAAATGTGATGAGCCAAAATAAACCCTTCTTTCCTTCTCTCCTCTTCTTCCTTCCTTTCTTCTCTCCTTCTTTCCTTCTGTTCTTTCTTTCTTCTTCCCTTCTTTCCTCCCTTTCTTTCTTCCTTCCTTCCTAAAGTTACTTCCGCAGGTTCTTTGTCACAGCACTGAGAACAGACGGATACAGGGGCTACAGCAGCAGCACAAGAACCAAGCACAGAAGCCACAAACTCCCTCTGCTCTGCATCAGGTGAGAAAGAGGATTCTCTTAGTGCTTTCTCCGGGACTCTTTTTCAGAGTGGTCTTTCCTCTTATCTCTGTAAATCCCAACTTCCCCTCCATTGACCTCTGAATCCTTTGTTCCTCAGACTTGTGCTCACTGCTGTTCTCCAGCCCCATCCCAACAGCCAGCTAAGTGACTGCTGCCTGAGCACAGGGTCTGTGGCTACATCCATACTGGTGCCTCTGAGGAACTCCCAGACCAATGGCCAGGAAGGCAGCCTCCTGGGAAGATTCCAGCGTCAGAGGGTGCAGAAGGAGAGGGCAGACGGAAAGTTAGAGGTGATAAGAGGGGAGCCTTATAAAAGCAATGAAGTTTGGGCAAGTCCTGGGCTGCTGAACAGTAGTAGCTCTGGGCCATCTGGCTCAGAGCAGAGCTGACCCAGAAATACCACTGATCACACGATCACTGAGGAATAAGTTTCCATGTTCTGCTGTGAGTGATCCATCAAGGAAGCTGGTCCTTCACTTATTCAATAAGGACTTTAGTAAGGGGCTACTGATATATATTTTGTACATGTAGCCTGTCCCAGGGTTTATGTTTCCTGAACATTCCAGGTGTGCTGCTACATCTGGCATTTGGTTTTGGGTTTTTGTTTTTGTTTTTCCTCTTCCTGGAGTCATATTCCTGAAGATGTCCACTCCTCTCCATTCATCATGTCACCTGCTAAACAATGTTTTATATCATCATCCTATTTAGAATTATAGAGGTCCTCCAAGCTCACCCCACCCTACTTGCTTTCAAAATTCCTTCCCTGACTTCCTAAACCTGCCCTGTGAGCTTAGAGCCCTGTTCGCTGCTGGTCTAAAGAAGAGTCTATTGCACACCCTCACACAGATGGGGATTTTACACTTTGTTCTCTGACACACTCTTAGGTTATTTACACTCATATCAGAATCTGACATACATTAGTGCTTATCAAATACCTGGAGAAGGAATAATGGATTTGATAGTTTCCAGGTCCCAGGAGAGAAACCAGGGGAGGGGATATGTGTCTGCATAAAGCTTGCTCTAGAGAACTCTGACAGGAAGGTTGTAAGGTGAGTGAGGTACAACTCCTTCAGAATGGACAAGGCCCATCAAGGACACTGTAACTAAGCTCTACTTCCTGAAAATGGTGAGGAAGATGGGCTGGAGTTTTGCAGTCCCATGCCTAATGAATGCTCACATCAGTGCATATGCACAGCCATATCCATGGTGACCCAGCTTCATCCTGTCTCCTCAGCACCCCCCCACCCCCGCCTCTGTCCCTTCTCAGCTTTGCCTACCTTGTCTTGGCAAAGAATCTTGTTGAGTGTGTTTAACAACAATCACTGTATCATAATATCCACCCCACTCCAGATGTGGTTACGTTCCCTATTCCTCCTTCTTTCCAAGTCTTTGGCTTGCCTTCAGCCAGAGTCCCTCTGCCCCTGAGGTTCTTTATTAATGTTCAATCCACTAGCTTTCTCACCCTGTCCTTGGCTATAAATGGTCTTGTTGCAGTAGGAATTGAGCCTCAATAGTCTCAGCTCACTCAACTAGCCTTAAACTGTTTTCTAATGTTTAGGCAATTGTCAGAACAACTTCCCTTTAACAGGAATCCAAAACTCAATTAGACAGGATCCCTGATCTCAGAATTCCTTTGAGTGAATTCTCACGTTTACAGGATTTTGTTGTGCAAACCTTGTTCCTTGATTTAAAACTATTAGTTAATAATATTGGCTATAGCTAATTACTGGAGGGATTAGAGGAAGGTAGGTTTTTAGTTACCTGGTTGGGAGTGAAGAAAAGAGAGGAGAGATCAGGAGGAGAAGGAGGAGAAAGAGGAAGAATGAGGAGAGAGGAGGAAGCCACCATGAGGGGAGATGGACCATGAACACATGGCCAACAGAAACAGCAAGCACCTGGGGCTACACCGCTGGGGAGTAGCCAGGCTAGCAGTTAGAAGAGCAGATTAGGGGTTACCACCCTCCACCCCCAGTAATTTTCAAAGTCAAATAAAATAATCATAGTCTGAGTCTCATTCATTTGTAAGCTAATTGTTCGGGAATAAGCTTAAATTGCTTGTACTACAATGAAATGTCCAACTGCCCACTGAATATTACCTTTATCCTCTGAGGTTAGTGTTGCCCTCATCAGGCAGCGCTTGCTGGACTGAGAGAGAGAGAGAGAGAGAGAGAGAGAGAGAGAGAGAGAGAGAGAGGAGAACGGGGGATTGGAGGGGATATGTGAGATATAAACAGGGAGTTGGAGGTGGGTATGATCAAAATATATTGCATACATATATGAAATTGTCAAAAAAAATTTTTTAAATGTGTTTTCTCAGCAAAAAAGCATGGACAGTTCCTTCAGCCTGTGAGAGCCAGAGTCCTGCAGGGAAGAGTAATGTGGCTAGACTTGAAGAATAATACATAAGGGAGTGTGCTTCTAGAAGCTCAGTGACTAGAGTAGAAAATAACTCTGGCTTCAAAGATAATCAACATATACAATCCTTGACATCTAGAGTGACTAATTCTTTTCTCCCTTTTTCATGTGGTGTATGTGTGTGTTGGTGTGTGTGTGTGTCTGTGTGTGTCTGTGTAGGAGTGTGTGTGTGTGTCTGTGTGTGTCTGTGTCTGTATGTGTGTGTGTTTTCATAGGGAAGAGTCTTTAATCTAGAAGCTTGTATCCATTGAAAATTGAGTAGTCTCCTGGGCGAGCACTTTTGGGTGGGTTGTCGGAAACAAGGAAAGATTGCTTCTAAGCTCAGAGTTTTTTTCCTTGTGGAGTTAGCAAGAGATGCTTACTTTTCCTGCAAGCTGTTTGTATGGAAGCAGCTCCACACCATCTTTACAGGTAGGAGCTGTGGAGGAATGATAATTGACTGCTCTTCCACCAGGTCAGTCACTTGGTGGCGCTGTGAGCATGAAAGGAGGGCGCTGTAGTCAATAAGCCTTTTGTAAGACTGGAGGTGTGACTTGGAGAGTCTAGGGGCAGTAAGGATCTCAGCCTACGTCCATGCTCCAGCTGGAAACAAATACGGACTTGGAGAGGTCCTGCGAGTACCAGGGGACAGACTGGGCAGGGATGACGACTGTCTGTCTCATGACCAGGAAACTGGGTTCTTGAGGTTATAGAATCTATTCAGCTTTCCCTGACTCCGTGCTGTTTGGTTTGGAAAGGGCATATGTGCAGTAAACAATATGGGGGAAGGGAGTCTACAGCGAACTGGTGAACTTTAGCTGCCCCCAACAGACCTCCAGCATCGAGGAAAAGGAAGACATACAAAGTGACCCAGAGCTAGGAAACCTACAGGTCAAAAAAAAAAAAGAAGCAGGGCGGATAGGTGGTGTGGTACACACCTTTAATCCCAGCACTAGGAAGGCAGAGGCAGGCAGATCTTCATGAGTTCAAAGCTAGCCTAGTCTATAGAGCAAGTTCCAGAACAACCAGAACTACACAAAGAAACCCAGTCTTGTTTTTGTTTGTTTGGTTTTGGTTTTTGTTTGTTTGTTGTTTTTTGAGACAGGGTTCTCTGTATAGTCCTGGCTAGAAACCCAGTCTTGAAAAAAAAAAAAAAAAAACAACAACAAAAAGTAAAATAAGGCTCTCAGGAAGGGCTAGGACAAGGCCTTGACTGAGCGTGGCTGTTCTCCAACCTCTCAGAACCCCGCACCTGCTAAATGTGAACAGTGTCACGGTAGAGTGACTATGGGTGACAATAACAGAGCATAGGTTTCAAAAAAGTGAGAGCTGGAATTTGTTTTGAGACAGGGTCTCTCTGTGTAACCTTGGAACTTACTACATATACCATGGTGACCTCAAACTCAGAGACTGCCTCTGCCTCCCGAGGATTAAAGGGGTTAAAGCTCTGGGATTAAAGGTGTACACCACCACACCCTGCCTAAAGCCTGGAGTTTTAACCCTGAGTAGATCCCTTGCCCAGCATGTAGAGCCCAGCCCTGAAGAGAAAACAGGAGGGGGCTAGAGAGATGCCCAGGGATTGGGAGAACTCACTGCTCTTGCAGAGAATCTGAGTTTAGTTATCAACACCGGATCACGTGGCTCAGTCACCTGGAACTCCAACTCCAGGGGTATCTGATGCCCCCTCCTGGCCTCCTTGGGCACTGCATTCACAGAGCAGCATAAACTAAAAATAAATAGATGTTTTAAATGGTGTCTGTGTGAAGTGTGTGTGTGTGTGTGTGTGTGTGTGTGTGTGTGTGTGTGTGTGTGTGTGTGTGTGTTAAATAACCCACCTTGTTATTTTGAGGCAAGGGTTCTCATTGGCCTGGAGTTTGGTCGAGTGGGTAGGGTGGCTGGCCAGCAACACCCAGGGAAATCTTACCTCCACCTTCCCAGGCTGGGATTACGATCATCACATTATGCTCAGCTTTCCCACTTGAGTCCTGGGGATCAAACTCAAATCTTCTTGTCTGTGTAACATCATCACTTCACCTACTGAGCTATCTCCCCAGCCCCAGTAATAATGAACTGATACATAAAGACATAACAATTGAATGCTATATTAAGGAAATATATATATATAATTCATAATGTTAATTAAATCACATTAAACATGTTTTCTCAAAAATTATTTTTATTTTAAATTTTTTTTTCCTAAGACACTCCCCAAACAAACCCAAATCATCTGTGTTCACACTAATCCCCCCTCCAGTGTTCACACTAATCCCCTCCAGTGTTCACACTAATCCCCTCCAGTGTTCACACTATTGGTGACAAGAATCTCCTAGTGCAACTTTTAGTACAAGCTCAAGGAGTTTGGGTGTGGAGACCCACACCCCTAACCTCAGTGGTAGAGAGACAAAAGCAAGAAGATCAGGAAGTCAAGATCACCCTTGGCTACACAGCAAGTTCAAGTCCCACCTGGGCTACATTTGATCTTGTCCCAAAGAATCAAACAACAAAGCAAAAGCAGAAAGAAAACACGGAGGCTGAGGTGTGTTGCTCAGTGGTAGAGGCTGCCTACCATTGTGACCCCTAGGTTTGATCCCCAAAATACAGAATAGAAGAAGGGGAGGAGGAGGGGAGGAATTTAATCAGGAAAGCCTAAAGACTCCTTGGTTGCTTCACACTATGAAAAAGCTATCTCTCTATGCTGAATGCTTTTCTTTTTTTCAACCAACACTGCCATTCGGCGCCGGATAGTCTTCAATGACCCTGTCCCCTGAAGTCACGCTTATTCCGTGGCCTCTGTCACAAGCAGCTGTCTGTAAAACCAGTTGCAGAAATGATGGTCTGATTTTTCAGACAAGGTCATAAAGACTGTCTTGCTTTCACTGTGGGGAAGTCAGCCACCTTGTTGTGGGGGACACCCCAACAACCCCGATGGAGAGAGGTTGAGGACCCCTTGCCAGCAGCCAGCACCAGCGCGAGCTTGAGCCACCATGGAAGCAGATCTCCAGCCTCAGTGGGACCTTTTGGGGACTGATGCTCCCACAGGACAGACAGTTTGATGGAATTCCTGGAGACCCTGAACCACAGCAGCCTTCCTCTCCGCCCTCACACACCCACCCCCCACCCCCCCCACCCACCATACTCTCAGATTCCAAATGTTGCAGAACCATTCCATCACTGTTCCAGATTAAATAGAAAGATGTCTCCCACAGGCTTGTGGATTTGAAAATGAGCTCTACCTGACAGCCTTGTTTTCCAAGGCTGTGGAAACTTCTGGACATGGGGCTGCCTAGTCTCACTTGCAGCATATATAGTCTTCTGCTTCCTGGTTTGGCCTCGGCTTGAGCAGCTCAGCCACAGGCTCCAACCTCTTCAACCATCGCACTGGACATCAGTTCCCTAAACCATGAGCTTGGGTTGCTTCTGTGGCTGACTTTCTCACTGCCGTGAGATAAGTATCCAATGCAAACGTAAATGATTATGGATAGTTCAAGCTGTGTTGGGAGTAAGTTGTGCTCAGCAAAACAATTCAGCAGATCAAGTGTTTGCTGAGTAACATAAGAACTAGAGTTCAGAAGCTGGGCGGCGGTGGCCACGCCTTTAATCCCAGTGTTCAGGAAGCAGAGGCAGGTTTCGGGACAGCCAGGGCTATGTAGAGAGACCCTGTCTCAAAAATCAAAACAAAACAATCCCGGCGTTTGCAATCCCAGTGCCCGGTTAGTTATCCCAAAGGCAGGGGATCCCCGGAGCAAATGAACTAGTTATTCAAAAAGATGAGCTCCAGGTCCATCAAGAGACCCTACCTTAGCAGGGCGGTGGTGGCGCACGCCTTTAATCCCAGCACTTGGGAGGCAGAGGCAGGCGATTTCTGAGTTTGAGGCTAGCCTGGTCTACAGAGTGAGTCCCAGAACAGCCAGGGTACACAGAGAAACCCTGTCTCGGAAAAAAAAAAAAAACAAAAAGAGACCCTGCCTATCGTGTAAGTCAGAGGGAGAGAGATATTCAGCATCAACCTTAATTAAGCCTTCATGTGCATCTATACCAGCACACACACACACACACACACAACACACACACGAATGCAGTACACACACGCACAGGTACAGCACACACACACACACACACACACACACACCACACGTACGTACGACGCACAGCAGCAGCAGCACGCAGCAGGATAGACACAAAACTGTTTTGGTTCCCGCTCTTCCACTACTACTGTATGGTTTTACCTTTGAACCCCCACTACTTTTACAAAATAAAAGCGCTGTGGGTGTATGTAGCTCAGTGGTAAAGCTCATATTTAGTGTGTGTGTGGCGGAGGAGCCATGAAATTGCTACTTGCCTCACGCATACTTATAGGACAGAACAAACATGAACCTGACACGGTGCCAGGCTTAGGGAAGGACAAGCATTCTTCCTGCTAAGCACACCCTTCACATTGTCTGTCACTCTAACTGTAAATGGGTCCTTTCATCCTGCATTCAGGTGTGTCGACTGCGGATGCACCTGGCGGAATCTGAGCTTGCATCAGCCTTGGTAAGGTTCCGATAGGCCGAGTAACGTGCTGGATTTGGAACATCACAGGGCCTGGTCTCCCCCGACCATCTAGTCTCAGCATGACTTCCTCTGTTGGAGGTTAACAGTGGGGTCACCAGGTTGTTTTGCCCGTACCTGAGCGGAACTGTGGTGGAAAGCAAGCAGAAGCCGGTCCCCTCTACGGGACCATCTGAAGTCTCAAAGCTAGGCCCACCGAAAACTCAAACACCAATGTAGATAAGGCTATGCTGCAGTCAGGAGACGCTGAGCTTACTGGGGGTGATCTAGAAAGGAAGCAAAAGCCCCAAAGTAAAAGGTCTTAGTAGCTAAAGAGAAGACGCTGACGTGCTCTATCTGGAAATCGCCCTCCCGCTCATCTCCTGAACCAATGAGTCTATCAAGCCTCAGCGAACTCCTCCAACACTGTTCTGCCCAAGACCTCGCCAGGCTGGGATGGCCTTCAGGGCCCTCTGAAGATTAAGCAAGTTGACCTCAAAATGCTCCCTGAAAGACCAAAAGGCTATGCAAACCTGAATAGGAAGTAAGCGAAAATAGCTGTGACCTCATCAAGGACCCCTGAGGAGAAAAATATCTCATCAGAGGACCCCCTGAAAGCTGCATTTTTTTGCAAAAGATTGGGTCTGTGAAATTCTACTTCAAAATCTGAATTTTTGAATTCGATTCTCCTATAGTACTTTCATTAAACAAATATGTAGCCGGGCGGTGGTGGCGCACGCCTTTAATCCAGCACTTGGAGGCAGAGGCAGGCGGATTTCTGAGTTCGAGGCCAGCCTGGTCTACCGAGCGAGTTCCAGGACAGCCGGAATACACAGAGAAATCCTGTCTCGAAAAAAAAAAAAAAAAAGACAAATATGTAAAAAAAATTGTATCTTAAAAAAATAAAAACAGGAAGTGAAGACGCAGCTCAGTGGTAAACACATCCTAACTGCATCACTGAAATACAGAGTTTATAACGTCATACTCTAAAGAGAAAAGCCACTGCGCGTGTGGGAAACACCTGAAAAGCCTGGATCCTGGATCCTGGGGCAGGAAGATTGTGAGTTTCAGGAAGATCTTGTAGCCAATTAATTAATTAATTAATTAATTGGAAGGAAGGAAGGAAAAAAATGAAGGAAAGACTATAAAAAGAAATGTAGCTGGGGTTGGTGGGCACACACTGTAAGCCCAAAACTTAGAAACCGAGGCTAGTCCAACACTGGTTTGAGACTAGACCAGACCACACAGTGAGAGCCTGTCACCAAAAAAATAATGAACGAAAGAAGTGGGGTGAGAGGAGTCCCAGAGAATTCTGCACAGTGTACATAATTTTAAAAGAAAGTAAAGAAGCTATTGTGCTGGTTTCCCAGGGCATCCATAGCACACTTCCACAAACTGGATGGGTTGAACCCAGAGTAACATTTTTCTTTCTGTTCTGAAATCTTGAAGTATGTCTGACACCAAAGTGTCATGCTCCCTTCAAAGACTTCATCAAAAGAATCCTTGCTCACTTCGCTCCTTCCTTCTGCTGACAGCCCTTGGAACTCCCTGGGGTGTGGGACATGGCTGACACCCAGTCTCCGCCCCTCCCTGTCTCTATTTGGTCTTCTGTTGAGGATACAGTGGACCTAAATTTAGTGTTCGACACAGATTGTGGGGTACCCACAGCTTGGATGTAACAATTGGAAGTAGGAAAAGCTGGTTTTAAAGTGGTCGTAGGTGGGCTTCTATAGGCAAGCAGACCAGGTTGACAGGTTGTGGCTCCTGGTCACACTGAAGGAAATTTGCATCCTGGGCTGAGAGTATAGCTCAGAGATACAGCACTTCCTCTAGCATGTACGTGACACTGGTTTCAATTCCCAGGGAGATCCCACTGAAAGATCAAAGGGAACTGTCTGTTCTTCCCAATTCATTAGCGAGGCACTTGGGAAGAGGGCTATCTCAGGCCAAGAATAGCTGGGATCTGAGAAGTAGGGCTGCTGTCTGTGTGCTCCTGGGTTACACAAGGGAATGACCTTAGCACCTGCATACAACACATGCCTGTGACCTGCTCCTCAGGTCTGAGATCTGGACCAGAGCCAGCGGGGCCCTCTCTGCTCCCTGGTCCTTTACAAGGCCCCATTTTGGTGCTGACCAAGGTGACAGGTGCTCTCCTGTGTGGCTGTTGACAGATTCCCTTCATTTTAGGCAGTTAGACTGGGCCTCAATCCCTGGATGGATCTGATCCAAAAGCTGTGAGCAGGCCTGAAAGACCTTGTTTACCACAACAGACCAAGTGATAGGATCTAGGTGGAGTTACCCACCTCGGCTGCAGGAACTTAGAAGAACTGCCCCAGGGCTTGCCTTGAGATATCTTTGGCCCTGACCAAGAACAGATTATCCCACCCATCTCCAGCTTAAACCAGAAAGGGTTTTGGTGGGGTCTTTCCCTTTAAATTGAGAGCTGAACATTAAAGCATTGAGCCTTGATCAGAGAACTTTGTCTTGGCTTCATCTCTTCTCGCCCTCCGTTCCCCTTTCATTCCCAGCCCCCCTTTCAGATGAACCCAGTTGATCGTGTAGCTGCAGGTGGCTACAAAAAGCCACCTGAGATGGTTGGACAGTCGGGAGACTGCTTGAAGCATCACAGTCAGACAGGCGGCCTCCTGACTGTCCAGCTGTCTGGGCAAGGAACCCTCTTGTTTTTCTGAGGATGTCTTCTCCCCCAACCCCCACTTCTTACATGTCTCCTTACTGTTCTGATGCAATAGACATTCAGGGCTTCTACTCTTACTAATTGCTCAATCTAAACTGTTCTTCCTCTAAACTGATGGCTCAGAGGCTCACTTCCTCACCTTCTAGGGTCCTCTCCATGAATATTATGATTGCAAGGCGAAAGTGAGAGTGAAGTGTAAAGCCCTTGGTAGTGCTCACACCCCCTTGACTTGCTTTCCTCTGCTCCATTGCTTACTGTCATCCAGGTTAACACATCATTGTTCGTCATGCCATCGATTTCTGGCTATGCACATCGATTTCTGGCTCTGTGGACCTGAAATTTGTTTCTGCTCTGAATACATTCCTAGCTCCCAAGAGGACAGCTAGCAAATAGTAGGCACTCAATAAATACTGAATTGCTACTTGCTGTGACTTTGACAATATTTTTTTGTTTGTTTGTTTCTTTGTTTTTTTGAGACAGAGTTTCTCTGTGTAGCCCTGGCTGTCCTGGAACTCACTCTGTAGACCAGGCTGGCCTCGAATCAGAAATCCGCCTGCCTCTGCCTCCCAAGTGCTGGGATTAAAGGCGTGCACCACCGTTGCCCGGCTAGACAATATTTTTTAAACTAAAATTTTTATGGATGCATGACAAAACTATGGTCTTCCTAAAAAAATTTTTTTCTGTAATTAGCAAAATACAAACAAAACTCAGTACTAGGAAGGCCCAGGTGGAAAGATTGTAAGTTCAAGGCCAGCCTGTACTACATAGCAAGAACTTGTCTTATAGAAACAAATAAGCTGAACCTGAGGCAGGAGGACTCTGCCTCAAATAAAAATAAAATAAGAACTGAGCTCAATGGTGGGGTACTTGTCAAGCACGAGAAAGGCCCCCGGTTTAATACCAGTACAGGGAAAATAAAATAAAACATCTTAGACTACTTCATGGGTGCCTCAGTGATGTGGGGAAACCTACCATCTCCCCAAACCCTTTGGCAACTCTGGGCTGCTCACCCCAGCCACTCTCTCAAGCTGCAGGTCCCCCCTCCCCCCACACACACCTGCACTGAGGCACAGGAAATGTGAAGAAGAATCCAGAGACCATCTCCCTTCCTGGCGATCCTCTTGTGTGCTTACATGCTCTTTCCCGCATGCTGCTGTCACTCTGTGTTGTTCTCTTACCTTGAATGAGCACCCAGGGACCTGTTTGGTCTTTACAAACCAAATTGTCTAAAAGTTGCACGTTCTGTCATTAAAAGTCCTGGATAAGTACATTTCCTTCCTTTCCCTAAAATTACGAACCACCTTGGTACCCAGAGGCTCCTCAAGGGCTAGGTGTGGACATAGATGTAGGTTCTCAGGTTCTCAGTGGGACTTAGGATATGGGCAGAGGACTCTCTACAACCGTGGCAGTTCTGCATCCCTGCATCCAAGATGATCATCACATTGGAGACAAAACCATCGAGCCTTGTTATCAGGGCAAAAGTGTGTTCATGGAGACTGACAAAGTATTGCCCTGGGCCATCTCCAGAGGACCATGGTAACAAGAAGGCAGAACAGATGGCAGGGTCTGGGGTGGGGCTAAGAGGACACCAGGCTTAGCAGTTGTTCAGGAAGCTGTGAATGGGTTCCACCAGTGACAGATGGAAAGAGACTGTCACTGTAGGAAGCCCAACATTTCCCCAAACCCTGTAAGGTTGCCTGGCCAGAAAGTCTTCAAAACAGAAAGGTGTACCTCAGAATCATAGTTTCTCCAAAGCACAAGCTCTGAGGATGGTCTTTCTCCATGACGGTGCCTGTTTTTCATCGAAACCATATCTCATTTTAAAAGATTTTTAAATTATATTTATGTATTTATTACTGCCATGTATGAAGGTTAGGTGACAATTTACAGGAGTCAGTTCACCCCTTTTTACAATGTGGGTCTTGAGGTTCAAACTCAGGTAGCTCATTAGGGTTGGCAACAAGTACCTTTACCCAGTGAGCCATCTTGCCAGTCTATGAAACTAACATCTTAAAAGCAGGAGTCAAGCTGGAGAGATGGCTCAGTGGTTAAGAATCCATAATGCACTTTTCAAGGACCCAAGTTCAATTTTCAGCACCCACTTTAAGTGGCTAACACTTGGTCCTTAGTTAGCGGTGCTGCTTGAGAGGTAGCCCATCTCACTGAAAGAAGTAGATTCCTGTGACAGGCTTTGAGAGCGCATAGCCTCACGGAACTTCATGCTCTCCCTGCCTGCTCTCTGATTTGTGATTGCTGCTGGAGAAATGATCCTGCTCTGGCAGCCTGCTGCTGTGGCCAACCCCGCCATTAAGAACTCTCCCTCTGAAACTCCAAACCAAAATAAACTCTTAAGTTGTCCTCTGCCATAGGCTTGTCATAGGCATAGAAAAGTAATGAATACAACCACAATGACAAAGTTTGGAATTTCAAAGTCATGAAAGCAAGAACAAGGGACAGAGTAAACAAAAAGGAGGCTTAGGGGCTGGGGTCAAGGTGTAGCTCAGTTGGTAGCATTGTGGCCTAACGTGCATTAAGTCCAGGGATCCATCTCCAGCACAGCATAGTGCTGTGGTCCCAGCATTGGGAGACAGAGCAGGAAGAGCAAGCATTCAGTCATCCAATGATACAGAGAACATTCAAGACCAACCAGACCTACACAAGACCTATCTCTGATAACAAATACATGAAAAAACAAATAAACAAATACTTTAAAAAAGCAACTGTCCAGAAGACTTCTCCCACAATGCACCTGTTCCTGAGACTGCAGTTGATCTTTGCCACTGCTGAAGCTAAAATCCTGGCAGAAAGAAAAAGGCAGTCAATCACTGCAGGCAAGATAGCTGCTTCCCGAGGCAAAGGCAGGCAGATTTCTGAGTTGAGGCCAGCCTGGTCTACAGAGTGAGTTCCAGGACAGCCCAGGCTACACAGAGAAACCCTGTCTCAAAAAACAAAAAAAAAAAAAAAAGATAGCTGCTTCCCAGAAAACAGCAGCCCAGAAAGCTTTGCTCCCTTCAAAGGTCAGAAGACTCTGGCCCAGAAAAACCTGCTCAGAGACAGCTGGCACAAAAGCCAATGAGGTCAGAAAGAGCAGAGGCTGCCAAGAAAGTATTGGTGTGTGGCTGTCATCCTGGCAATGAGAGATGGAGGCTGGAGGATTGAGAGTACAATCTCTTACTGAACCACTTGTGATGCCTGAGACTGTGTCAATAGTGAGGAGGAGGAGGGGGAGGAGGGGGAGGAGGAAGAGGAGGAGGAGGAGGGGGAGGAGGAAGAGGAGGAGGAGGAGGAGGAAGAGGAGGGGAAGGGGAAAGGGGAAGGGAAGGAGAAGGGGAAGGAGAAGGAGAAGGAGAAAAAAGAAGAAGAAGAAGAGAGAAGAAGAAGAAGAAGAAGAAGAAGAAGAAGAAGAAGAAGAAGAAGGAAGAAAGAAGAAGAAAGAAGAAGAAAAGAAGAAAGAGAAAGAAGAAAGAAGGAAGTAAAGGTTATTTCTAACAATCAAGTGGAGATTTCTCCTATCCAATAACCCAAAAGACAACAGTATTCTTTTGGCTTTCTTTAATAGTGGGAACCTGCTTGGGTGAGTCTTGTTTTGTTTCATTTGTTTTCTCTGTGGTGCTTGGGTTGAATCCAGAGCCTAATGCATGCCAGGCAAGAGCTCTGTGCTCCTCTCAGGAAAGAAGCCGCCCTCTCTATGCAAGAGCTTCTTCATACTTCACTGGCTCTCCCCACTTCCTTAGTTTCTCCCCAGCTCTGAGGCCAGCTACTACCACTTGTCCCTTACCTCTTCTCTTAGGACAGAAATGACTGCAAACATGATTCTCAAATGGGGGGGGAAAGGAGCCTAGCACTGACCACCCTGGGAGCCTCTGATGAATGCTAGTGAACTGTGGTAGGGGCTCACCTCATGAAACTCACCCCATTGCGTATGTGAATGGGGTGCCCAAGCGTTTCCACAGCCAAGCAGGGCTTTTTGCAAGCACAAAAAAAGATTGCATGTGGCCCAGACCTGAACGGACAGGGTGAGCAGGCTGTGGTCAACAAAGCCTTTCCACTTCTCTGAAGAAAGAAGGAAGAGGGAGTGAAATTGGGGTTGTGGTTATGTATGGTAGCAGAATATAGAAAAAAAAATGAAGCCGGAGGTGGTGGCGCACGCCTTTAATCCCAGCACTTGAGAGGCAGAGGCAGCAGATTTCTGAGTTCAAGGCCAGCCTGGTCTACAGAGTGAGTTCCAGGACAGCCCGAGCTACACAGAGAAACCCTGTCTCGAAAAACCAAAAAAAGAAAAGAAAAGAAAAGAAAAATGAAGCACATAAAATAAATAAATAAATAAATAAATCTGTAAAAAGGGGGTGGGGTGGGGGCTGGAGAGATGGCTCAGTAGTTAAGAGCACTGACTGCTCTTCCAGAGATCCTGAGTTCAATTCCAGCAACCACATGGTGGCTCACGACCATCTGTAATAAGATCTGATGCCAGAGGACAGCATTTAATTCAAGAGAAGCAAACTGAGTGGAAGGACTGATTGGTCCTTACCACATAGTGACCTGGAACTGTTCTAGAAAGAGAAAGGATTCCCAGCATCCTCTTGGCAGCCCAAACCACACACCAGGCTTTTAGAAAACCCATAAAATATTTATGGCAGGCCTCCGCTCCATCAGAGCTGCTGAAGCTGGCCGACACTGGTGACATTGTCATGACCATTACACAGGAGAGGTGACTAATGCTATGAGCTGGTGGACTATAGTGTGCTACCAGGTGTGGACAGCAGAGACGGCCAGCAGCTTATGGATAGGTTTGAACACCAGAAGTTGGAGGAAAAGGCTCTTTCCTTGATGAGTTCTGGTCATTCTCTAGGGAGCAGTACCTAAGTGCCTTCACACCCTGCTCTCAGCTGTCCATGCTTGGTCATTTCTGAGGCTTTTAGGAAGACATCAGTACATGCTAAGTAGCCAGAATGATATGAGGTCTGGGCACTGGCATGAGTGGATAGATCTAAGCCATTTGGCCACACCTGGGCAGAGAGTGGCATTGGAAGCCAGAGGAGGGCTAGTAGCCAGGGCTAAGATTCACTCCATATCAGGAAATTCAGAAAGGCTTGGAAAGGATTGAGCACCCCAGTCCTAGTGTTGTGGTCAGTGGCCAGAGTTTGCCATTACAAAAAGAGCATTGTTGAGCTGAAAGCCTTTTGGAAATAGATTATATGAGATGATGTTAGAGGCTAAGCTTCTTGAGGACAGAGAACCTGTCAGACTCTGCCCTTGACAACTAGGAAAGTGCTAGCACATAAATGCCTGTCCTGCTTTCTAATCTTATGAAGATTTAGAGTCTGTCAAGGACTAAATAATAAATGATAATGCCTGGTGTGTGTGGCTCATGTCTGTAATCCTAGCACTTGGGAAGTGAAAGCAGAAGGATCAGGAGTTCAAGGCCAACTTCAGCTACACAATGAGTTCATCTGAACTATGTGAGCTTCTGCCTCAAAGAATCCAAACAATCAAATAAACAAACAAGGCTGAGAGAAACCTTCTTACCACAGAAAATTCAGTCATGACACTTAGTAATGAACCTGGTGTACCATGTGGGCCCCAAAACTACAAAGAGAAAAATATTCACACTGAGGTGTGTTTGCAGCCTGCCCTCGGCCCACGTGCTGTGCCTCAGTGGGATAAAAATGCACTACACAGCTGCACACAGTACATACCCCAGACTTCACGGAACACACTGTGGCGCATTGCACATTTATCTGCCATGTTTTTTATCATGTTTTTAGTTACTCAGGCAGCAGAAGCAGGAGGTTCTCCAAGTTCAAGGCCATCCTGATCTACAGAGTGAGTTCCCAGGACAGCCAGGGCTACACAGAGCTTGTCTCAAAAACCAACCAAACAAAAAGTGTTGTTTGAGGTTTTGTTGTTGTTACTTATTTTCATTTTTGTTTGTTTGGGGGTTTTGTTTTGTTTTTAGGCAGGGTCTCACTATGAAGCCTTGGATAGCCTAGAACTCCTTATGTAGATCAGGCTGACCTATCTCTGGCTCTACCATGCCCAACATGCTTTGTTTGTTTTTGTCTTAGGGAATGAAACTGGAGCTTCTCACAAATTAGACAAATGCTCTGCTATTGAGTTATATGCACCAGTCACTATCAGTATCTGTAGTGGGTGGGGTGGGGGGTGGGTGGGTGTGGTGTGTGCATCTTTGTGTGTATGTGTGTGTTCACTGGGACACAGTACCCAGCAGCCTTATGCATCTTGAGTTTATCACATAACCTGGTTACAGTGTTTTCTTTTGTGTTTGATTTCCTGTTTTGTTCAGCATGTCCTAGGAGTACTCAGAGCTCTCAAAATCGTGTGTGTGGTGTGTGTGTGTGGTGTGTGTGTGTGTGATAATAGGTTGATAGATAGTAGATAGATGGTAGATAGATAATTATAGACAGATGATTGATAGATAATAGGTTGATACGTAGTAACAGATGTAGATATAGATGTAGATTGATAGATAGTGGATAGATAATGATAGATAACAGAGTGGTAGATAAGAAGAATGGAGAGATAGACGTCTGCATGGCAATAACCCTAGTGTGCTTATTTTATGTCAACTTGGCCCAAACTACAGTCATCTGAGTGGAGGGAACCTCAATTCAGAAAATGCCGCTGTAAGACGGGACTGTAAGCAAACCTGTAGAACTTTTACCCATTGTGGGCAGCATGGTCCTAGCTTCTGTAAGAAATGTCCCAGCAGATAAAAGGGGGTTGCCATGCCAGTAAAGTCGGAAGGAGAGAATCAACTCCACAAGGTTGTCCTCTGAACTCCACACAACACGTAGTGCCTGCCACGTGAGTGAACATCCTGCTCCACAGGAGACCTGTCTCATAAAGCAAGTGTTGGGGATGTTGCTAGCATGCTTACCTAGCCTGCAGGGGGCTCTGGATTTAATCCCTAACACTGCATAACCAGGCGTGGTTTCACATGTCTGTAACTCCAGCACTTGGGAGGAGGCACAAGGATCAAAGTTCAAGGTCGTCCTCTGCTATAAATCAAGTTCAAGACTAGCCTGGACTGTATACACTGTCAAAGGAAAAGGAAAGAACGAAAGACAGAAGGAAGGGACACAAAGCAGGGAAGCACCTTGAGCTAAATAAACCAGAAATCGTCTACTGTTTGGGCTTTTCTTCTGCACTAACAGCCTAAACAGAGTCACCTACGATGAAGTTTTCCCCAACACCAGCTCCAAACTAAGAGAAACGAAGGCCAGTTCGAAGAGTCCAGTGTAACCACTTCCCACTGCCTTAATCGTTAAACCAGGAAGGTAGTTACCTGAAGTCACGTTTGCCAACCAATAGCTCATCCATTGTTCAGTCTCCGGACCAGTTGTGCAAGGAAAGCAACATTGTGTTTTTGTCCCTGGCTTCTTCATGTCCTTTTCTTGAAACTGACCTCCTCCACTTGGCTTCCTGTAACACCTTAATTCAGTCAGTGAAGTGTTGATCAGTGCTAGAATGAAAAGATAAAGCTAACTGAGATCTTTATTGTATATGTGTGTGTTCGTATTATTAGGCAGGGATGGCTGGTGCCAGGGGATCAAAACTCACATTATCGGGCTTGATGACAAATACTTCTAACCCACTGAGCCATTCTGCCAGCCCCATTTAAAACCTTTAAAGATAGCCGGCGGTGGTGGCGCACAGCCTGTAGTCCCAGCACTGGTGCAGAGGCAGGGGATTTCTGAGTTCGAGGCCAGCCTGGTCTACAGAGTGAGTTCCGGACAGCCATAGCTACACAGAGAAACCCTGTCTCAAAAAAAAAAATAAAACAAAATAAAAAAAAATAAAACCTTTAAAGAATATTTGTTTGTTTGTTGTTTTTGTTTAATTCCAGTAAAGTGACTGTCTAAATAAAAATACCCACCCCCGGGACCCAGACAATCCTGAATCAACCACTGGGCATGTCCCCGGGAAGTTATTTTCTTGCTAAGGCCAAAGAGAGGTCCAGATGTGCTCAAATCATAAGTAGCTCCATCTCCTCATGCCTGTGATCCCAGCACTAGACAGGCAGCTTCTGATTTATGTAGTGAGTCCAGGAGTCCAGGACTACATAGAAAGACCCTGTCTCAAACAAAACAAAACAACAAAAAGCACCCATCCAGGCCAAAGACCAACGATGCACACTAATGCGTTCCTGACTGTGCTATCCCAGTAGCATCCGGCTCTCAGCTCTTCCTCGACTCACTCGTGGTCCGTGGCCTTGCTGGATGCTGTTTTATTTGTATTCAAGGACTTTCTGAGGCTATTCCAATATTTAGTTCCTAAGCAGCCATTGATCAAGTGACTGAGAGAAGGGCAAATGAGTGAACGAATTATGGGGTTTAAACCCACTTCTCATGTGGAGACTTGGTACACCCACTCTAGAGAGTATCAAATCCAAAAACTGGAACATTGGTGCTATAACTGTCTTCAGAATCAATTAGACTCAACCCATATGGGAGAGTTAAGAAGGATTAGGCTAAAAATAATTTACATAGAGGCTTGAGAGTGGTTCATGGGTAAAGGTTCTTGCTGCCAAGCCTAATGGTTTGAGTTTTAATTCCTGGGACCTACATAGTGGAAGGAAAAAATCAATTTCCAAAAATTGTTCTTTAAGCTACACAAGTGTACCATGGCATGTGCATACACACTCAAACATACACACACACTACATATACCATACACACACATGCATACACAGACACAAACATACACACATAATTCAATATTTTTATATTACATGACATGTAAGATAGATCACTTGAACAAAAACAAAGTGGATCCCAGATGCCTAAGAACAGTGGCTCTGACCCCCCCCCCTGCCCAGGCTGCCTGTCCTAGAGGCACACCCAAATGACTTGACGAGTGTGACACGGGCGTTCACCCGATAGAGATCATCTTCTGCTGTGTCACTTGGCCAGAGGCAACAAGACTAACGTCACACCTGGTGTGAGCTGTTCCCTCAGCCCCAGGCTAGTGTCCAGACTGGCAACACTTGCTGAGCTTTACCACATAGAACATGACATCCACCTCAGTGGCATCCCAAATGCCAGGGGACAAGACCACCAAGAAGATGACTCTCTCCACACCATGTTCAATGAGACAGGTGCTGGCAAACATTCGCCAATAGCAGTGGTGAAGTCACACTGTTACCCACACTAGCTCTTCCACCCCAGGTAGCTCACCAGAGAAAGGATGCTGCCAGTAGCTATTCCTGTGGGTGCTACACCATCAGCAAGAAGGCTTCTAACCTCATCTGAGACTGAATTCAAGCCATCTGACCAATGCACAGGTCTCCAGGGCTTCTTGGTTTGCCACAGCTTTGTGAGGACACTGATCTGTCTGCTAGTGTCTCTGGTGATTACAGCAAGAAGCCAAGCTGGAGTTCTCCACTTGTTATTCAGTTTCCAAGGTTTGCTAAGGTCATCTTGTCACCAACCTCGGATTCTTGACTGCCCTCGTGTGACAGGAACTGGATACAAATGCCCAAACTGTACTAACCTCAACTGCTCTTGCTACAAGAAAAATCTTCTACCACCACTCACTCCAGATTTAGAGGCTAATGCAATCGGCAGATTCCATACACCTTGAAATCCTACCCTACATACACCTCCTGTGACACATAGACTCTGCCATCATGCTGAGAAAGTCTATCCAAGCACCAAAGAAACCTCAGAGTGGGCAGCAACCTCCGGTCAAACTATATCAATGAGGTATGGTTTGACCAAGAAAGAGCCCGAATTAGAATTCCCCATTTGCCGGCGTGTTGTGCGTCAAGCCTTATAGTCTCCGTCAGTCTGTTGTTGGCGAGGCGTCCCGGTTTCTGTGTTCGACCAGCGTCTAACCAAAGGGTTTCCAGAGTTCCTGAAAAGCACATTAAAGGGATAAGGGAAACCATGATATCAAAAAATTTAAAAAAAAAAAAAAAAAAAAGAATTCCCCCAATTTAAGCTGGCAAGTGGTGCCCCTCAAAACTGGCAACAGGTGGTTATCAACCATTGAACATTATGGGTTACGATGGTTTAAAGTCCGGTTTTTAACTTGAATACTTTCGAAACAAAAAAATAAAGAATCCCCTTTTCCTGGTCTGGCTGAATAGTCTGGTTTAACGGCTTGTATCAGTTAGGTTGTAGCTGAATTCCTGGTTGGGATCACAGCATAAAGGTTGGTTTATTGTTCCTAAAGGCCAAGGTTAAACTTAAATCGCTAGGACACAGTAGGAAAAATTAACAACCCACTACCCTTTAAAAAGAAAGCCTAAGGCATTTTTTTTTTTTTTTTTTGTTTTGTTTTCGAGACAGGTTTCTCTGTATAGCCCTGGCTGATCCTGGAACTCACTCTGTAGACAGGTTCTGTCTCAAACTCAGAAATCCGCGGCCTGCCTCTGCCTCCCAAGTCTAAGGCATATTATTAACTTGGCCCCAAAGTTCAGTCTCTTTGAAGCCAAGAGATATTTTCAGGAAAAAGAAAGTATCACTTTAGCCTTTCGTGGACAGCTTTCTGTAACAGAGGTACCAATGCTTCCTTTGAGCTGAGCAACCGGATGGTAAAGTCTGCTCCCTCCACCATGGTAAATTCATGGCTTGCTGCCCTCTGTACCTCACAGATAGGAATTCCCAAAGATGTGCTTGTTGCTGTTGCTACCATCCACTCCAAGCACACAGTGTTTGGTTTGTGGACTGGTGTCCTGCTAGCTTCAAGGCTGGTGCTAATCCCACTGTGCTACCTGGTAGAGACCAAGCCAGGTTGCAGCTCACTATCTGCCTATTTTACTATGGCCATTGCTGAGCCTAAACTAGCCTGGACCACAAGTTGACCCAACACCTCTTTCACTGGTACATGACTAAGGGAATGAAGGGAGAAGATGAACACTGATTGTCCACTCCTGTCAGCCCTGCAGTGGGTTATACTCCTAGAATGTCAGCTTTAGCCTTGCTGGCAACCATTCAGGTTGTCTGATTAGATTGTATTTAAAAAAAAAAAAAACAAAAAAAAAAAAAAAAAAGGCTGAGGAGGTGGCTCAGCGGGCAGAGCATGTCCTGCTCTTGCAGAGGACCTGAGTTCAGTCCCTAGAAGCCATGCCAGGCACTCACAAGCTTTTGTAATTCCAGTTCCAGGGATGCCCTCCTTTGACCTTCATGAGCACCCACATTAATGTGCACATACATACCCATAGAGATACACGTAATTGAAAAATAATAAAATATAAACTTTTAAAGCCACCATGGTTGACCTGGCCATTGAATGGAAATCTGCCGTCCCACCAGATCCTGATTTAAATTCAGACAGGCTTGCCATTCAGTCTCCTTTGCCCAGAATGGTGTCTAGCAAATAGTAGACCAGAGGAAGATATAAATATTGCAAGCCTATAGAAGAACATCAATTTTTTATTTTTGCAATAAGGTCTCTCAACATAGCCCAGGCTGGCCTTGAACTCAGAGATAAACTGCTTCTGCCTCCCAAGTGCTTGGATTAAAGGTATGCACCATATCATTTTTATGTTGACACAAACATGGATATAGTATTAGAGAATATAAGTTAAATTATTTGTGTATGTATGTGTGCACATGTGTGTGCATGTGTGTATGTATACATATATACACATTCTCTCTCTCTCTCTCTCTCTCTCTCTCTCTCTCTCTCTCTCTTTCTCTCTCTCTCTCTCTCTGTCACACACACACATACACCCCAAGTAATCCAAAATGGAGTTCACCAGGTTTCTGTAGCCGTGGTTGCTTCCTATTTCTCCACCCTCACCATCCACATCACTTTGGAGTGCCATTTCCCAAATGTTGAGATTACTGAAGTGACTGAGTCCCGAGGAGTGATTTATGCCATGCTAGGGACTGAGCCCTGGGCTTTGTCCCTACTAGGCAATCACTGCCAAGCCGCATTCTACCTTATTCCTGTTTTAGTTGTAGTTGTTTTAAAATTTGTTATTTATTCTTTGAGAATCTCACACTTGTATACAACATATCTTAACCATATATATAACCCAAACCTCCGCTTCTGCTTCCCCAGACCCTCCCTCACCTCTCCCACTCCCCATCCCCTCTCCTCCCCCTCCCATCTTATGCTCCCTTCCTTCTTCTGTGTTTGTAAGACAAAATGTGTGGGACAAGTGCCAGGTAGATACTTTCTTCAGATATGGCTGCCCTCTGGGGGAGCTGGACCATCCTGCTTGTCTCTAAGCAGCTGCTGTGTGTTTTCTGGTGGCAAGTCTAGGCTGGATGAGGGGACACAGCTCAGATCTCCTACACAGCCAGTCCCACAGCACCCTACCCTGCCTGACCTCTTTAGCTGAATAACGTAAGTGAAGACAGAGACCTACCGAGCCCAGAACTCTAGTATAAGGGAACTTTCTTTAACTAGACATACCAGGTTAGGGTAGATAAATCTTTGTAGGTTCAAAGTCCAAAAGGTCTGTGAAGAGGCTAGTAGGCTGGAGCGTGGCAAACATGGCTCTGGCAGGCCTTGTAATATTCCCTGTTCTTTGATTAAAAACCATTTGGATTACATTCCTAAAGCTAGCCACCAAGGTCCATTCCTTCATAGGCCACTTCTTCCTCCTGAGGGTGACCACCAAGGTCCAGCTATCAAAGCATTGAAGTTCAGCTATCACAAGCCCCCGTGGCTATCCTAATGAACATGAGCAGTCAAAATTAAACACCTCCTCTAAGATCAACAATTGACAATGGAACCCCATGAAACTGATAAAGCTTCTGTAAGGCAAAGGACACTGTCAATGGGACAAAACAGCAGTCTACAGATCGGGAACAGATCTTCACTGATCCTACACCCAACAGAGAGCTAATATCTAAAATATATAAAGAACTCGAGAAGTTAGACACCAACAAACTAAAACACCCAATTTAAAAATGAGGCACAGAGCTGAACAGAGAATTCTCAACAGAGGAGTCTCAAATGGTCAAGAAGCACCTAAAGAAATGCTCAACGCCCTCAATCATCAGGAAAATGCAAATGAAAACAATCCTGTGATTCCACTTTACACCAATCAGAATGGCTAAGATCAAAAACTCAAGCGACAGCACATGCTGGCAAGGATGCAGAGCAAGGGGAACACTCCTCCACCGCTGGTGGGAGTGCAAACTTGTAAAATCACCCTGGAAATCAATCTGGCAGTTTCTCAGAAAGTTGGAAATACTTCTAGCTGAAGACTCAGCTATGTCACTCCTGGGCATATACCCAAAAGATGCCCCACCACGCCACAAGGACTAAGTGGATATTAGCCATTAAATACAGAATACCACGGTATACTCCACAGACCCAAAGAAGCTTAATGATGCTTGAATCTTAGAAGGGGGAATAAAATACTCACAGAAGGCAGAATGAGGGAGGGAGTGGGTAGGAGAGGGAATGTGGAGGGGTTCAGGATCAGGTGTGGGGACAGGCAGGAGAGTGGTCCAGAGGGCTGGGAGAATGAGTGGAAATTGGTAGCCAGTGGGGGTGGGTAGGGAGGGTATCTCTAGTATGTGCCAGAGATCTGGGATGGCATGGTTCCCAAGAGTCTATGGGGGTAACTTTAGCTGAGACTCCTAGCAGTGAGGATTTAGAACCTGAAGTAGCTACTTCCTGTAGCCAGGCAGGACCCTAGTGGAGGGATAAGGACACCAACCCACCTACAAAACTTTCAACCCCAAATTTGTCCTGTCTACAAGAAATGCAGGGACAAAGATGGAGCAAAGACTGAGGGAATAGCCAACCAATAACTGGTCCAACTTAAAAACGCAGGAAACAGCTGCAAGGGCTTAGTAAAATCCAGATGTACCAGGAGTGGTGGGGCACACCTGCAACTTGAGACTTGATGGGCAAACACCAATCCCTGACACTATTATGACACTCTGTTATGCTTGCAGACAGGAGCCTAGCATGCATGTCCTCTGAGAGGCTCCACCCAGTAGCCGCTGATTGAACCAGATGCAGAGACCCACAGCCAAACATTGGACGGAGCTTGGGGAGTGTTATGGAAGAGTTGGGGGGAAGAATTGAGACACCCAGAAGGAATAGGAACTCCACAGGAAGACAAACAGCGTCCACTAACCTGAACCCTTGGGGGCTCCTAGAGACTGAACCACCAACCAAAGGGGTTGGGCCAAGGCTCTTAGCACATGTGTAGCAGATGTGCAACTCGGTCTTCATTCTGGTCTCCCAACAACTGGAACAGAGCCTGTCCCTAAATCTGCTGCCTACCTGTGAATCCCATTCCCAAAAGGGCTGCATTAGATGTGCCAGGGTAGGGGTATATCCAAGGGACTTTCACTCTCTCAGAGGAGTAGGAGAGAGGAGGTGGGGGGGAGACTGTGTGAGGGAGGGACCAGGAAGGGAGGGGTGGAACAATTGGGATATAAATTGAATAAATAAATTATTGGGAAAAAAGAATATTGGGAAGAGATGTAATTTATCATATTAAAGTTCACTTTTATAGTCAAGTTAGCAGTTTGATATTTCAAAAATAAAATATTCAAAATTGAAATAAAACAAATTAAACACCTTACCCTAACACAGAATTTCCCCTTTTAACTTTATAAACTGTCATTTGCCTCTGTGCCATGTCTGTCTCATCTATCCAGAGGCAGTCCCTTGTTCCCTGAGACAAATATCCCTCCCCTCCCCTCATTGCCTTCCCCTTCTCCCTTGTTCTCCTGTCTTTGTCTCTTATTCCCTGCTCTCTGTTCCTCTTGGGCAAATACACCTCCTTTGTGGTGAGAACTTGATCTTGGGGTGTCTTGTGCCCATAAGGTCCTTCTAGTCTGAGCCATCAGAGAGTGAGGCGGGTGCCTGGTACAGGGACATGGGAGGAAAGAGCTGCAAGGCTGTGGAACAGAAAGGTAGATCTGTGAAGGTGGGAAGGTCAAAACTACAGAGGAATCAGTAAAATCCAGAAGGACCTGGGAGTGGTGGGACATACCTGCAACTCCAGTGCTTAGGAAGCTGAGGCAGGGGGATTGCCATGAGCTCAAGGCAAATCTGGACTACAGAATGAGAACCTCTGAGGGAGGGGAGCGTGCCCTGTGTTATGGATGGATATATTATCACGCACCATTGCATGACCCTTTCTGCCAACCGACTCCAGCGTTTCCTTAGCTTGCCATGATTCAGATGTGTGTGGAAACCAAGCAAGGGTCAGATTAACATGTGCCCAAGGCTCAGAAACCAGAGTTCAGAGGTGGCTCAAAGACACCACGACTTACTCCTTCAGACCAAGGTGCTGCCTCAGTCACATGTTTACAAAACACACCTATAATCATGGAACTTAGGAGGTAGAGCAGGAGAATCAGAAGTTTAATATCATCTTGGCTATGTAAGTTTAAGGCCAGCCTGGGCTACATGAGACACTGTCTCAAACAAAAAACAAAAATTTCTAAAATGAATAGATACATAGATGGATGGATGGATGGATGGATGGATGGATGGATGGATGGATGGATAGATAGATAGGCAGACAGACAGACAGACAGATAGATAGATAGAAAGATAGAAAAATAGTTTTTCCTCCTTTTCATGACTCCTGTTTTTGCATTTTTTAAAATTACATTTTAATTGGTTTTGTGTTTGTGTGAGCATATATGTTTGTGAGTGAGTGTGTACGTGTGTGTGTGTGTGCATGATTATGTCACAGGGCAGACACAAAGGTCAGAGCTTCCGTTCCCTCTTTGCACCTCTCTGCACTCTCAGGGTTTGGCGCCAGCGCCTTTGCTGCTCAGCCACGTCTTCAGTCCCAGTGGAAGAAGATAGGAAACTAACTTTTTTCAAGTTTTGGCTCCATCATAGTTAGTGGTGAATCTGTGAATTCAACTTCTGTGCATTGAAGTAGCAAGAACAATTTTGTGCCTTTAATCCCAGCACTTGGGAGGCAGAGGCAGCAGATTTCTGATTCAGGCCAGCCTGCTCTACAGAGTGAGTTCTCAGGACAGCCAGAGATACACAGAGAAACTCTGTCTCGAAAAACAAAAACAAAACAAACAAACAAAAGAACAATTTTGTGGAGCTGGAGAGATGGCTCAGCAGTTAAGAACACCAACTGCTTTTCCAGAGGCATCAGGTTCAATTCCCAGCACCCACACAGCAGTCACACTGTCATAACTCCAGTTTTCAGAGATTTGTGGTGCACACACACATATACATGCAGGTAAAATACCAATGACACACAATAATCAATCAATCAATCAATTAATTAAAAGACAATTTTGATCCAAAAAAAATCCAACATGTATCCTTCCTTTGAGTTGGTTATTGTGAAGGTCAGGCTTCCTTTTTAATGCCATTACCTTTGGGCAATAGAACCAAACATGACTAGTCACTGCTGACATTTGTCCCACTGACCCACTTACAAAAAGGGATTAAAAGGATAATGCATTTGTTCTAAGGAAAAGGGCCCTATAACCTGAAATTTTTCACTTTTCTCTTCCCTTTAAAACTATATTAAAATTAAATTTTATTATAGTTTTATATACTATGTAGATTGTACTGCTGTGCATAAAGCACAGCTTTTACATTTTGAAATTAAGAATAGCAAAGGCTGAGTGTGATGATGCACACCTGTAATGGCAGGGCCTTGGAAAGGAGAGACAGGGTGATTAGGGGCTCGGGACACCCTTTGCTATATAGTAAGCTCAAGGTTAGCCTGGGATGCTTAATTGATGAAGAAGAGGAGGAGGAGGAAGAAGAGGAGGAAAGGGAAAAGAAGAGGAAGAAGAAGGAGATGGTGGTGATGGTTAATGGTGACGATGATTTTTAAAAAAATCATTAGGGGCTAGAGAACGTCTCAGCAGTTAAAATCATTTACTGCTCCTCCAGAGTTTGGCTTCCACCACTCACATTAGGTGGCTCATAACTGCCTGTAGCCCCCGCTCCGGGGGATCCATGGCCCTTTTCCATACAAGCACGGCATGCATGCACTCAAACCACCACACACACACACACACACACACACACACACACACCACACACATTTTGTAAATAAATGAACACATTTTTAAAAATAAATAAAATCCCAGAAGCCATGCAATTGGACTGCTTCTGCCCATTTTATCTAGATGAGAGTTTAGCGTTTAGCTAAGTACCATGAGTCTATATCTATGCCAAGTCAGCTAGCCTCCTGTCTCTGTCTCCATACCTACACCAGCCCAGCTCCATAGCACCCTGCCTCTGTTATTGGAGGCATCCTTTGAATTACCTGCCTGCAACCCCAGCCACCCTTCCGTGTACAGCTGTGGGCTCTGGAGGGTGACTGACAAGCAGAACAGAACAGGAAGTGAAAGACTGGTGTGAAGGACAGTCCCTGTACCTTCTCCCTTCCAAGCCCTGCCCCGCTCCTATTGCAATGCCCACCAGTTTCTCACGTGTCCCTGATGACTGCTCTGCTCCACCCTACACAGACACAAATGCAATGGTAAACAACAGAAAAATGCTTTATATGCACAGTCACAGACAGTACAATTATCGGAAATCATCTTGCCTACACAGCGCTTTAGATAAACAAACAAAGATGGAGAGCCCCTGGCAGGCAAACAGCTGGCGAAACAAATGATTTCATGTCTCAACGTGGACATCTAAAATCCAAAGATATCTGAGTGCCACAGTTCATGAATAACAAAAGGCCAGCAGCAAAATAATTTGATTTTGCTGTACTCAGAGCATTCTTCAAGGCCAAGGGTACAAATTCCAATGTGAGCAGAAGAAATACTACACACTAAGTAGAGACACTTTTGTTGTTGTTTCAATTTTGTTTGTTTTGAGACAAGATCTCAGGTTCCTCTGGCTGGTCTCAAACTCTGTGTAGCTGAAGACGGCCTTGAGCTTCTAATCCTCCTGCCTCTACCTCCCCAATGCTGGGATTGTAGGTGTGTACCGCCATAGCTATGTTTTTGAAACGGGGACAGTTAACTCACCTACTCTTAAGATGGATCTCAGTCACACTCTTCTTCTGGCCTGCAACCAAGAAACATCTCTCCCATCTGGCCTGTTAGCTGGGTCAAAGCGACAGAGAAACCAGAGTGCATAGTACCCCCTTGTCATCCTTTCTGATCACAGAAGTTGCTGAAAGCACAAAGCTGTTTCTCAGAGAGCTAAGTCAATAGATCTGTCCCAAGGGAAATTGCAGACCCAGAACAAAAACACTCTGGAACATTCTATAAAACCTCCAGATAGAGGACCAAAGAAACCAGCTCAGTTCCTGTAACCCAAAACTTCCCTGCCAGCTTCTCCAAAACCTTGGAGAGCATCCAAAGAGCACTTCATGGTAAGATGTTGACTGTGACCTCAGCCCAAGAGCCAGGCTGAATCAGCAGACTTGGCAGCTAAGAACCATGTGACTTTGGCAGGCTCTCAGACTCTCTTGGATTTTCTCATCTGTAAAGTACCTACCTCCCAGGGATGCCAAGAAGCTCAAATTAACCTGATTATGAAGATGACAATGTGCTGTAAACAGCAAGGAGTCACCTGAATGTAAGCATTCTTTCATGGCGCTCTCAGGATGGGCAGCCCTCAGTATCCACAGGCTCCAGATCTGCAGATTCAACTAACTACAGACAGAAACATTCTAAAAAGCTGACTGTGCATGCCTCAACATCTGCAAGCTAGAACAGGAGGCCGTTCGAGACCAGTCTGGGCTTTGCTTGTCTTTAAAAGGAAGGAAGAAGAAGAGAGGGAGGAAGGAGAGAGGGAGGGAAAGGGAAGGAGGGAGGAGGAGGAGGAAGAAGAATGGGGAGAGATGAGAAGAGGAGAGGGATAGGAGGTGTATACTAAAATCAAGCACTGTAGTTAACCTGAATCTCAGCTTTGGGGGGTGGAGACAGTGAGATCAAGACTAACTTCAGCTATGGAGAGAGAAGAGAGAGAGAGAGAGAGAGAGAGAGAGAGAGAGAGAGAGAGAGAAGAGAGAGAGAGAAAGGTAAAGGAGGACAGTGGGAGAGAAGGAAAGAGGCAGAAAGGGAGGCACAGACCATGGACTCCCATTTTCCTAGGCCTACTCTAAGCCATGTTTCCCTGCCCTGTAACATCCAAACAGATTTCATCAATAGAATGTAGTGGAAGCTTTGTAGATTCCTCCTGGAGCCTGGAGACTGGAGCAGATTACAGGTCAGCCTGAGTCCCTCAGTGACACAGCAAAGCCTAATGCCTGCCCCTCACAGGTCTTCAGGGAATGAGTAATTAACTGTCATGAGGATGAGATGTGACTCAGTGGCTCACACTCGCCTTGTGTGTGAGAAGCATGAGGTTTTATCTATAGCAGAGGAAGTAGGAGAGCAAGAGAGGGAAAGAAGAAGGAAGGGAGGGAGGGAGCGAGGATTGATACAGCAGGCCTGTAATCCCAGCTGCTAGAAAGACTGAAGCAGAAGGATCACAAACCCAAGGCCCGCTCACTACAATGTCTATCAGCGGGCGAGCATTGGCCTTGCATGTAAAAGGCCCAGAGTTTAGACTCACACAAACCATTCGGTTAATTTGTTACAGATGTTCATTATCCTTAACAGGGACTACTAAGGTCTCTTTTGACAAGAGCCATAGGCATCATGTACTGTCATCTGGGGTGGTTTAGGATTATAAAGTCACCTCTAAACATCAGTGTCAACCAGGGAACCAGATAACATTCCACATAGTAATGAAGGTTTTTATTCTTGGTATAAAAACCTGCATTTGATCTCTAACTATCAACCTGGAAACCACACAACTGGTCTGCAATGAGGGCAGAAAAGATCTCTGGCTACTGCTGTTTCCTTCAAGGAGACTTGCTTCGATGCCTAACACCTATCATGTGAGTTCTGTAGTAAAGTTCTCTCCTGATTACCAGCACCCTGGATACCGCCTGTCACATGGCCAGTGATCAGTCAATATTTGTGATGGAATGGCAGACCTTTGTTCCATTTGCTCCACTCTCTATTGTATAAGATATTTACAGCCAGGAGCATCCCTACTCGGTTTTCTCTCTGGTGTGTCCAAAGTCTGGGCAGTCATCTTTCCTAGTTCAGTGTTATAGACTCAACTATGATCCCTCTTAAAATCAGACGTGTTAAAACCCCAGCTCCCAGCAGCTCAGAATGCAACTCTCCTTGAAGATGGGGGGCTCTGACGTGAGGTAGTCCATTGGACGCCAATCTGAGGTGACAGGTGTCCCTCCTATTTTATTTCATTATTTTGAGACAGTGACTGTGCCCCATATAGGCCATATTGGCCTCAAACTCCCTGTGTGCCTAAGGATGGTCTTGAACTTCTGATCCTCTTGCATCTTCCTCCTGGGTACTGGGATTACAGATGTGAGCCACCATGCCTGGGGAATCAAACCAGGCTTTGTGGGTGCTAGGCAAGCACTCCACCAACAGAACAACACTACCAGACCCTGTCTGCTATCTTAATACAAAGAGGAAATTCAAGCTAGGCCTATTGGTGCTCTATAATGGCAGCTCCTTAAGAGCCTGAGGCAAGAAAGGAAATCCAGTATCTGTTTGGTTTGAAGAACACAATTCAAGGCCAGCCTGGGAAGAGGTCTTGTTAGCATGTACAAGATGTTGGGTTTAATCCCCGGTACCACAAAAGGTGGGGGGTGGGCAACCCAGATGCTGTGACCCTCCAGGGATCTAGAAGTGGAAAAGGCCCCACCCACAAGCCAAGGGAAGAGGTCTTCCTTGGGAGCAACCACCCTGTTAGCACCTGATTCTGAGCCTTCTGGCCTTCTGAACCTTGACAAAATTTGGTTGTTCCTACCCTGCCGTTTATGCTAGTTTGCTGAGACAGCCGGAGTGGACTAACATGGGAAGACTTGCTTCATGGCTCCCTTGCTGGGCCAACTCACCTGTAGCAACAATGAGCAACACTTTCCCCACAATGTTTCTTGGAGAAGCATCTTCCCAAACTTAAACTGTCCCCAAAGTGCTATACCTGAGTGTGGAAGGAGCACTCACCCAGAACCCCAATAATACTGGGTGCATGGCTGCCTGTGCTGTGACTAGCAGGGGGAGGTACCCAATGACTTAGATCTGCAAAAAGAACAACGAGATGCTGAAATAGCAAAACACTCTGGGAGTGTGTGTGTGTGTGTGTGTGTGTGTGTGTGTGCACTCTAGCACTAAGGGGAGGGGAGGGAGCTATGGAAGACACAGGTTGACATTGAAATGTCTTCCTTCCTTCCTTCCTTCCTTCCTTCCTTCCTTCCTTCCTTCCTTCCTTCCTTCCTTCTTCTTTCCTCCTCCTCCCTCCCTCCTTCTCCTCTCTCCTTCTTCTTTCCTTCCTTCCTTCCTGTTTTAATTAGGGTCTCCTCACTGAACCCAAAACTTGCCATTTCAGATTGGCTGGCTATGTGAGCCCTGAGACCCAACTGTCTCCACTGCCTAATGCTGGAGTTACAGGTGTAGACCACCACACCCAGCCTTTGTGTGAGTTGAGTGAATCCTTGTGTTTATGCAGCAAGTCTTTACCTACAGGTGTCTTCTCAACTGCCTGCCCTTTCCTTGGCACTAAGGATTGAACCTAGGACCTTCTGGCAGACATTTGGTAAGTGTTCTCCCAGCCGAGCGTCATCCCAGTCCACATCTTCCTGTATCCTGAGGCAGCGTTTTATCAGGTTGCTTAGACTGTTCCAGAACTCACTATGTAACCCAGGCAAGCCTTGAACTTTCGATCCTCCTGCTTCAGATTCCCAAGTATCTGGAGTAACAGGCCTGTGCCTACAGTCCAGCTTCATGGCTGCATCTGGTTCTGACAGGTTCAATGAGAAAGGATTTGGAAACTCTGTCCCTCACTATTCCCGAAGACCATACCTCAGCTGGTGAGGTGGCTCTCTTTGGTCATTTGGTGTCTCTCAGTGAGTATCCTATTGCCACAGCTGACATGGCAACTTGTCATCCAGGGTAATGGGCTTACCAGAGTGACACACCCAGCCTTAAAAACAAAGCCAGAGCCTCCAGCCTCCTGAGGCAATTCCATCCTTATTCTGTTTTTCTGCTGCATAGGGCATCCTTCGTTGAGTCAGTTGGTAGGCTCTGGAAAGAGTTCTCTGATATGGACTCACCAGCTTGAGGACATCCTGGATCACAGTGGGTGGCTCTGGGGCTGGACAGGTGCATACCAACATCATCCACCACAGCCTGTCTCCTCAGCGGAGAAGGCTAGTGGTAGCCCCTGAGGAGCAGTCTCCTCTGTGTTCAATTCAGAAGAGCCCATGGCACTCCAGCCTACAAGCCCTGGGCGACCTCCTGTCCATGCAGAAGCCTAAACTTGTAACTTCAGCACTATACAATACCACGCACAGACTAGGAACTTTTCGAGTCGTAGCAGGCCTCCAAGAGGAGGTGTTGTTTCTTATCCTGTTTTGTTTAATACAGAGTCTCACTATATAGCTCTGGCTAGCCTAGAACTGTCTGTGTAGACCAGGCTGGTTTTGATAGTGTGTACATATTGTCCTGTGAGAGGCACCCAGGAAGAAAAGGCTCTCATACTTATACCACACCCTGGAGAGAGCAGTGAACTCGAGATTCTGTGCCTCAGTGGTGGACTCCTGGCCCCACTCCCACCTGACCCAGTGCAGATGGTACATGGAAGCGTAGCCTCTTCCTTCCCTCTCCTTTTCTTCTTGTCTTTTTTCTTTTTATTATTATTTTTATTTTTTTTTTAAGGCAGGGTTTTATGTGACCCAGGCTGTAATCTGAGGATGACCTTGAATTTCTGATCCTCCGGCCTCCGCCTCCAGAGTGCTAGTATTACAGGTGTGTGCCACCACAGTTAACTAGGAAATGGGAGTCTTTCTTTGAAAAAAAAAATCTGAAGATTATTTCAGTCAATTGAAAGCCCAAGTCAGGAGAGTGGAGAGATGACTCAACAGTTAAGAACACTAGCTGCTCTGCAAGAGGGCCCAGGTTTGGTTCTCAAAACCCACCTGACAGCTCAGAGAACCATTTGTAACTCCAGATCAGTTCTGGCCTTCTCTGGCACTGCATGTGTGTGGTACACAGACATACATGTGGGTGAACCACTCACACACATGAAATAAAAATAAATAAATACTTAATTTTTTTATTAATCATTTCATTCATTTACATCTCAAAAAATATCCCACTTCCCAGTTACCCCCTCCACCAACCCACCTTCCCACATCTGCCCTCCCCCTTCCCCTTTGCCTATATTAGAGTGCTTCCCCCCACCCACAAATAAATACTTAAATTAGTTAAATAATATGGGTAAGTCTGGACGGAGTGTTCAATTATAATCTTTCACAGAATAAGGCAGATGTGGACAGTGCCTCATTTGTAGCACACATACTTAGTGTGCGTGGGTTCTGAGTTCAATCCTCAGTACTATTAGGGAAGGGAAGAAAAGAGAGGAGCAGAGAATCAACAGACCAAAACAAAACCCACAAAAACATTGCCATAGCAGCCGGGCGGTGGTGGCGGCACATGCCTTTAATCCCAGCACTTTTGGGGGCGAGGCGGGGATTTCTGAGTTAGAGGCCAGGGTCTACAGAGTGAGTTAAGGACCGCTAGGATACACAGAGAAAACGTCCTGAAAAAACAAAAACCAAAAAAAAAAAAACCCCAAAAAAACATTGCCCCCCACAGCAGTTTTGGCCTAACCTACTTGGCTGCTTTTTGGTTTCAGGGAACCTAGGGTAATAGCAAGTTTCAAATCTTAGTTTTTTAAAAACACAAGTTGAAATTTTTAATGTATCAAGGTAAGAGGAAATGGGGGCCTTGCCGTCATCACAGTACTGAGAAAAAAGCGCGGGGATTTTGAGCCCAAAAATCAAGGCCAGTCTGGGGGGAAATGTCCAAAAGAGAAATTTTTAAAGCCCTTTATGGTATGTATGTTGTAATCCCCGCACTCTGGAGGCAGAGGCAGGGGGTCTCTGTGAGTCTTTACCAAATTGATTAAGAGCTGTTTTAGGGCGCTAAAGCTACATGAAGAAGAGGAAGAGGAAAAGGAAAAAAAGAAGAAGAAGAAGGAGGAAACCAAAAGGCTACATGGACCCTGTTTCACCCTCCCCCAAAATATTAATATAAATCAGGGGGCATTGAGCTAAAATTTAAAGGCATGTGAAAAACAAGCACATATAGGCAGAAATACCCGCCCTCGTTTTGGGAAGCAGGAAGCGGGCTGTGTCCAGTGGGAGGAAAGGCACTGGGGGCCCTTTCCCAACCGGAGGGCCACTTTTGGAACCAAAAAAACCAC